>JAQSVV010000189.1:0-600000 GCA_036375495.1 Agrotis segetum
AAATGCATCTTCTTTCAATAAAATTTCCATAGAAGTTCCTCAGTTTTGCCGTCACTAAATCTCATCGGAGATACGATTTATTAAATCTTAAGTTGAACAACGGCACAGAAACCGAAAAACAGAATATAATTAAACGCAAAGGGCCAAAATTAAACCATATTTAAGCAAACAAATTGAAAGAAAAAGAAAGTAATATTACTGACATTGCTCTAAATAAGACCATAACAGAAAATAAACAGACCGTTGTTAATGCTACTACAGATAATGAAAACGATAGAAAGAAAGTGATAGTGCTGTAATCAATTGATTTTACGCATGATATGTAATCGATTGTCGATACTCGGGATACGGAAAGCTTTTCAACGGAAGCGTTTATTGTTAACAATCCTATTATTGACGAACAATATTCGATTTTCAATCTTTTCATGGTGGTGATAGAGTCTAGTTTAAATAGATTTGTTTTTCATTTCCACTGGAAGTGGGTAAGTAGTAGCAAATTGCTACTATGGTTCGTTTCATTCCATAAATTAGTATGCTTTCTTGTTAAACTAACATGATACATTGTTTTGCTATTTTTATTTTAAATGCTGTTTTATATAGTTACTTTATTCTTTTGATTTGCGTTCTTCTTCGGCTTATTATGTTCTTCTTAATATCTAATCAGATTATTATATCAGATTATTATATGTACTTTGCTGGGATCTGTTTCTCATTAGATTTTGATTACATCAACGATAATTTAATAAATTACCATACGCTTACATGCATTACAAAATAAACATTTCCTTTCAACTTCAATCCAAATGTGAATGTTCACAACGAATTATATTCGTGCACATCTCGATCGCTACAATTGACCCGATTTCGAAGGCAAGGCGACAGAGCGGTGCGACTGCGCATCCGATCACCTCAGTCCTTGGCACAGAACGAATACTTCCATGGATCACATCACAGGGCCCTATTGTTGTTCCATAGACAATGTTGACCTACAACGAACATCTTTATGATGCGTAAGAGTGGATTTGTGGAGGGCATTCGATAGAATGGCTCGGAATGCTAATATCAAATTTGCATTGTGTGAGATAGGAATACTCGGATCGTTGGTGGTATGGTAGTGAGTAAAGATGCAAAATAATGGGAGCTAATAAAAAATATAACATGGGTTTGTGTTATTGACTTGTAAGACTTTCCCACAATACTGAACATGAATTTAAGGTTGCAAGACGCTAACGTGTAGGCTGCTAAGTAGGTAATGAATGAAGACTTAGTGCTTGCACATGTCTTGGATGCCATATTTAAGAACGTGTAAATTAAAAATAATATTTTTATCTTAGCTTTTGCTCTGACATCCACACTATTTGCAATGTAACATAGTCCGTTTATTTTAACTCTTTTATAAATGATACTACGATTTACTATCATTATTATGTAGTTTACTCACTGTCAGTCCGAAAACGTGATTTTACTTTAAAAAATTGGCTCACTAATGAATTTTGAAGCAGATTAAGTTGTCGCAACTGTAATTTAAGATATAATAGATCATTCTGATAATTTGCACTTACTCAATTAATTTAACACCAACTGTCATTACTATCAACTTTCTCCTACTAAATATATCTTAAACAGCTTGTAGACATGGTATAAATCTGCTTAGAGATAATGTACTCATTACTTGTTGGCCCTGCGGCAATTTGTTTTATAACTCGCTGAGACTTGTTATGTCGAAGAAAGCTATTGTTTACAGCGACTGTTTTACAAGTAGTCAGATTTGTTGCTGTAGAATTTCTAATAGACTTTCCATCGACACCTTTTATTATCACGTCTTTAAAGACTATGTTTACGTTGATTAAAACAGGTAAATCGTTTAAAAAAACATTGCCACCTCACTAGGGATTAATCTCCTATTATGGGTACGTATACAAACATTTAATCTCACAAACACAAACAACAACCAAACCTGGAACAATTAATTATCTATATCATACAACGCTTACAACCAGTCCTACTGGAAGTCTAAAGAGGAGACCTATGTTCAGCAGTGGACGTCTTACGGCTGATGTGATGATGATGATGATGCCATACAAACGTTCGAAACGAAAATTGAACAGCACAGGAGTTGATCGCTCAACAACTGCACCAACGGGATCGTCTATGAATGTTATTTGATATTACTTCCGATGACACCCACTAAGTTCACTAGTGACTCCTACGGTACATTGCTGGATTAGTCACTAATAGTTGGTAATGCGATGGGTAACCACCCACTAACGTACCTACGTAAATCATCACCAGTACAAGGTAGTTCATTCGCTCTCGAAAATTGAGGAACTTAATTCAGATTTAAACGTTCAGACCTTAAAAGGTGTTGATGAAGTTCTTAAAGCAGTATCGCCTATGATGTAGATACATCTGATGATATAGTAACTATATTCACATTTCAATACCAATGTTCGAAACAGAGCTCCTTCCTCTAGATACGATTACATAGGTACCATTGTATTCAACTTCCCCAAGAAATTCTCAGTACCATAAAATTTAACATCATCCTTGTTCAAAGATATTGCATCTAAATCAACGCATATTTTTGCAACGGACACTATGAAAGGGACTCCGTTGTATTCAGAAGTTTGTATGGAACGTGAATAAGACAAGCCACAAACAAGGAGTTTACACAAGAATCGAGAATAGCTATTGATATTACCATTCATGGTGAATCGTTTACTTTCCATACATATGTAGTAACATGAGATATAGGATAAAATTCATTTTTGCGTCATAGTTTAAATATGGGAACCTATATCCAATCTATGACGCAAAATGAATTGAAATATTGCGCGTTAAGTGCATTTAACAAGAACTGAAATGCACTTAACGCGTTTAAAGTTAAATATAATCTGATAACTCAAATAATTAACAACCTCAACTTCAAATAATTTACAAAAATGTAGTCAAATATTTCTTTTCATATTCATTTACAGCGCTCTGAAAGGGGTTTGAATAAGATTTCTCAATATTTAATTTTCATAATGTTCCTTTTCAGTGATAGATTCATGTATAAAACCGTTATCTTCTTTTTCATCTGTCTTCATCGTTTCACAGTCTTGACATATTGAAATATACGAACATTTGATTGCATCACAGACGTTCACTTCAAAATCAAAATTCTAATTACAAGGTGATATTCAATTAACAAAAAATACTTAATCAGTCGCTGTTTTATCAATAATTACGTTAGTGATTGATCAATCGTCATTGTTGATAATAAATTTAGCTAAGCAAAGATTATCCCATGTTTCGAGTAACTCAGTGAGTGGAGGTGACCTTTTGTCTGTGTAAACAAAGTTATTAACAGTTACAGCTTTAGCATTGTTTGTGTTGTATTGTAAAATGTTAATTAGTAGTTAAACTCAAATTAAATGCCAAGGATTGGGAGACTCTGTTTCGGATACATGTTCATTTACTTCTTGTTTCATACGTGTATTTTTGTCACAAGAGTTGAATAATTAACATTGCAAAACAACACAAACATCGACTGTTCAAAGAGATTTTAATTAAATTTCTTGACCTTCTAGTTCGTAAAAATCTGAGAAACTATAGAATACTCAAAACTTCTTTGAAATGGAACAACGGGTCAGTCATTCGAATTGACTGTTTTATCAAAATTCTAAATAGAAAGTGTCATCTGCTAAATGATTAAAATCAGAGATATATTATCAACAACTGATTGAATGTAAACTATGTATAAGTAGGTAAATCCGGTACCCACCGATCAGCTTTTACTTTCAATAAGACTGCGCCTGCGTTGCTTCCGCGAACGAAAGTGCTACGGTACCTGCCGCGGATTTTTATCGATATCGAGAACATGCTTCAAATTTTGTTTTTCATGAAAAACTCCATGACTAACTCACTTGACAACGAATGTGGAGCAAAACGTGACAGTTTTTGTGCAGTTATTCATTTCCCTTTTGATTAAGCTCTAAAGTCCGATCTAATATAAAACGCACAGTTTTTTGCTCGTCTACTAGTTAATCAAAGATGTTCATAAACTTAGATGGTAATCAAAACCATACTTGAGCTACATAATAATAATACGTTAAAGACTAAAACTAATATTTTATAGTCAATGCGATAAGATAACTATGGTTTTTACCCACAAAAACTGACGCCATCTAAAGCGTCAAAAACATTTTCTATAAATAATTGATCACGATATTTTTTTGCATTAAATCCAATTCAGTTCCGCGTTTAGTTTAGCAAAGATAAAAAAGCGTGGTTACTATGTATTTTTCGTAGACTATGACCTAACTTATTGTAGCATAAATAAAACACTTCAAGCACACAAAAATATATTTCTCAGTAATCCCAAAAAGTCTGTATTATTTTGTTGAATTCTTGATATTGATGATGAGATTACATATTCATATTGATGATAAATTTGTAATTAATTAATTCGGCAAAAGTAATAATTCAATTTATGTCTATAAAAATAATTGATAAATAAATCGGCAAAATTCATTTTAAGTTTCTTTACGTGCTTATAAAACATCGATAGTAATCGTAAACGGCAAATTCGCATCACTACGAGTAGTTTATCATCCGGTATGCTGATCAATGACAGCAAAACTTTCTTCTTCAAACACTTGACGTGCGTACAACGTATTATATACGTATATGAAATAAGTATCTGCTGTATAATTTCACTTTTTTCCTATTTAATCGATGTGAAAACAGGTTAAACGAGGAAATCAATTATGTATTTGATCAAGGTGCTTGTTTTGTCGTGATCTTTAACCTCAAACATGTTTTGCATGTCTCGTGGCACAAAAATTCTGCAAAATAAAGTACTTTGAAAAATGTGATCATAATTTGCGATGAAACCAGACTGTTCATAATTATTGTTGCTCTAAAAAATATCAAAAGGTCAGACTTAGGAACCAATTAATACATTGTTTTTATTTCATCCCAGACGTCTGAACAGAAAATCGGAACATTAATGATAGACATTTTCCTGCTTTGCAGCTAGCTTTTTTTGTCACCTTTTGCTCACGTATTTTACAAATCTTGTAACCTGGCACATCGTCAAAGTAACAGTCCAATGCAAGAAAGGGTAAAGTTGCTTAGTAGTTGAGCATTCAGACTTTATTCTCTCCAATACAATTTCTGCAAGAAAGCTACTCAATCGGAACTACAACTTGGATTTAACAATGGGTTTCCTCCAGATGCCTGTGTACACTGAACCTCAATTCCGTCGCCACATCTTAGGCCGTGAACTTGCTGGACATGGTCACTTGGCCACTTTCCCGTAGCTATTGTTCTTGACGAAAATTATTTTGTTACTATAAAGATTTTCCTGTTAAGGCCTTATTAGACCACCCAATTTTTAGGGACCCTAACCCTAACTAAGAGTGGTGTAATAAGACTTAGGGAGAAAGGGTCCCGAATAAGATAAGGTAATAAGCACTGCACTAACTAGGGTACACGCCCACACTGGATGCAGGGCCCTTCATATCGGGTTGTGTAATAAGCGCTTAACTTTCATAAAAATATCTTGTTTTGTTTATATGGATGACAAATTAATAGTTCAAAGTAGTTACATATTGATATCTTTTCTGTTCACATCACTGTTCTGTTTTTTGTATATTATTATTAAATCTCTTGTTATTTACTCACCATAATGACAAGTATATCCATTGACCTCAGGTACTCTGTCTGAATCACTTAACATAAAAACTACATTAAGCGATGACAATTTTTCACACCCTCCAAATTTGTCACGGCTTCACGAAATTATACTTTTGCTGCTCCTTCATCATCATTATCAGTGTTTATTTGTTCACGGATTATTTTATGAATCAATATTATTTTATCATTTTGTCTTATTCATACCCATTTTTGACAACTCCGTTTTTTTTTAAGTGTCTATTGCTCGTGTTCTAGTCATACGTTCACGTCAAAATATTTTTTTTCGTTTTTGGTCTGAATTTATGTTTTTGAAAATTTCCTATGTGTTTTGACTTCTGCTTGATAACAAGAAAAAGCATTCCATTAAAACGACGTATTTCAAATTAATATTCAAATTATCGACTCTGCCAATTTAATTGACTGCTACTGCAAAGCTCGTAGTATTTCATATTAAAAATTCAATCGTACTTGTATTTCTACATAAAATAATACAAATTATGAAATCAACGACACAGCTATGCGTGCCTCATTATTGGCCATATCAACTAGTGTTCTCTAATCAAAGTACTCTATAATTAACATGGCATTCCAAACTCAACGTCAAGAAACTCGTGACTGACCATAATGACGAAATAATACATAATTGAATTAGATAACGGAACAGTATCAGTTGGTGCAAGATAGCATTTCATTAAAACAATTGACATGGCCTTGGTATAAGTCACGAATGTCCTTAATGTAAAAAACTTGTGTGTGGGTGTCATAAGTATGGTCGAGAGAATGAATTTGTGCTATCTGTGTTATAGGCGATGTTTATACATTTAAATGAAAACATTTTTATGACAATAGGGATAAGGAGCTGAATTATAAGGTCACAATAAATCAATGAAAAGAGAAAAACTTTCACATATGCCATAGAATGCCCTAAAAATATGGAATGATAACAGTCAATAATAACGCGAAATGTGTACTACTTAGCAATTTATGTACTTTTCTCTATATTTCTTATAAATTAAATAAAGCAAGATAAAGCTATCACAAGGCGATAAATGACAGTTTTCCTCAATTAAACACTGTGCAAGTTGCTAAGTGCAACAAACACTTAATACAAAACATCAAATCAGAAGTGAGGGCGGCATCGGCAGCGGCACGCATGCGCGAGAAATGACACAGTAGCCGGTGACGGGGCACGCGCCCGCGCACGCCAAGGTCGCCGCTCACTGCTCAACTCCTGCGCAGAGTGGTCCGACGACCGATCTGTTCAATATTGTGATTTAATTGATTTAACGTTTTATTAGAACCATTATTTAGGAGTCTGTAAAGCATAATTAAAAAGATAAATAGAAAAGTCTAGGCAATAATAATTTTAAAATCAATGTTGCTTTTTATTTATTGTGTTGTAAAATAAACCGATGACAATTTCCAAAATCAAATCAGTATCATGAGAATGTAGTCGTTATAGTCAATTCAAATACTTTTAGTATGTTTCAACCACATTACGTCAATATTTTTACTATAAAATTTTTAAACAGTTTGACATGCAACACAAGACTATGTTAAACTACATGGGATTTCCAAATAAACCAGCTCATCATAAAATACTATGAACGTTCGCCTACCTGCTTAATCTGCTATACCTACTGCTACTATTGGGCCACCAAGATACAGGCTGAGCCTAGTTTGGGGCCCACGGGTATTTCTTTCTGTATTCTAAATCATTGTCTCTTCTATTGTTGTTTGCATGTAACTATGTCAGATTTGAACAGAATATTTAAAACAGAAAGGCATTGTACTTTTACCACAAAAATTTCAATTCGACAAGGCACTCTTCGAAATAAAAATTTCGCTATAAAGATAATTTGAATGTAAAATGTAGCAGACACATTTGCTGAATACGTAAACAGGTTCATAAAGTTCTGAATTGTCCTGCATGCCTATAAAAGGTTTTCAAAAGAATTCCTCCGACAAGGATTATTTTTACATTCAATGTATCCAGAAACACTCAATTTCATGATAACGTATATTCCCTAACTAAAACTTATTGAGTATCATTTGCTCAGTCTCTGCTTAAAGATCTTTTTCAATATTAAAACAATATAGCTCTCAAACACAATAATTAAAATGAACCTTAGTAACATGTCAGTCTCTTATCGCTGACAAAGTCACTTGACCCACATCTATTTTCTCAAACACGCTATACAACAAAGGTCAGATGAAAATACACCTTTATTGAAAAATAATATGGTGTTGTATCACGTACAGTCGTACCGTGTCATTGTGTTCAAGTGAATTATCACCTTCAACCATAACGTCGTCTATGTATGTCAATATCGGAATAAAGAATAGTTATAAAGAAAAACAACTGGTTGTAATAAGTAACACATTTTTCACGAGGTATTAAGCAAAGGTAGCTAACATAACTTACTCCCTCTCATAAAAAAAGCAGAAAAGTAAAAGAACAGTCATTAGTACTATAAGTATTTGATGAAAACCTCTGTAGACTCCGTGTTTAATATTTAATGATGTCGTTAATATTGCTTGGTCCTAATCGGAAATGTGTGAAATCAAATCATTTCACACGCCCATTAACGGTCTAAACAAAGAAATTCCTCAACACATTCCAACCCATAGGTACCGCACCATGTCAATACACTTAAAAATCATGAAGCATCCATCTTTCACTTTCCACGTCAAATACTAGATAATAAATTCTAAATGCGAAACTACCGTAAACGTTTTCTTCAACATCGTTCAAACCACCATCAAACTTAATCGTTTCACCCATTGAATTGAAATCAACATACACACATTACCCAAAGAATCAAATAGAAATTCCCGATCAGTAAACAAAGCCAAACCTTGGTAAAGAACTTGAATACAAATGTAAAACCAATGTGGACATTCTCAGGGCAATGCCAAGGAACGGTTTTGAGAAAACGATATTCCGATAGTACGTTGACGAAATACAAATGCACGACAAATTCCTTTGTCGTCATTATTCAATTCGACACATGAGAACCAAATATCGGACAAGATTTCGTAGATGTAACAGAAGAACATGGAAACGACCAAGAAAATAATATTGTAGAGCAGATAACAAAAACAAAGACAATTGCTGCAAAAAATTGAAACAAGTTATCTCATGAAATGAAAATAAATACTGTTTCGTATTCTTTACATTGTCCTCGATATCCAAATGATAAAATATAAACTAAAGTGCGTTAAATAATAAAACAACAAATAAGTACAGTAGCACTAGACTTTACAAGAACTTATAAAAATGCATTTCTAAGAAACCCACCCACTGTAAAATCCAATATTATGAATGATGATATAGAAACATGTAAATTATGCTTGCGGTTGCCAATGCCTGTAAACAATACAATGTTATTTATTAAAATTGCTTTTTTCACATTCAACATTATTCTAAATTCGCTTGGCAAAGTTCCAGCTATGCAAAAATCATCGCATCGAAAAATATAGACCGTGTGCGCTGCATACAAATCATTTTGTACTAGCAACTTTTGTTGCATCTTTTAAATTATGTATCCATCTTTACTATGTACTTAAATGGCATTTTAAAATTTTGAACACGTCTATGGTAATCATTTTACTAAAAAATCATTAATTTTACTCATGTCCTTAATAGTTTCATCTTTTTTTTTACAGAATCGGTCTTTGCGGATTTGACAACCCACACAGAGATCAAAAGACAGAAGAAGTAAGAAGACACATAGGACAAGTAAGTTTTTTTTTAATATATTATTTAATACTATTTTTACAACCCAGGCGTAAAACATACATATAAGGCAAATGGCTCATAATGTATGCATAAATTCAAGCTAGATAACTATCATAGATCTCAGATAGGTCAACGTAGAAGTAATACTAATGATGTAGCCACGCATGACACTGATATACCGTCAACTGATGAGCGTTGACACCTACACTAAAAACTTTGTTGAGTTCACGACCAAATAGGCAAATGCAGAAATGACTTTACCAGATGAGCTGAACGAATTTGACGTTTTAGCAAGCATTCTAATGAATAATTATTCATTCGAATGCTTGCTAAAACGATGATGTTTTGATTAAAGAATTATAGAAACCCGTTATATTAGAAGCGGAAAACGGCTTTATGTGTCTATGAGAAACATAATATTTTCTTATCTTCTGAAACAAAAAGAGTTTTTGTGCTATCACTATGATTGATAGCGCCACCTGCCAAGTTGAGCATGAACAATGAACACATCAATTAAAGTCACTCAATCACATCTCCGACCACCCACCGCGAAGATGATTTTCATTACAAATCAGGATACAAAATGAAAACATCAAGAAAAAAACTATGACATTACAAAACCAAAATAATAAAAGAGACTACTGTCAATCATAAACTAATCATGTTAACAGTAAAACAAAAAACTTGACAGACAAAGTGCTGGTAATAGAAACAATAGTTGATCGCAAGGAAGTGGTGTAGAAGAACATTTTGATATCGAAGCTAACAAGTGTGTTCATATAGCTATGGAGAATAAATATCGTGATGTGAACAATAGGAACGAAAATCCTGATATACAAATGAGATGTGGCATCGAGCTGTCAAAAGCAAGGTCGCTGATAGATCAAAATCATAATAAATGTTTTTCTTTGACTCATCTTTAAATCAAGTAAATATTTACGCCCATGCACTACCATAGATCCATATTCCAGTCTCCTAGGAATCAAACCTGACCTCAGTCACAATCTCCTTTGATAAATTCCTCAATTTTCGTTCAAGCCAAGTGATGACTGGTAATTTGTGAACTGTACAACCTGCCTCTATAATCTTTTATAACGAAATCGGCCTAGAAGTAATTCAAACTGTATTTGTTCAGATAAATCCAATTTTATCGATCACCTTGAGAGCGAACCTGATATAATCATCATGATTATTGCTGGCTCGATTGATTACATAGAACATACAATTGGGATTGTTATATACTTGAGTAAGGCCAGGAGCTTAATGAGAAAAATGCTGAGCAGCTTTTATTATCCGTATCGAACTCATGTTCTTGAAATAAATCATTTTTTGTGAGGTCAGACTGATCTGTCTGTATCCGGACTAATATTAGGAGTTAAGGTGATTGATTCGACACAGTAATGCTTAATTTCAAAACATACAAATTATTATGGAACGAAATTATTGTGTTGTGGGCGGTCTAACCTGTCACTGGTTATGCTAAAATCTGATCTTTAGCCTCAGGCATTGTTGGAGCACATGTAAAATAATAAACCAGACGAATGACAATGAAAGGAAAAGTACCAGACTGAACCTAGCTGTAGGTATTTATTGAATGAAGAGAATGTATGTCTGTTTTTTCTGCGACTAAAATATTCAGGCATTTCTTGATGTTTTGTTTTTTAAATAAAAAATTCTTGAAACGACTCCTTTCACCCTGTGTGGCGACTATCAGACTCGTTTTGACTAAAAAATAACCTTTTTCTTCGTCATTTGCAATTCGTAGCTGCAGTAACATTCCCGTGACGAAGAAATTTGGCATTGCATCGTAAACAGGTGCATATGAAATTTAGTTGCATATTTAAAAAAAGATGAGTAGAACATTACGAATAAAATAACACCAAGCCTATCTTATCTACCTAGCTACATAAACTCCCTCACAAAAATGGATAACGACATACAAAAACCACTGGACTTGAGCACGAATTATCGTCGGCTCACTGGTTCCAAGGAATTTAGTTCTACCGCGCGACAATTATATGCATTTCGTCAAACCACATGCAACTTCCCACTACCGGTTGTGTCAGTAATGAAATGTTAATGTATTCCTTCATTGTTTATGTGGAGTTGTGGATGGAGGAAATGTGTTAGACTGTAAGGAAATGGGAGCTATTCTGTATATGGTTAGGGTGAGATATTTGATTAGCAAATACTCTTTGGATGAGACTTTTCGACACAACTTATATCTTGGATTCAGTGTTTTACAATTCTGGGCACCCCAGTTTACGTATTTCTGTTGGTAAAATTTCCCTTGTTGTCCATATTTTAGTCAAGTAAATAATAAATTTTGAACTTAGGATCAGCGGACTTAGAATTTTTTGGTTTACAATTTAACTTTATTACAATGTCACAAAAATACAGATGTAGTTAGCGATTTTTTTTTGTATTGTTGAGCATAATATTCACAGGGTCTCTAAATCATCCGCATCACTGTCGGTTGGCAGCATTGACACGTTTGAAAGGCAATGCTGATTTTTAGGCAAATAGGTTTTTTTTCGTACGACATTCTAACCTTGTTCAGTATAGAATGTCGTACGAAAAAAAACCTCTGCTTTTATTGTTAGTAAGCTGACCCATTCACCGAATATAGTAGAAAAATAAAATTATGTAATAAACAACATTTGAAATAGTGATTACTATAGGAACAAGTTTTTTAAGGCAACAAACTGATAACAGGTGGTACCTAATTAATTTCTTTAATAAAAACTTTATAGACTCCAACAGTAATGAAGCTTAAAATTAATTCCAACTAAAATAACTAAAAAAGTTGGCTACCTACTTGCAACAAATCAATTCTGACATCTTTATTTATGTCATAAAACATAAATAATCAAAATCAAATTAATTAAAGACGACTTCTTTGTAAGAATCTTGATGACTGTCATCCTTTATTAATAAAAATAACCTTTTCATAGAATTAAACAAGGAAGCAGCACTTAACAAAACAGATGCACAAAATTCCTCAAAAAATAACAAACAGAGTAAAAACATTAGTAATATTAAACAAAACGTACAAGACAAGGAAGCATCAGGCTCATTACGTATTCTACTAGATCATATCAGTACAGACGTAACGCTAGTTCGTGTATTAAACATTCGCTTTCAGTATCTTTCCAAATGACAAGGTTGTATAAAGGTTACCCGTCATGGGTCTATTTTTTTAAATTTATTTAAGACATTAAAATATGATTTGTATTTTAAAATCTCTGTCAATAATTTTCATAGTAATTGGCCATCTTGTAATTTTAATGTTACCGGTATGCAAGTTATTTCCTTTGGCATTTTAGAAACACTAATTTTGTAATATTCGAGTAGTTTTTGAATTTAAGTTGTTTCAATTATTTTGTCTATCACTTTTAAGGATAGATCATATATAAGCCATGTTCTTTTGTTTACCGTCGTCTGTTCGCTAACATCTTCTAAACTCTGCGACGGATTATAATATTGTTTTATTAATAGACGGAGTAATTACTGTCACTAGTGAGGCTATAAAATGAATTTGAAGACAACCAATTAGTTTAATACCAGTTTGACAGACAACAATGGTATGTTTGAAGCTACCAATTTGAATATAATCAATATGTACATGCATAAAGCAAATAACATAATATATCTTATTAATCGTCTACTCATCATTATGCAAATCCAGAAAAAACGGCCATTGTAAAAATCATTTCCAAAAAAACTATTCTCACACGTTTATACTCTAATTGATTTTGATATATTTTTTATTGCCAAACATGAGCCATCTTCCGCATTTTGATTAATACCAAACATTTATAACAAATAGTTTGACATGCACTTGTATACCAGAGCCATAGAAAAACAGAAGAACAACTCCGTACAAGGAGCGAAAATGCAAGAACACATAAACATACTTCACGCACAGCGAGTGCAAACTCACTCACGACTGTCATTTATTTCAGATCGCCACGCTTTGTATAAGCGTCTATGTGCGTTTTAACTTTTGAGTGGAGATTCTGAACTATTTTCTGTTTAGTTCACCAAAGGTCATGTCATAGGTCATAGTGGTACCTATTCTATTGTTGAACACCTTTGTCATGTCATAAATCATAATGAGATGAATGGTAGAAGTAAGAACTATGGCAAAGGCAATGACCTTGTTGATGACAGATAAGGGCAAGAACCGTGACGTCATAATGTAACGGTCGAAGACAGCTTTTGTTTTACAGGTGACTGTCCTTTTCATGATTTGATTTAAGATGAAGATGTTAATGAAAGTCATCGGAATAATATTACAGTAAATCAATTTTTAAGCTGTCTAAACGATCTAGTCTACATTGCTTTGAGAATTTCTCATCACTTGCCTACAATTTTCGTAAGACATGATTGCTTGAAGGTAGTAATTAATTTATCAACATCAATATTGCGATAGTTAATTCACTTACCAAGTGTAACGATCACGACGATAACTTATAAATTAATTCCCTAATCGATATATGAAAGATTGTAGAAGACTTGAAAACTGACGTAAGGCCGATGAACGATACATCGAAGAAAGACAGTATTAAGATGTCTGTAGTGCCAATAAAGCCTTGGTCTATTTCACATTCACTTTTCATTCATGCTCTGCATTTGTCAGTACTTAATTTTGAAGCATCCGGCCGATATGATCTTTGTATGCCAGTCACAAACACATCCTTGTGTTAAGGTCACAACTGGCAAAAGTCACATCTGGCATGCTGCCATAATGTGGATGTAATAGGATTTAATCTACCAATGACATAATACTGCACCTGCGTGGTCAAAGTTCATTTGCACTAAGATATTGAATTAAAGTTTAAATGGATTGGATTATAAATGACACTACTTCTAAAGATGATGATTTTTCTAAAATATAGATGGTTGGAATTAATGAGAAGAGAGCAAATGAAATTGAAATCGGAATTTGTATTATTTTTCCAACTGTAAGAACTATTGGAAAAATAATACAATTTCTGTGAATTGTACTCGATTTGTACTTACGAGTACTTAATGAACATGAAAAAAAATATGAAGAAACCACAAAAGTAAACCAAGTAATTATATTTAACCACCAAAGTAAACCTTGATATCGTTCTATTAAAAACTCATATTGTGGTATTGCTCTATGCAATTTGCCCATAGTAGAAGTCATTTTGATACAAAATAATGTGGTTACACAATATCAAACAAAATTCAGTACAGAAGTAAATGAAATGACTGTTAATATCTACTCTTAAACTTGGAAAACGATATGAACCATAATTATAGGTACCATCTCAGTATGATGCTTTTACATTTTTTCAGTATATCCAAGATAATCAGCTACATCCAAGAAGTTTACTAAAATTGATGTTTCTTTGTCAACAGGGTGTCAAAATCAAAATGGACGACGCCGGTAACATACTCATCAGACGCTACTCCAAGAGTAATGTATTTGTGAAGAGTACGGCGGCCACCAGCAACGAAGAGACGGCTATAGGGCAGGACATTGTCAAACTACCTGGTTATTCACTGGAGCAGGAGAAGATATTTAAGGTAAGGAATAATGTTGCTATTGATACGGAGAAGTTAAGTTAACGAGATAAGTCCTGCATACATTTTTGCCCATCAAAGTGTGGAGGTAGAGGGTGGAGGAGTACTAAGTGGTACAGCTATCCACATGTAAAAATAAAACAATAGGAGAAGATAAAGGTAAGTATAGATGTAGCCAATCTTATATTTTAACATGATGATGATGTTTGGGATGCGGATTATGATGAGCTGTTGGCGAGTGATGACTCTAAAGTTTTATGTTAGATAGTCTTTAGAGATGCGAAAAAGCAAATAATGAAAAAGGAATTATAGGTACTTATTATTTGAGTGTCAATGGCAAGACATGAACATGATAGAATGAAGTTCATAATTCATATTCTGTACATACATATTTTGCCTTAATAAATTGTAGCAATCGAAAATAAAAGCTTAACAACGATTATATAATGACCGTTAAAGTACTCAAATATGCTATTAACACATTAAGAACAAACAAAAACAAATATATAAATCGCAACACTTATTTTATTTAAACAAAGCCATTTATCAAAGAATGTAAAAACTTTATAGGCGTAATTACTTTAAGTGTTACAAATAATGCGGTTCAAAAATTATTACAAAAACGTTGACTTCAATGTCAGGTTTAAAAATTGAAGCAATGTTATTTAAAATTATGATGACTTTTTGCTTCCTCTAAATATTATTTTCAAATAAGAATATTGAACTTTATAAACTCCCAACGTCGACGTCGCATCGCTCTATTTAAATAATCAAACACAGTTTCCTATTACCATAGCACCTCCATCTTGACCAAATAAAAACCTTGTACCGTAATTAGTTTTTATATCTCAGAATAAAATAACATCATTAGTGTGTCTTGCTTTGATAAACTTAAAACCGCAATTTGTTCCAAGTCCACGAGGCACATAGGTGCATCTAATTACACGTTGCTCGCTTATCCTTCCTCTTGCACCAACAAACCAGCTACGTTATTAACAAAATTATCGTCCAACAAAATTAAATCAGAATTCTAGTCTTTACTGCTATCGAAATATGAATTTTCAAGTCTAATTTATGGGCAAGCAAGGTAAACTGGTTCGTTGTGAACATACCAAACAGGCGTCAGTAGTTATTTCCGTCAAGATAGATGCGTTTATGAAATAAGATGTCGTAACATTTGCCTATTAATTTCATGGTTGCCCACATAATGATCTAAATTGCTTGGTAGACGAGCATCGGTCCGGTCTTCTCTAGAAATTACTTGTTTGGTAACTCAAACATTGTTTTTTTTCTCTCTCATTTTTTAAGTACTATCTACCGATTAAAAATTTTCACTCACGTCTTTTCGAACGCGGTCACACACAATAGGCCGCTTTTGTTCATCTGTTACTTCACCTTTTGCTTCTTCTGGCTCGATAATTTCCTTGTGCTCATCGTTATTAAAGACAATAATCATCATAGAAAAAAATTAAGAGGGGCAAGGCATTACTCTAATGCGCGTTGCGTTAGTGCATCAGTCATTTGTGGTGCATCACGACTGCACCGATTGTGTCCGAGCACGATTCTCTTTGACCATGACATTGCCACGTAATTTCATTTTATCAACATTTTCATGTTTCGAAATATTTTGTACTTTAAAGACGAGTTATTGTTATGATACCAAATATAGAGTGGAACCTGAGAATTTCGACATCATGCGGTCACTTTACAATTACAATTCGAATGAAACGTACTTATCCGATTATTTCATTAAGTATTAAATTTGTAAGACGATATGCCAGTGGAATTATAGATTGTTTGCAACGAGAATACCATTCAACTCGTATGGGCCATGACATTTGTAAATACGGTACTAATGACAAAGCGAACGCAAATGTGAATATAATAACTAACTCCGATCACAAATTAGCCGGCTCAACTGTTAAATAAGTACTTTCGTCGTAACTGACACTATAGGTACAAGAAGTGGTACGAAACAATGGAAAATTCACTTCCTAGCAACCCAAAGATTCATTACCAATTCATACACCATTACCTACAAGGTTTTACGTAAGTCTGCAGCAAACAATGAGAGAAGATAGCACCATTAAGCAAGGGAGGGAATGGTCATTGCCTCACATATTTGTTTGGATGTTATTCTATTTCCTTGGGAGTAACGAAAGCGAATTTGCAGAAAGTAGTCCATTGTCCGTGCTCAGCCGACGCCGAACCAATGTGATGCCTCAATTAATAGCTATTGTGAGAAATATTACACCTTTAACGATTATTATTTGCAACGATTTATTGCAAGTGTTTTAGCCGTTACCTATTCTATAATAATCATTGCAAAATATAGGTCAGTTTTTTATAAAATTATATTAATGTTCTAATACATAGTCATATGAACAAAAGACGTATTATATGTTACTCAGGCCGATTATACGAAGTAGGTATTTTAAAATGTTGACAAGTCACTGAGTTGTTGCACTGTTGCTCTGCTATGTACGTCTTCATTAAAAGCCTCCAATTTCCTCGAAACAATACCGGCGAGTGTTGTAACTGTATGATCTCTGGGATTTTTTCTGTGCGATCTGGCTCGTTTCCCACACCGAATTCCCTTGTGACTAAATTAATTTAAAACAATACTATCTGTAGTGTCAACTACAGTTTTTAAATAGATCTAACTACTTCCAATGTACAATAATCTTGTGAATGTTGTGACACTTTATTCTCAACCACTTCGCTTAAGAATACTATTGCAGCTTTATTGATGTAAAATAATCTGTCCAAGATTATTCTATTGATGCTATTAACATCACAATGTTATACAACGTGTTAACAAATAGCTTCTTCATTTCGATTAAGCCTTTGTGTGAGAACGGAAGAACCATCCCAACCATCTGTCTTAACAAAACATTTACGTCAAATCTTCCATTTCAATTTTGTGCTTGCGTCAAACAATTCATCTCTTTTCAGAATGTTCTCAATTAACTAGAAGAGCTCGTGTTGCAACAATGGAATGTTACGATTTTAATAAGAATTCTTAAAATGCATCAATTTGACTTGGGATGGCTTGTATGACGTTTTTTAGTCGCCGTCGCCTGCCGATGATTTACGAATTACGTCGGCGAAGTTTTTAAAGATACCATCTATATAGTCCACTGGTCCGGACTGACGAACGGACTCGACAACTGCTTGCACTGGTTGTGTAACAACTTTATAAGCCTCATTCAATTTCGTCGATGCATCTGACTCGGCATTTTCATTTGTCTCTCGGAGTTCCTCAGTCGAATCGGAAACCTTTTGGAGTATTCGAGATAGATTTAGAGCACGTCGTGCTGGGATTTTAAGTTTCGTGACTTTGATTTTTTGAAAGAAATTATGAAATGGATGTACGAGTAGAAAGCCAAAATGATAGAGTAAAATTATGTAATATTGAACCATCTAGTCAAGTTTTCAGTCGATATTTTGAAATCCTCTTTCATTATGGTAAGTATTATACTTTAAACACGACCCTAGGAGAATAGACTATTGGAAAAGCTAGTACTGTTTGTCTCAGCATGACTGACTGACGTCAGCGATTTTGTTGTAGTAGTAGTCTCAGCATACTTCATTTATATTCGTAATTAACAGCGCTCACTCTTGACATTTTCATTATAGAGATGGACACCCTACATGACGTCGGCTCAATTTTTGTTTGATCGAGCGATTGTCTTCTCATTACTGACCGAAGGCTTGTTATGTAATATTAATTCGATAAGATCATCTAATTTAGACGCATTCAATCGATCGTCCAACAATTTGTTTTAGATCATCGCTTGTGTTAATTAAGATAAAAAATGTACACGTTATTTGTTACTGTCTGTTACTCTTAGTTTTGTTTGTTGTAACTTGATTGGTGTTATCTCATCTTTTAAATTATCATTATTATTAGTCACACTAGGTGAACGGATTGTTTTTTCTATCAATTGTTTATCTTTATATCTCATCGTTTTACTCCCTAATACATCAACGTACTTATTGTCTAGTGTCTGCCGACTCCATATTTGTACAGGAGTCTCTAAAACTATCAAATGTTTTTGCTGTAGTATCTATCTTTAAAGAGCATACTTAATATTATCATAAAACTCAACGTACAGCTTAGCCGCTCTACTTTTAACGAAGATAAACCCTTACTTAACTCTTTTTGCTTAAATTAAAGCCATATTTATTTTGTTACAGTTAATAAATCTTGATGATTATCCCTGTTTAGAATGTCACAAAGATCCCATCCAAAGTTAACTCTAACCCTACCTGTATTCCTAATTTTGACAACTTATTATTTTTCTATCACCACTTACTTCTACAACATGATCTTAAACTTCACTGTGTTTGTGTATTTCCAGTTTATTTTTGTAATCATTTATCGTACAAAGACAGAGTTTATCGTTCTGTATGAAAATTGTAGGATATTTAATAAACTCATTTTGTTTTTCTTTCAGTTATTCGACATGAAGAAGTTCCAATCCAATGTGAACCGAGAACTGCGGCGCTCATATCCTGACCGCAGGAGGTTGGAGACGCAGTGCCTCAGCGCCATCGCCTTCGTCAAGTCGGACTCCGATCTCCTTGACTGTCCCATCTGGGTGCTCATCATCAACGTTGTTGCAATGGATATGCTCAAATCCAAGCTGCCACCGGGTAAGTTTATAAATTGAAGATTTTGTAAATAATCGTATTATTATTATTAGTGTTTTCTTACCTGACTGGCCATATTCTCGTATAGTTTTTTTGCTGGTTAAAAATTCTTTATAATTTTGTCGCAACTTGAAGAACTTGGATGTATTCATGGTTATACGTTAGATTTATAATAAAGAGCCTGTAAAATAACTAATTAGGTGTGTATGAAATGTTAAGACTATAAATAGTAACAAACAAAAAACTGTTGTACAGTTAAGTGCACACAAATTAACTTGTCCTTGCCTAATGATGTTCTGTGTAATTAATATTTTTATCTATTTTCAAAATATCAAGTGCAATTTGGTTGTTATGACGAGTGCGAGATTGAGTCAATCTTTTTTTATTAATATATTGTAATTAGGTCTTATAAAAGATACAACTATTAGCACAGAATACTTAAAAGTACTACGTGCTATTAGTAACAATTAAAAACTTGATGAAATAACAAATATTACAGATGATGTCAATGGCATCATATTCGCCAAACTCAATGTAAAAATAAATATATTTCTGAATATACCTTTAGCAGGAACATAAAATTTAAAAGCATTGGGTCGGTTTTTTACACCTCTTTCAAAATTTTATACTGCAGCCACAAAAGGTACAAAAACAATGCAGGTTTTAGGATTAGCGATAATATGCACTTTGGTGAATCAGATGAAGGGCAAAAAGTAAATTATGTTGTTCAGAAAAAGTCTTGATATTTATTTAATTACAGCGAGACATATTAACACCGCATCATGACGTTTTTACTTAGAATTTAATTATAAACTCTTCATGGTTACAATCGACGTCTTTGTCTAAACCGAATAAATTATGCGACTCACACAAATCTGCAATAATATTACAAAGTTCACGAACAACTTCTAATACAACTCCTATCAATGCTTCTGCTACTTCAAATACTCTACAAATCTCATCGTTATCATCTTTTTCTACTTCACACATATTTTAATTAACTCCATTACGAACTTGTTCACTGTCTACATTGACAAGGGCTTGAATCCGGTTGTCACGTCAGTCAGCCGACCTTGGCCGAACAATGTTCACTGTCACTTTCTAAGCCTGCACTTTGCAGATCATATCTTATATAATCTTGCTACTTGCATGTTGTAAATGCTAAGGTGCTAAGATTTGATGAGGCCGTTTTGTTGAATGAAATTTGTAATTAAATTGAAGATGGAATTTTCTTACACAATAACCATATTGCTTCGCGGATTCGCCTGCCATTGCCGACTTTTGTAATAGCTCGATATGAAGTGCGATTACTAGTGCAAAAATTTTAAATAATTCAGGAATTGGGCTATGTCCTATCAAATCCAAAAACGTATTTTTAAATGTGACTCGTATTTCGGGAAACCAGCGTGCTCAAACAAACAAACTCTTCAGCTTTATTAAATTAGTATAGATTATGTAACATGTAAACGAGCTGTCATTCAATATATTAGTTTTTGATTGGTTTCTTTTGTATTCAGAGTCAAACAAGAGAAAACAATGTATGAAAGTAGTGAACCGTGTATTGAATGAAAGGCACTTAGATAAAGATAAGATTTATTTATTATTTATGTAGTAGAAGTTTACTACATGCTAAAAATTCTAGAAGATTAGTGTTAATTTAGAGATCTGCATTAACAAAATCTAACTTTGTATTCAATTTTGTACAAATAGAAGCGGAAATAATAATTCACATAAAAACTTGTAATGAGCTTTGAAAAAAAAAAACTTATATATGATATTTTCTCCCAAAAATCCAATTTTAAGTTACAAGGTATGCACACAAGTGGTAGGTTGAGTAACTAATTGCCTACAAAAGATGAAGTTTGATAAGACTGATGGATGGGTTTCCCACGACGCATTACAGTTTATACATAGAAGACCAATTACTTTTTATATAATTATGCACTTATGAGATGTTGTTCATAAGTTTAATGTGGAGAGATTTAGAATAGTCTGTGCGTATCGTCACGCTGTTTTCACTTACGTTGAGGGAAGAGAACTAGCGTTTAACAGTGAACGTTTAAGAGACGATGAACCTGAGATAAAAACAGAGCCAGTGAGAATCGGGATTAATAAAATTCTATTCAATGCCAAAGCTTTTCTAACATTTACACTTTATTTTATCGTTTTAAAATCATCAAATGAGTCCGCCCAGGGTGGAACGGGGAGAGACAGTCAGACTTGTACTGACTAAAATCCTAGGCGACCCCATCAATAGCCTTTTACGTACCAGAGCCACGTTTACCTAGCGAGACAGTCTCGCGACCCCGGCAGGCTAACATTTACACTCAGCTTATCATCTAATATTAAATGCTCTAAATCCTCGATTACACAAGTAAAAACAGCACAATTGTTTTACCAAAACAAAATACGCCCAAAATCGTTAACACAACCGACTTCAACATTTAAAACAGAGACAATACGCTTGAAATACTTAAATAAAACACAATATTTTATACAAGCTTCTTATGAAAAAGACTTCCGTACTAAAAACATTGCGATATCATCACTTTAGTTATTTAGTGTGGCTAGCCACATACGTGAAAAAACTAACGACTGAGCAACGCATCGTTTTTGTCGTATTTTTTTAAAATATAGGCTTCATTAAGTAAAGCATGGTCAAGGTGGGCGGGTTCGTGTTTTGGGAAAATATTTTGTGGTGAGGCCAGTAATGACCACGGAAAATTATATACGACTAGCTTTTGCAATGTAACGTTTAGGATGAAAAATATAAAACCAATGACTGTTGGGGTTAAGCTTCCTATTAGTGCAAGAATTTTTGAAATCGTATTAATAGTACTGATTATTAATCCCTACATTCAAAATTTCAAACATGCAAGTAATACATTGAGATGTGCGAGTGACAAATTGTCAATTTAAGACAAGAATTATGTTCAAAGAAGGTTGTATAATTATTTATTCATATGTGTAATTGTCGTAACATTACATTTTTATGCTAATCTTATATGTTTACAACCATTAATCAATTTATTTTTTTAAAACAGCCATTTAAATTCCAAAAACCTACAAATACAAATATTTTTTATACTAATTGTAACGACAGCGCACTTCCTACTTAACCTTAATTTAATCAACTGCCAACGACCTACACATACACATATAAACACACACACACACACACACACTGAAGTCAATAAAATCTATCCAAGTCATCAATACTTTTTCATTAAACTCAGCAAAAACTAAACAGGAAATGATATCGTCTACATATTGCTTCAGAACACCTATACTACTTTATAAATTGGTCACAAGACCAATTAAATGTCTAACAAACATACGTGATCAACGTTCCGCATATTTGGTTAATTACACTTCTAATGTAACTGGTCTAATAGGTTAAAAATCAATTTGAATTTAATCTTAGAAAGAAATGCACGCCCACTAATAAAATACATGAAATTTGATGAAGATGGCTTGTTTGCATAAGAAAACACACGGCACACACACTTTTTATCAGTTTTATTAATCGAGCTGCTTCTAGCTACCACATTTTTACAAGGACTTTTTAGCATGACACAAAGCAAAAACAAAAGCATAAATCTCATAAAAAAGAAACTTAAAGCTAAAAAGAGGTTGGTTGCTGGTCGCCAACAAAATTAAATCAAATAATTTAAACCTATAGGCACTACCTTACTTAATTCGAATGCCCATAAAACGTTCATGATCATTTGTGTTCATGTTCTCCTTTTGGATGAAAGTAAAGTTATAAATGAACCTGGTGGCCACGGTCCTAAATAATCTAAATCTGTTGCCGGCCACGTCGAGTCGTTAAGGGTGACAGAGGCAGCAAACGATTTCACGCTGGTCGCAACAATAGCAGAGAAAACAAGCAAAATCAACAGAAAAATTGCAATGGCAGCATTAAGGGACATTAAAGCACAATACATGTCATAGCGAATAAATTGCCTAACACCGATATCACGGACAGAGATGCATGGGGCCAGTGAAGAGTCAGCTCCACCTCTTTATCTCAAAACACAAAAATATTCCATTTTAATATTGCATTGTAAACCGTTTTTATCAAATCAGTCTGTGTGGGAGTTGTGTTTTACTCCTCCTTTAAGTGTTTTTACATCTGCAATTCTTGCTCTTTTATCGATTCCGTCATCATTAACATTTAAAACAATAATGGCATTTGCTGTAATGTTTATTTTAGGTCTTTCAATATCATCAGTTACAAGGCCTCTGTCGAACATCAGTCACGCGTCATCAACGTTAACAGTAATTACCATTGAATGGGCGTATGTTTGCATACGTAGACAGTGACTAGAGGCACCCAAAGATCTGACAATGTTACAGTTACCTTGTCTTAGACCTCCGAGCTTCGGGACGAAGGCACAGGTATTATGGAACAATGGGACGACCTCTACACTTATCATTAACTGACGAATATACAAAATTAAATTCTTATAATGCACAGTAATATTCTCACGCGCTACTGCGAACGTTTAACCAAGCTGTCTTAACCTTGAGGTTATTGAAGTTTTAAGTAGGAGAGAAAAAATTAAATGGCGCGGAAAGTTCAGTCCGAAAATAAATTGATTATACACTTCAGAATATTGGAGATGGCCTTAAAACCAGGATCATCAGAAGTTATAGTCTTGTTGTAATTATTGTTGACTCGCTCAAAAGTGATCCGTTTCTCATTGTAGCAAGGTGATCGGCCAGTAATAATGTGCAATTGATTGCCCAAAGAGACTTCCGGAAATTTATCACCGTGGCGGGTATTCTGGTACTAAGCGTGCGTCATCTTAACACCAGTACAGGTAGCTCCACTCCTGTTTTATTCATTTGAGTAGAAAATTTGAATTACGGAGGGTAATTTGCACGTCTTTGAAACAAGCAGCAAGTGTGAATCGAGATATTATTATACAGATAATTTTCAAATCTGATTTAGTTCCCATAGCACGCAACCGCATCAACCATGCAGGGCCTCACTTCTCAGTAGCCACCTCATTGTTGTGCAACAATGCAATCTTACATCGATCTTGAGATGTATTGCACCTCATTTCACTCAAACCATACTGCAAATTTCTAACTAACCCATCTAGGCAAGTTAACAGCAATTCAACATCTAATATTGGTTTTGCACAAATCATAGAGAGACTATGGGAAAGAAACCGCATTGCGAGATTCCCGTGATTTTCCACCACGGATAAGATGCGTTCATAGATTTTCTACTGTGGTTTCGCGGTCCAGCCACTGTTTATCTGTTAAGGAACTCAAATAAATCTATTGAGTAACGTAGCTAATGTTTTCTGTATGGAAGTCGTGACACTTAACCGTGGGGACTGGTCGCTTTTGCCGATATAGCATCAAAAGTTTAACCTCCGTGTCATGGAAGTGCTTGCACATTGTTGTTTTGTTCATGTCTTGCTTTATTTTCATAATTAACCGATATGTATGTATCGTTATCCGTTTAATTTGTACATGGTGGAGCAGCTTGTTAACTTTTGCATACGATAAGATCTACATTTCTTACATGTTTCTTGTCCAATAAATTCTAACGTACTTCATTGTTCACATCACACATTCGAATTATCGATTTCATAATGAAGGTCGTCATACCTCGTAACTGGATCAAACGAATGCAATCATGGGCCATAAACCCATTAAATTCACTTTTGAATTTGTAACGAGCGCCAATTGAATCATTAAAGGCTCGAGCAGACGTGAATCGTGACTGGTGTTATGCAAAACTCGAATCGACGACAATAGGAAGCAAGCTGATCGAAAGTGATCTGTGGATTACACAGATTTTTGTAGCCCTAATTTGGAGTACGGACGTGGTTGCGTTATAATTCTAGTTACCTGCTGAATTTAGCTTGGTTTCTTACACAACCTACCGATTAATGATAATTCATTGTTGAGGACACTCGTCTTGTATGTTCCTCCGAAACAGGGAAATAAAAAACAAAACGAACGACTGATACCTACTCGTCTCGAAAAGGACGATTTCAAGCAGGAAAATGTGTTATCCCATCACAATCTGTGCAAGACCACACAATTGTACTTAATTCGAAGCAATGTTCAGGCTCTTGACTCACATGCTACAAATAGTGAACCGAATATAAAAATCTTTTTTGTACATAGACACACGTAGTTCTCTCAGCATTTAAAAACAGTCCGTGTATGTACCTCAGCTATTAGCATTCAACTCATTGGCTGGACTAATCTGGATTCTAATCCCGTTGCGACATGGCGTCTACGGTATTTCCAGACACAGGTATATCTTTTAAACTCAGATTATGTGCGAAACAAAGGTTTATCGTTTCCACAACATCTTCATAATGTCGGCGCTAGGAATCCATGAAATGCTTTTCAAACAAAAGAACCACCACTTCCTTGTCTAAATTGCTGTAATTGCTATCTGAAAAAGCTTTTAAATTTCAATTTAACAATAATGTTTAATGCCCAGTTAGATTATCGTAATAGCAGTTTTTATAAATGGTCTGAAACTGTGTAATCATCGTAATGAAAGGGCACAATTAGGAATAACATTTTAATATAATTGACTAATATGGCGTTTAAGTGGACGCAACTTATTTCAAATCGTTTCCGCTCGATCATTCATTATGATTTGACGTGTCTGAAGTGTAAACAAACATTTAGGACATAGACAATCCGACACCACAGATGATGGATGCAGTTGTCGCTATTCTCTTTTGTGCCGCACCGTCGCTCATGCAATAAATTTTATAGGCACTTTAATATTTCGCAACTAAAAGAGCCAATATTCGCATGAATTTACATTTATTGTTAGAAGATTATGCATTCAACCTTGCGGTGTAATAGTCAAGTTGGTTAATCGTGGACGATTCGTTTATTTTTATGATTAGAGATGAAGGTACGAATAATGAGTAAACTGGAATGAAGACACTAGACCTTTAAGCGTCACATTAAATAATCGTAGGTTGCTGGAAGTCGTGAAGAGGAGTGATTGCCATCCGATCTGAACATCACGAAGTAACATTCGTGTTGCACAAGCGTCGCTAAATGTTTCCAATTGTTGTGTTCACTGTTCGAACTGTTGGATAATCTTTTGGAAACTTGTTATTTAACAATATTTCAAACGTTTCAATAGAATTTATATTGCTTCATTAATATCTAAGATGAGGTTTGGTTGACCTTTGACGAACTGACACGGCCGGGTGATATACGATTAGTATAAGTTGAATATTACATTAACAAGGACTATAATTTGCCTATTTATTATCCAATAAATCCTAGAACAAAATAATAAAAATCGTTCTTACAACTTTTAAACTTTGACATTACAAGAACGTAAAAATTGCGACACTCTGATCACGTTAACAGCACACTACACTATTATTTTCATTTTTTATTTCCCTCAACTCTTTCTAATCAAACTACTCTTTGTCAACAGTTCAAAGACTGATGGACATCAAGAACCGACCTCGCATTCCAATCCCAGACGAAGACCCGTATAGTATCGCCAGCTCCAACGCCAACGGATCAGGATCCAGTGGCAGTTCTGGAGGCTATGGAATGAATGGACACAATGGACACAACGGACATAATAACAACAATGGACACGGAGTCGTAGCAGCCACCAGGGAACAACTGATGATGCAGATGGGACAGAGGAGAGGAGACAAGCCTCCGAAGCTACCACCCAGGGAGAATGGCTATGGGCCTGCTGATATTCCCAAGGTACGTGGATACAAAGTGAGTTATCGATTTTGGTGACCTTTTGCATGCCTCTGCACCTTGCATGCTTAAATTGTCACTTTTTGAATTTACAGGACAAAATAAAGAAAATATTTAAACATGAATCCATGACCGAGACGCAGTTTCCACTGATGATAATACAGTCATTGTAGTACCTGGTAAATAATATACTGGGTTTGAACCCGTAGGCATCGTAAAAGATGACTTTAATGGCAGAAGGTTGAAAAATAATATAGTTTTCTTTCTGTTGATAACAACATACTGAGCTTAATAAGACCTAGCAGGCGTGGTAAAGCAATATCGCTTTATGATCGATCATTGCAGTTTTCTTACAAGCTATGTTTATCTTTTATGGGCAGCCATGTCGAACATAGCCTATTAAATCAACTCAGTGGTATAATTGAAGTCAATAAACAAATTATCAATGCTCAGTCAGCTATTGTAAAAAAGAAAGACTTCAGAAGCAAGGGCACGTGTAGTTAATAAAATTTTCAATGGCTTATTTTTAAAGTTTAGCCCTTAGTGAATTAATTTAATAGGATATGATTTACGAGGCCTACACTTTCATGATTGTATAATAATAAACTTGAACCCTCAAGTTCCATTTCGATATAAAGGATAAGATGCGGTTGCGAATCGACAAAGTAATTTCCGAAGTGAAAATTGCATTACGAATTATTTTTTCGTTGTTAAAATTGTGCATCAAGGGTACTTTTGCGATGGCATGGCTATTTTTATTACGATAATTTACTTGTAATTTTTATAACTTCTCATCTTATAATAAACATCCTACCGCTGCGCCTGGGCTGGTGATCTTTGTATATTTTATGTCTCTGATTATTCAGGTTCTTTTAGATGTTATTTCTGCTATAATTTCTTTTTAAAGAGCAATTTGTGTATTTCCGTCGTCTCCGAGCTGTGACCGTGAGTCCGTGACAAAATGTTTTACAATATTATACGTAAAAAGTCAACAATTTTTAAAGTGTGTGCGCTGGAATAATTTCTTCTTGTTGTTACTTTTCCATAGTAATTTCTTATTATTATTATCATCATCATAACAGCCATTGAACGTCCACTGCTGATCATAACCTCTTTTAATTTTCTTTATTCAGAACCAACTGTGCCCATGGCTATTCGTTGTATTGTTATAGATTTAAGCAGAGGTTGATGAAAACGTGAAGTCGTGGTATATGCAAGAGAAAAACCCCTTTTTCATTTCATTAAAAATACCAATATGTTTAACACCGAAGTCCACACAAGGTAAATTAAAGTATTTGTCGCTCTAAATGATAAAAACCTAAACCTCATTAATCTTTGTTATCTAACTTTTAATGCACAAAGCACATATCACAAAAGAAAAGAATATAAAGGCTTACAAAGTCAACTTACTGATAAAATTACGATTTATGCAAATTGAAACGCAAAAGTGTCTCCAAATGAATTATGGTTGACGAGTGTAATCGGCAAATAAGTCACATGAAAAATATTCTTCGTTCTTTAATACGTCTTTTTCAATCAAGACTAAATCAGGATCGTATGTCAGCTTAAGAACTTACAGTCTCAAAAATGTTCCTAAATAATCACAATCAAAAGCACTTAAAAGAGGAAAAGTATTTATAATCGACTGCTAAAACTCCCAGATGTTTTCGAATTCCACTAATCTTAATCCTTTCTTACATTATGTGCTTTGAAATATCAGCTCAATTTAAAAATATATCGATTAAACAACCTTCCGTATAGGGTATCCTTTGCATTAGTTTCGTTGTAAATTTTATCATTTACTTGTTCATTCTGCAAGTCATTTATTTTTCCGTCGCCATCAAATTGGCTTTTTCTATAACACAAAAAGTGGCATTTATCATTTGATTAAGTTTCTTAATGGAAACAAATTCGATACAATGCGAATCAAATGATATTAAATTAATCGGAATCCACCATCTTGGCTACTGCTATCAACCAATTCTTAGAATGATCTGAAACATCATTAGTTTTTTAAATATAAAAATAGGAAACGAATATTACAACCATGTAAATCATACATCAAATAATAATCCAGGGTTGTAAGGTGGCTGTCATGTACTTATCTATTCACGTCAATAATTCTTTCTTTCTCAACAAAACGTATTCATCCATCATTGCTCAAATCATAACAATTGTAAAGATATAAACATCGAAGGAGGTGAAAGTTCAATCCGATTAACGCCTGTCGGTTCCGACTTGTTGTCAGATAATTGTGGACATACGCTATCGCAACTGTGTGGAGTGGACAATGGTCGGCCCAGCGGGAAAGATAACCCTGACGTATCTCACATCTCATCGCCTCCCAAGATAAATGATAGCGACTACATAGTATGGTCTCGTCGGCTTTACTCTTTTATTGGTCTACCTAGTCTTTGCTTCTGACACCATACAAATGAACAATGTCCTTTGTGTGTCTGTTATGCTTCAGTTTTATGCCTGCTAGGTGTTTATTAAGAAAATATACTGCGTGAACCGATACGTCTGTCCGAGTGCCTTGCCACTTTGCTAGGGTGGTTTCCATAACCTTTATTTGATAAGATCCTACACCTATGAGTTTTATATATCACACTTCGTTGTTTTTTGATGCCATCTTTGGTTCGTTACAAGGTAAAAGATTGTACGGCGCCCACACGTTCATATTATTGCATCTGATTTTTGCTTCGTGTTTTATTCGTGAATTACTTGCTTTTACATGTTCTAAGGCGCAAGTTGTGTTGTTTAGTGGACATATTACAATGTAATTGCGTGCTGGGTGTTCCTCTAGGCGCTATCTGCCTTTCATGTCACCAGAAACGTTTTAGAATATACAATTTAAAACTTTACGAAGCCAGCGCACTTATACCCTGAATACAAACACAAAAGGTTGAAACGTTTTTCTAAATGAGAAATTGTATAGTGCAAGTAATGTTATTAACATTTGTAATCAATATTGTTGTTATTTTATTTCACAGCCTGATTACGACGATATAGAAGGCCACGATGGACACGTGCCAACACAGTTCCCGAGAGGCAAATCAGATAAGGGCAAAGACAACAAGAAATACGGTGAGTCTTACAACGTTGTTAATAATTCATGCATTGAATAATGGAAAAGAAAATAAACTTACATTGGTAAACCACACAAAATAGCAAGCGATTCTGCAGCAAATTACAATCCTACTTTTAATTAATCCCCAAACTATTTAAAGTCCACTAAATCTCAGAATACACTACAAGAGTCTAATTACGTTCAGTAGGGCCGTTCATAACTTAGCTGACTTCAATTAACTTTCCCATTCTCGAAAAGGGTATCCACAAAAGATACTAACAGATACCTACATTTCTGCATTAATTACTAGGACAATATACATTCTCTGCGTAGTATCATGGTGTCCTGTCTTGCTGAATGGGTAATAACAGTATTTAAAAGGTAGAGGTTGAGGCGCCTACATTGAGAGCGACCTCTGGATTGCATACCCAATTTGGTAATTACATTGGTCATAATTCCTCTGTAATGGACGAATAGGTTTATCTGATAGCAGACTGTGGTGCTACTTCGAGATTTTTGGCCGATAATTCTTTGTGAGTCTTTTTGGTGCAAGTGTTAAGATTTGCAATTGGTGCTCTACTGTTGATTTTGTTTCACACTCTTGATTTTTTATTAATTTTATTTGTATGTAAACTCTTATTGAAATGATATTTGCACTAAGTTTTCACACGTCATCATCATTTTTATCTACTTCTTTAATTCTCATGACATCGATGGTGTTTTAAGGAATTCAATTTCACCCAATAAGACTAGTTATTTCATTTGTCAATTCATTACAACACTAGCGCGTAAATTACTAAACTTTCTATTACATTTCACATCGTCCAATCACAAAGATATTATTTACGTTACCACAAGTGATATTAGTCAAGCAATCACCGTCGCTTGCGACCACAGCTGTCCATTCGAACACGGCAGAGTTGACAATGCAATGGATTTATGAATGCGACTCGCAATTTATACAGCAACGTCGCAAGTTCTTGCAAGTGTGAACCTTTATATCACCATCTCTAGCCAGATCATCATTTATAAACCCATGTCCACGCACAAAGTGATTTAAAGCAATATTTATAAAATATGGAATATGGGCGTAAGGTTATAGGCACAATGAACTCAAATGAACGATGCCTTTTGATGTGGTTGTGATAAAAACTGATTTACAGGGGTTGCTCTTGAAAATATTGCTGATACGCTTGTCAATACATTTACTGCATTTTTTATAGAACACAGTTCTTTCTAAGACACGCTGCAGGCTTGTTTAAATGCTGCTATCAAATCTACTTTTTTATTTTGATAGTATTCACAAAAACAAAATAATTATTCCATGATGCAAAATCTTATCATCCTTTATATTTAGTAGGCACAGTATTTGCGCCTCCAAAGTGGAATTTTGTGTTTCTAAGAAACTTTTTGTCCACAAAAAGACAAGGCGAGTACCTAGGTAGTGTATCAGAGCATGGCCATACATCACAGATTACAAGGGGACACTTACTCAAACACCACAAGCACCGTCTTAAAAGGAGTAGATACTATTTAAAATATTAAGAGTTATGCCGGACCCGACAAAGAGCGAAGTCTCTTTTGAAATATGACCACAGTTAACGTTTGAATACACTTTAGACAGTCATTATTTAACATTAAAGGACGTAGACACATGAGTTTGGAAGCTTTATGCAAATTAATTTCGCGCAATATCTGATACATAGGTTCGTTCTTCGTTCACAGATTCCTGATTGTCAATGTCGAGTCACGTTTAACGCATTCCACATCCGACACGTCTGATCGGATATGACATTTTGGATTGTATTCGCACGTTTTAATTCGAGAGCACTTGCTTTCCATTCATAAGACTCAGCTCAGTACATAGGTTATAAACAGACAATGCCCCGGTGTCGCAACCGCCGGCTGGCATTTCGGCGTATCCTTGATATTTGAATCGTCGGTATTTGGAACGAGTCAGGCGTAGGATGCGGAACATGGAACGTGCATGCGTTCCGTTTTGCGAATGTGTTCGCAGTTTCTAACATAGGAATAGGTGAACGTTAGCCATGTTATGTAAAGACTCGTTTCCAGGTACTAACACGTCTATCGGTGCCTGTTTACGTGTAATTCGATTTCAATATTTTTGTTTTGTTTTCAGATGATCCTTACTACTGCGGTCTGCGAGCGCGCGTGCCTAACTTCGTGAAGACTAACGGCGCGAAAGTCTTACCTGCTATGACAGAGCGTCTTACTCTGAAGGAGGCTCCAGTTCCTAGCAAACGTTACAGCGTGGCTCACGCCCACCCTGGCCCATTCGCGCCGCACATGGCTCCATTTGCACACGCTCCCATGCCACCACAAGCTCTGTGGCACGCTCGTTCTTACGAGAGCGGAATCGGTGCGTACGATCGTCTCCCCAGAAAAGAGAAGCTCATGTACCAATTCTATCCGAACAGGGACAAAAAGCTGCGACCCCTCGTGATCCAGCAGCCACGCTAGTGTATATACAGACTAACCCCGCACTTTAATTCCACCGCCTCAACGCGGGCTCTTCGCTCCAATCTTGGTATTTAAACTTTCTGTTATATTAGATCGCTTCGCTTGGTAGCACAACTCGCCTGTTAACTTCCTTCGTTTCTATACTTTTCACACTTCTGAGTTCATCTCTCATAGTCACCAAGTTTTGAATGCTCGTGTCTAAACTTTTTTCTTGACAACCTTGTCAAATCTTGATTCTTACAAAAAGCGAAATTTCCTCTTCGAAAGCTTTGCTATCATCCTTAGTTGTAGTTTACAAGTGCACTAGATTCCCAGATTTGGCAGCCAGTTTAAGAAAAATTAGGAACAGATTCCTTTACCACGTTGATCCCTTATATGTGATTGTGACTAAAATTAGTGTAGATTATTTCTTAATTAACCCTACCCGTTGCTTATCCTTAAATGTTTGTAACATCTCCACTAACTCCGCTAATTACGACGATCGTAAGTTAGACTACAAACATAGTTTCTCGGATAGTGCTGAGTAATAGAGGCCAACCTGACAAGCAGAATCTTTAAACAAAAATGAAATTGAAGTCTCTAGGAAAATGTAGTTGTGTAAAACATTGTTGATGATATTAATTGCAGACGGAGAGCAGCACTATGACCCTTACGCGCTGTACGGCCGCCTGCCCATGCCTGGACGTGGCTTCCCCCCACCCCCCGCCCCGCACGCGCGTCACATGTTCATTGGAGAGTGGGACTAAAGTGCGAATCACCTGACACCTGGCAACTTATCTAGACATAAGAAAAGGATACTGTCAAATCGAAATGTAACAATACATTTTGGTAGGATTTGTTTTATATCGATGACTACATCGTTTTTTCAAATAAGGAAGAGAATCATGTAACCAAAGATCGAAGTGTATTTTTAACTGGTTTAGGGTGCATGAAGAGGCATGGAATTAAGGATCGATGTGACAGTATCTTGTAAAAATGTAATGTTTATTTGTATTTTTGTAAATATTCAAAGAATTTGTAAAATAAATGGAATTTAAATTTGTGTTTCGATAAAATATTTACTTACTTTTGTATGAGAAAAGCAATTGAATATATTGCTTTACTGGGTATTGTGAATTATCGAGATTTCTAGTATACATTTAAATGTAATTCTGTAATCAATCTATATTTAAGTGATAGATTTAGCATAAAATGTAGTAATCAACTTTACCAACATGTGTAGTAATAACGTATTTAACTGAATATTGTAAAAAAACTTAGTTTAAATGAATTAAACCTATAAGTTAACTATCACTGCCAATATTTAACGATTTTTCGTGTTCAATGTCATCACAATTATTGTCTTGTCGTTAAAGTATTTTCTTTTTTTTATATTATTTAAGTGGCAATCCTAGTCAAAACAGGGTTGGGAAATTTAAAAACAATTAGGGAGATTTGTTTTGTTATTTTATTTATAGCGATTCCTCAGAATGTCAAGTTTATCAAAATTAAATGCAGATTTTTAGAGAGCGTCAATTTTTCTGGCAATAAAAAAAAACTTTTATTTTTTTCATTAAAAATAAAGTTGATCATGTTACGTGAGTCTTTACTATTTGCCTTTCCAAACATCACATTTTGTTAATATTTGTTATATGTATGTAAATTGCATATTATTGAATTCTAATTAATTGTTAGGTTAAAATAGGAATTCAATTTTAGTTTTTAATAAATTACTATTGTAAATACATCTCTTCTTTAATATTTTTTTAAGAGCTATATCCATGTATTTCCTGATATATTTCTCCAATACTCAATTATCATAATAATTATGATCTAGTTTCGTACAACTACGTTGACAATTTAAATGTAATTTATTGTCACAATTTACTTTAAGATTTTAATATTTTTGTATATTTAGATACGTTTTGTATTCGTAGCACGTATAGTGTTATTATAATATCCGTTATATAAAGTAACTTTAAAATAATATCCCAAAAAGAACTATGTTGTGTACAAAATATAGTTCTTTTTCAGTGGATTTTATTTTAACCGCTTCTAAAACTGACACGTAGCTACAAAAATTCGGAGGTGCTACACAGGTTACCATAAAATATTGTATCTTATGCATTATTGTAGATAATTATAATGATACTTTTTAAATGAGACTATACACGTCAAAAGTATAAATATTTTTCTAAATGAAAGATGATTGAGGAAAACGAGAAAGCGATTGATAAAATAAATGTATTAAAAATAGTTATGATCTATTGTGAAGATGTACATTATTACACAGAAGACCAAGAAAAACTTAATGACAGTTTCAATTAGATAAGGACAGCATTTTTTATTGATACACCTGTAGGTGATTTGTTACAAGAGAAGAATAACTCTAGCACGATGTAAAATACTGCTGCTATTACGAATTTAAGTAATATAACAACAACATCCACTTGTATTGTGTAGCATTGGGTGTTGGTTATCGAGTAACCTATCATAAGGAAGACCGTTTATGAGTAAATATACAATTATTTTAATAACACTTTCGTTTCACTGGAAAATTACTCCTTAAATAAAGATTCACTTATCTTTTTATGCAAAAGGCATCTTTTAGATACTTACAATTATTAGAACAACACTAAGCGAAAAACTTTAATCATTACACCATCGGAATTCCCGAAAATATCATAATAATTTTACACATCTTTAGAATTGTCTTACTAAGGCTTTTTATAATCACCAGCACCAATCCATTTCTTAATTAAATACTTGATATACTTTCTAGCTTCTTTCAACTCTTCAGGATCTTTAGCCCTATCTGAAAATAAATCTCTACAATGTGACGATAAAGGTATTATCTTAGCTGGTGCTTCATAAGAAACATCTTCCAATACTCCTAGTCGATGATAAGGATCCAAGTCACCGTTGACAAAAACTACATGTGTCACGTTAGGTTTCAAACCACCATACATCTCATTAGAATGTTTGACCCCTTCATCAATTCTTCTCTCATCAAATTCATCACCATAAGATTTAGTACACAAACTGTAGAACAAATCCATATGAATATTATTGGTGAAAGGATGCTTCCCTGAAGAACTACTCGGCCAATAACTAAATTCTGTACAGGTTTGATAAGTCCAAGCGGTAGCCCAATCAACTTCTTTCATGCCTTCAACCATTTCATCGAATTCATAGTTAAAGCAATTGTTTTTCTGACTCCACAAATCAACATCATCATCTTTCGAAGAATAAACGTGAAAAGTTTCCATAACATCATCACAAAAGTTCTTGATACTTTGCGGATTACCGTATTGAGCTTCGTACATAAATTCAGAAGTTTTGTCCAAGAAGAATAACTGTTTGTTTTCTGATTTGTTCATGTCTGTACTGTTACAAATCTCTTCCTCTTCTTTTAACTGTGCTATACCATCACTAGTTTTGAATAACTCGTCATACCTTTTAAATACTTCTGTTATTTTAATATAACAGCCTGGCGTTCCATGTTGTTCAAAGTCATCACTGACATTTTCTAGATATTCGTAGAAATCTTTCATTGCCAGCACTGGTGCACTGCTAGCTATAGCAGCATCAACTAGGTCCGGATACAAAAGTCTCATCCAAGCTGCCAAGTTACCGGCGTAAGAACCTCCCACAACTACAACTTTTGATTTGTAATATTTTGGATTCATTTTTACTTTTTTTTCAAGTAGCTTGGCAATATCTGCAAGAGCTTGTCTCGAGCTGAGGTAAGCTAAGTTTTCTGTGCTCAACTTATCAAAAGGCTTGCTTTTTCCATAATATCTATGCTCAGTTAAATACATAGCACCTTTAGTTTCTTTTGCCAAGTCAAACAGTATTCCAGTTTGTAGAAATACTTTACTAGCTTCACCTTCCCCATTGATGAATAAATAAATTGGTCCTTCAGGCCTCCAGTAGTCAAGTCTTTCAAAGTATCTCATCTTCCAGGTTCTGGTCTCCGTTTTATTGAAGTGGTCTAGAGGTTGTCTGAACCACTTGGTAGCAATTGGGGCTGCGTCTAGCAAACCCACCGTGTTACTTAGTTCTTTCAAGAAGAATCTGTATCCATTTCCAAGGCCAGATATTCCGAGAGCATTTGAGAAATAGAAGCACGAAGATAGTATGATGTTTAGTTCGGCTAAATACATTGCAGTGCCTGAGTTTGTCCGAGGTTGTCTGCAGCGACAACGTATACAATGAGTACTGGTTTTTGCAAGACTGTTGTGTAATCGTTGACAATGCAAGGTATTTGGAACGAGCGTAAATACATATTTTGTATATCACGTAGTTAGGACCTGCATGCGGGTGATAAATTCGAATGAATGTTCGTGTTTCCCTCCTGTATAATATGGCACAACAGATACATACTCGTATTAAGAAATGGAGTTAAGGTAAAGTGGCTTGGCTATCAATAAGCAACTTGAATTTACTCAAATCCAGTTCAGGTACCCAGAATTAGAAAGTATGTTAGGTTATTATCGCTCTCCAAAAAAAGGCCTGAGTGTTAATAAAACTAAACTATAGAGATTTGTTTTTGACTTCAAAAGTGGCCTATAAATACTAAGGTAGAACAGTTTTTACTAACAGCACAACCACTACATCCTTACTAATATTGGTTATATTGTATGAATGTTTGTTACGCAATCACGTCATAGCGTATGAACGTATTTTTTTCTGTTTTTGTCTTTACAAACACGTAAGAAATTTTTGGCTCCGGTAGTATAACTCTCTGGCCCAACAATCTATACCCGGGCGAAATTTTTATTATTTTTACTGTTAATGCAGGCATATCCACTGGCAAATGCTAGTTTTTAATACCTATATCTAGCTCGAGTTTACGCAATCGAACGCTCTAAAATTTTCATCACTTTGAACGTATGAATACTCCATGGAGTTCCTAACACAGGCTGGCACCAAATATAAAAATGGTTGACAACTCCGCAGGCGATCCCGTTACCATGGCAACGCATCAACAACAAATCTATTGCGCCGGTCGACAACTCGAGACACTTGACCTGCTATTTATGTGAAAAAAATAATTAATTACTCGGTATTGTTATGGATTTTTCTGAGGGTAGTGCAGGGGGGAGTAAGAGGTCAGACGGCACACGCCCGTTATCCAGAAGAGGGTATCGAGACACTGGGTCAGCTGTTTCAAAGTAAGTTCCTAAGTACTAGTGTATTGAAGTATTTTTAATTAGGTATTTCTAATACAATGTGTTTGTAGTTTTGTATGATAGCGATTGTAGACGTAACGTGTGTTTAGTTTTTTGCAAGTGCCAGTTTTTGTGTCCTTTAGTATCCAGTCCAGTTTTCCATTGTGTCTAAAAGTATCTACACACGAGGTTCTTCGTGCACTACTCGTATGATTTCTGTTTGGCTTAGTTACCGCGAACTTCAGCTATCTAATGTTACTATTGGTGTCAATATATCAGACCTTTTTTTTGGCGTATGGTTTTACGCCATTTGAGTCCTCCCACCCAGGGCAGAGCGGGAGGGACTGTCAGACTCGTACTGACTAAAATCCACGGTGTCCTTCAATAGCGTTTTACGTTCCAGGGTTCACGGTAATGCGATGTCCCGCGACCAATATTATCAGAACTTAATATTGGAATCTAACTCTTCTTGTCCCATATTTTCTTAAGATAGACTCGCAAAACGCATTTTGTTATGATGTCATAGCCTTTTCCCTTCTTTTTATCAAATAAGAGTATTTTAGCAGCTTGATATCGAAGGCTTACATTGCCAGCCAGTTATTACCGAAAATTTATAATAACGACAGCATAGTTATGGTAACAGATACGAACGACGACGCGGCAAACGTAGAAAAAGATGAGATTGTCCTCTTTTTATAGATAAATACTTAGTGGAAGGTGGAGAAGCCAAACAGAACGACACCATGACATCAAGGAGCTTATCTATCTAATCTATCTATCTAATATCTTTAAACGAGCAATTCTTGTATATTTATTTATGTATAATCAGGATCTCGGAAACGGCTCCAAGGATTTTCATGAAAGTTACAGATTAGGGGTTTTTCGGCTCGAGGAATCGATTTCCCAGAAGGTTCCAGGTTCGAAAAAAGCTCGGTTCCCAAGATATAGACATTTTAAAAACTGAGCGAAGCTCGGTCAACCAGATATCATCAAATAATATTAGCAATTCTTAATAATTATTTTTATATCACATTACAAACTTATGATGGGTATAGTAGGCACCTACATAAAAACTAAGTTTATTTAAATGAATGTTAGAAGACTTACCTTAATCGACATTTCAGGAGTAGCACAATGAGGCCGACGTCGGCATATCGAGGAAGCACGGCTTCGCGCCTGTCCACCGCTGGGTTCGGACCAGCACCACCGACGGCAAGTCGGCAACCCACTGCTATGACTGGGTTTTCTAAGGTAAGGTAATTTTTATCGTTGTCACGAGAAAAATTGAAACTGTAAAAAACAACACAAAGCTATGATACGTTTTATGACATGACTAAATAAATGTAGATACCTACATTATTTTTCTAGTTATCAAGTAGAAGCAGGTAAAAGACAAAATATTAAGTTCCATTGATTTTGTCAAGTACCCACAATTGAAGGAGTTCAGTAGATTTGTATTTGTTATCTATGGTTGACGACGAATAAAGACGAAAATCAAACTATTTATCTATGAATGAAGCAAAGGCAGATTTGAAAATCGAACTTTACAAAGTAAGCGCGCTTGCTCATGACCCGATGCGATGCAATTCGACCAATTTTTGTCTAGCCCAGTCCAGCCCAGCGTTAAAAATTCAGGCGTTACTATACCTCCATTAAACGGACGTTTGACTACGGCTAGAAAAACAAAACAGTCTTACCCTATATATAAAAGTACTCTTGTCTTACCAAGACGACGTAATCATTGGAATTGCATCATTATGGCGTAGTAGCAAGGTCGATTTAAATTTTTAGTTGGTTGAAACTATAAATCACTCAAATCACGTCATGAGCAAGCAACAGTGAGCGCTTATGGAATCATCAAATACAAAAATTCCCCAGATCGACAGACCAATAACTCAGCAAGGCATATCAGGGCTACGCACAGGCACGGCCAGAGGGTTCCGTACCCGTCAGCTCCAAGACAAGAGGTATTGGGAAGAGCTGATGCAAGTGAAGGTTAGAGAGATGAAGGCGGAGATAGCCAGGTTGAGTGAGCAGGCAGACGCAGGAGAGAGGGAGAGGTCAGCTAAGAAACATTATGAGAAGAGAGTGAGGGAGTTGGCTTTGGAATTGACTGGTGAGTATATCATGGAGACTATGTATAGTGCATCCTCCTCTAAAAATGGAGGTCTGTCTTCGGCTATTGTGTTCGATGGGCTTCTGTCTCTCTAAAGTTTTCTGTCGAGCTGTGTATATCTTATTCTTAGGTACTCGAAGTAGGAGTGTGCTATGCGATAGTCTAAGTTTCATGAATGAAGCATGTGATATTTACCAACACAATATTGTCGTGCCATACGGAGTGAGGCTGACATCTGAGCAATGGAATTTCCGGACTGCAACTAGGAGAAGAAAGTTTAATTTTTAGAAAATCCCCTTGGGAACAGTTGGTTCCAATTAAAAATCAAAGCCCCAACAGTTAACGTTCTTGATACAATGTCAACGAGGTAGGTAGCCATTTTTAATGGGAGCGTTTATGTTTTTCTAGATTTACAAGGACGTCTAGCAGATTACAACACGGCAATTCGCATAGCCAATGGGGAAGCACACAAACAGTCAGTTGAGGAACAAACAAGGGACCTCGAAGCCAGTAATAATAAAATGCAAGAGGAGGTGGAACAAGTGTTCATGGAAAAACAGAGGAAGGAAAATCAGCTGAGGCAGCTGAGAGAGCAGATGGATAAGGTGATGATTTACTTGACAATATTAATCTTTAGATAGTAACTATTAATTATAACGAAACTAGCGGTCCGGTACGTGCTTCGCTACTTTGAAAGCAAAATTTCCATCAACAAAATGACACGCCATTTATTGAATTCATTTGTCACAAAAAAAATGATAAATGAAGAACTACTCGACTGATTTTGTGCAAACTTCACATAATCCATCTACTAAATAGTCCGAACAAAGCCCAAACATTTGATTTGTATAGGTCAGCCCGGTCTTGAGTTATAAAATACAACGAAAAGTGGCATTGATCTTTGTATTGATTGATATTGATATCCGTCTACCTAACCATGCTCTCGATAATAACGACTATTCATATATTTCAGGAACAATCAACGATAACAAAACTACTAGCAGAAATGACACAGGAACAAAAAGACGAGTACAATGAACTGGAATCAACTGCTGCTGCGCTAAGAGAAGAGGTTGAACAAGCGAGGATACAAATAGATCATCTTAATAGAGAGAAAGAGGAATTCAGTAAAGAGATATCTGGATCTCAGGTGTGTGTTTATTCAGAAGGATATAATGTAACAAATAATAACCGATTAGTATATTATTTACCCGAATCTGTTTAAAGTTCAATTATTCATCGGGGCGAGCCTATCGATCGAACACAAATCTAGACTCCATAGTTAGTTCATGGTTATAGTATAGTTGACATCTTTTCCAGATATATTAAATTGTTTAAAAGATACAAAACATTGTCATATCCGTAGAATAACTTAAAAATCTTCATTCATAGACTGTAGCTTGAAATCGTCTTATTACTTCTAGATTAAGGTTCATCTTCTGGAGTTGCATCGTCGTCTAGTGGCAGCCGAAGAAAAACGGGACAACATAAAGAATGAGATGAACAACCGTTTAGACCCGCAGGAAGAAAGAGAGAAACTGTTACTGCAGGTAAAACTTCACTGATGAAAATTTTGATAAAATAAAAATACTATCTACTACACGAATTTTGAGACATAAAAGTACAAATCAGTACCAGTTTAATAATAATAATAATAATTTGACTGGCCTGTTGGTCTAGTGGTTAGTGACCCTGACTGCTATGCCGGGGGTCGTGGGTTCGATTCCCACCCAGGACAAATGTTTGTGTGATGAGCACGATCATTTGTTCTGTGTCTGGGTGTGATTTATCTATAATATGTATGTATTTAGAAATATATAAGTATGTTTATCAGTTGTCTAGTACCCATAACACAAGCTCTGCTTAGCTTGGGACTAGATGGCGTTGTGTGATTGTTGTGGAATATTATTTATTTTTAATTATTTATTTAATAAGAGGAACCAAATAAAACTTAGTACCTACATCCTTATTATATTTGCTTAGGTTCGCGAAGATAATGCTGCTATTGCATCATTGGATAGCAACGCTGCAAATTTGAGAGAACAAATCAAGAAAGTGCAAGAGCTTATAGAGCAAGCTGAACAGGTAAGAAATATTGCTTGTATTAAAGTGTAAATTTTTCACTGACAGACAACACTAAAGATGAGAAATCTAATCGAGCACAGGGCCTCTCACTCATTATGTATTTCGATTTATAATCAACTAGCAAACCCGGCGAACTCCGTTTCGCCACCAATTTTTCCTGAATTTTCTTTGCTATAAACCTCACGGAGCCCGAGACCTTTCCAACGAATGCAAAACCGTAGAAATCGGTTCGTGCGTTCTGGAGTTAGGTATATCGTCAGGAAGGAAAACCCGACTTATTTTTATATAGTAGATGACCCATGGGATATTTAGAAATGAAATTCATGAAAATTACAACATGCTGTTAAAAGCCTCATAATTATGTTTATTGCAGGATCTCGAAGAAGGCAACTCTGATCGTCATCAAAAATACCGCGAACTAAAGAAAAGAGAAGAAACAATGGACACTTTCATGGCTACATATGAAGAAAATCTCAAAAAAGAACAGGATAAAATAGACCAGTTAGAAAGAGATATCGTCTTCTCTTTAGAGCATAGCAGTTCTAACATAGACTTGGATTTGAGTGAGATAGACTCGTTAAAGCAGAAGGAAGGATATACATCTCAGTATGATGATAGCAAGAAGTCTATTGATATTTTGATGAAGGATTATGAGAGGTTCCAGAGTAATTTGAAAAAGGTAAGAAAAATAACAAGGCAAAGCATTTTATTGGAGTAGAAGAGCAAGCTAGCAAAACTGAACGAATAGACTTTGGATGAAAGTTATCCTGTGAATCTTGTAATATGGCTGTCGATTACTGATAAATGGATAATATTTATTCCATTATCGACAGGCGGAAGCAACAAGAGAACGTCTAGCTACAGAGCTGCAAACGCTGCCAGAGAAAACAAGAGTAATGCAGGAAGAACTAGTGACATTATCAGATCTGGAGAAACTTCGAGATGACGGTAATATGAAATTGTAGCCTTAGTACGAGTATAATCAGAATTTTTATCACGAAGTTTTCCTTCAAAGAAAAGATATATGTGGCAAAGAAATAATACAAAAATTCACTGGGTTCTTGTCTACGATTTAAAATTTTATTAGACGTCGAGTCGAGGTCCATACTACTGAACTACCACTGCAAAGGGAAACCTAACCTAACCTAACCTAACCTAACCTTAGGACAAAAAATAAAAATTCACAGAACTTTAGAAATATTTTTAAACGCAAATACTCGTATAATGTATATTTTTTTCTAGGTGAAATACAAAAGAAGGCTTTGGAGACAGAACTACAACAACTCCGAGAAAAATTGGCGCCGACCGAAAATGCCGTGCTAGAAGCTACGAATAATTTGAAAAAGTTACAGGTACATTGCTCCACTTCTCATCATTCGGGTGTCTGTGCAAATGTACAATCGACAAAGTTGATTCATGACCCATTTTGACAATAAATCGTTTGAATCCGGTCAAAGTCGTTACCTTGGATATGTATGTTTACGCGAAAGCAAACCTTATTGTATTTAAATGACTGTAAGAAAATAATCTTACGATGGGTCTTGATTCAACTTTGTCGATTAGACAACCAGATTGGACGGTCACTCACAAACTTCAACCCAACAATTTATTTTTAGAAAACTTCTTTTTTCAAGTCGTCGGTTAATAACTGATATTTTCCATTACATTTTTACTTCCATTTTCAGGCCAGTCTCGACGGCAACGAAATGTACGCCAAGCTAAACAGTCTAGAAGACCAGTTAGCTCAACTTGAGAACAGAAAGACTGTTCTAGAAGAAGACATCGCTTCTATTACATTGAAGGCAGACTACGAGCCTCTGAAGAAACAGGCAATTGAAGAATTAGCCACGTTGAATAAGAAAATTATTGAGGATTTGAATAGTGTTAAATCGTATTGATATTATTGCTTAAGGGTTGAAAGAAAAATAATAATGTTATAAACTACTATCAATATATAATGTTATCAACTATGAGAAATGTGTTTTATTTAATAAAGAACGAATTTGCATAAATATAGCGCTGCAAAGATAAACATTTGTTGAACGCTTGTCTAAATCTTTATTTAGACAAGCGTTCGACATTGCAAAATGACCCTTAGATCAACGTGTATTAATGTCGTTTAGACGTTGACGGTTTTTTTAAGACAAGTGTTTAACAGGTTTATCTTACTTGCTTGAAATCAAGGTGAATTAATGTCGTTTAGACGTTGACTTTTTTTTTTTTTAAGACAAGTGTTTAACAGGTTTATCTTACTTGTTTGAAATCAAGATGAATTAATGTCGTTTAGACGTTGACTTTTTTTTTTAGACAAGTGTTTAACAGGTTTATCTTACTTGTTTGAAAATTTCAATGTAACTGACAAATTATCACCCCAACTTTTGCATTATAAATGAGTGTAAATAGGTATATTTTTGATCCTATTTTTGCCACACGCAATATTTATTACCCAGTGCAAATTATTATGCATGCAGTAAATATTAAATAAAAAATAGGACGATAAAATCAAACTTATTAAAATTTAATTCTAACAGTTTATTACATCAATAATTTAATATCACAGTTGAATTTAAATATTGTAGAACATAAACTAGACAATTTACGAACTAACAATGTTACAAGGTGTAAAATATTTACAAGCTACGACTACTGCGACTCAGACGAAGTCAACTTTGCGGAGTTTAATTTTCGACTCGAGCTGAAATCTCACATAAAACCGACCATAATACAATAAACAAAGCTTCTGTATTTGTGCGTATATCAGCAGCCCCCTAGACAAGTGGGAAACGGTAGATGAAAACACTCTGTAGTCTTTAATAGGATGTGAACCCATTATATTCCTGTTTTATCCCTCAGGATAGTATTACAGCCAAGATAGGTCAATAAAGAAAAATGAAAATTTTGTATGAAACCATCATAGCAATTTATAGGACTTTTCCTATAGAAAGTTTTAGAGTATTTAGTCAGTAATATTTAACAACATTTTGGTGGACAATTTGTATAACAATTGCTTTTTTTCTCAACAAACGGGGCTTTGTAAGTTTCAAAACGTCGAGAAACAATTATACCAGAAACTTTTCAGAACTATTAACAACAAACCACTAATAGTAACACTTACAATCTTTAGTCTTTTCAGTTATTTTACCGCACACCCTCTTATCACTGTCTAAATGTAGTCTTATTTAGTCTTAATACACTTTGCAATAAGGCTGCTTTTCGACCGTGAACGAATCTGTCGATATTGTAATAATAATATACTTGACAATAAGGCAGATATTAGGCAGCAGAAAAATATCATGAAAAGACTGGCTGACAGCACAGACCAAAAATGTTATTTTTAAACGTCAACTTTTAGTTCTGGTATGTTCCATATTTAAACTTCATTTAAAAATTTCATGAAAGAAAAAGTTTGATAGGGCGGAGGGAGGTGCCTCTTGCTTTGCACTTTTATAGTTTTTCTTTTCTAGAAGCTTTTCTATCGAGTAACATGAGAAGTCCTGACGGCACTTCCCTGTTGTTCGCTTTGAGCATAGATATTATGTTGTTGATGAATTTCTGTGAAGGCGACACATCAGCATCTTGCATTCTCGACCATAGTGCTAACGCTGCATCGCACTTATCGTCGCGTTCTGAAATACGGGAAAGAAAAAAATTATACATATTGGTAGTATTCATAAAAGGTGTATTTATAGTTATAGATTTATGAGAAAAGCTCCATAAATCATAGCACGATTCGAATGCCCATAACCCTTTAAAATTGTACCATTTGTTTGTATTATTCTTAACTAGTTCTAAGTACTCAAGATCGCGCGAATCGGAGTAAGCGATTCCATACATTTGCTCGCTAGTATAATAAGTAGGTATTCATCATCATCAGCCTATAATGTTCCCACTGCAGGGACACAGGCCTCCTCTCTGTGAAGGGAGTGGGCCATAATCCACCACGCGGGCTCAGTGCGGGTTGGTAGATGTCACAATGTCTTCGAATTTTTGGTTCTAGGACATGCCGGTTTCCTCACGATGTTTTCCTTCACCGTTTTGAGAGCAGTGGTGATGGGTTCGAACCCACGACCTACAACTCGGGACCGATGACCGGGAGGCTTATTTTCAGCAGTAGACGTCTTGCGGTTGGTAATTATGATGATGATAGTAAATGAAAAAGGGGAGATACTTACGTAAAATATCCAAGATCATGTCATAAATCTCCACAGTATCGATATGTCTGACATCTTTCGCGCATTCAGCTATAGTTTCAAGAGCAGATATTTTCTTCTCGTCTGCAAATCGTTCGCAGCGCCGCAAAATGGCGTCTGGATGAAACTTTACAGCGGGGTCTAAGAACATCTTGCGTAACGTCTTCTTGTAACCCACTTCGGCTAAGGCGGCTATTACTGTGAGCTGTTGAGAAAAGACATTATTTAATCATCAAAAGGCAAAATCATCTAATGAGTACTCCCACCCAGGGGACCAAAAATCGCCTCGCGACGTCCGATGCTGTGGGGTTTTGTCCGTTTAAGGGGGGCCCCGTCAGATTGCTGACAGCTCTTTGAGGCGCCGTCGACCTGGGCATGGTCCATAATGGTCCATTGAACGGCGAGTCATCCATTACTTGCCGTCCGCATGCCCGCGCCTACGGTGGCCGGTAATCGCCTCGCGACGTCCGATGCTGTGGGCGTCTCTCGCGAATGACGCTGGATTTTGAGGTGGACGCTGTCTTCTCCCTCTATTTTGCAGAAGGAGGCGACCGCTTCCCACTCCGTCTCTCCCCGCAGCATGGCCGCGACCAATGCCGGGCGCGAGAGTTCGCTGCTTATCGTCTATTGAGAAGTGCTTTGCAAATCTATTGGTGTAAGAACTGTACTATTTGACATTAAACCAGTATTAAAGAAAATATCATATTAGCATAATAATCCCTACTACTAGTTTATAATTATTTTACTATTAGGCCCGTACTCCAGCAAAGCGGAGACGACATGAGATGTCTTTGAATAACCAATCAGATGTCCACTGAAGCTAAGCGGAGAGATGTGGACATCTGATTCAAAAGATTATTCAACACATCTCCATCCGATTGGTAAATTGGGCTTTATTAGGACCGGTATGACCAAAGCGGAGAGGAGATTATGAAGATGTGTTTATAATAACAAATCAGACATGTCCACTGAAGCTAAGCGGAGAGATGTGGACATCTGATTGGTTATTCAAACACATCTCCTCTCCTCTCCGCTTTGGTAGAATCCGGGCCTTATTAGGGTTTTCCTGCTTCAAAAGCAATCAATAAAGAAAAAAATATAAGATTCATTTACCTGAACATCACCAGGTCCGTGCACCTTCTTATCAATATTAAGTACGACCTGTACAAGTTTGTTCAGTCTCCCGTTGCCTCCGACCTTCTCATTGGTCAGGAAGTTCTCCTCCGTCTGTCCATCACTCATCGTGGTGAAGATCTTACACATTAACTCGTGTTTCAAAGGAGTCTTGTTGTATTTGTTGGCTAGAGAGGCGAACTCGTTTACGGCTTCTTGAAGATTGTCGCTGAAAAGATGATAGATTTAAGCCATTTTGTTTGTTGTTTTGGTAAATTCAACAAATGAGGCCCTAGGTGGAGCGAAAGGGTCAATGGAAGAAATGGTTCACAAATTCATAATGACATTCGAGTAAATAAGCTATATAAGTGGGTTATTTAAAAACGGTTTTATTATTAACCCACGCAGGCTCTCGCGATAGCCCCCAAAACCGAAAACGATCCTTGTAGTATCGCCCGCGGCGTCGGACTTTCGGCAGACGATCTCCGGGTATGTTAGGTATTACGACCGCTGGACTTTAACCATCACCGTGACCCCGGGCATAACAGGCTATTGAAGGACACCGTGGATTTTAGTCAGTACAAGTCTGACAGTCCCCCCCCCCCCTGCCCGGGGTGGGAGGACTCATTTGATGATTTTGCCACGTAAAAAAAAGGGGCTCAATGAACAACTCCTGGAAGTTACTGGAAATAAAAATAATGTGACTCACTTCTTCATATGCACTCTAATCAGCGGTCCGAGCATGACGTTAGTAGGCTTGCAGTATTTGTACGTGATGAGTAGATTGAACATCTTGTGAACGTCCACGTGTGAGCCGAGTGCCGCCGTCGCATCCAGCAGGCGCCAGCAGTTCAATGCTATACCACGACCGCCCACAACATTTCTGTAATATTATTCTTTAATTAGATATAATGGGGTTGGCAACGCAAAGATATTGTAGATGGCGCTACCATAGAGTAGTCCTAATCTGACCAATGACGTAGTACTATTTTGAAGTACCTTTAAGATTTGAACTGATTTGAACCAATGACGATGCTTGGAACAAGCTATACTAGCGCTATTAGTTCCCCAGTTGCCATCCCCATTTGCATGACAGTATCATTACTTGGAAATCTAAAGGCGCTCCCTCATCGCGAGCATTCACCTGTAATGTAACGTTACAGATTCGAACATTTCATCAGTGACGGAAGACTAGAACAGGCACAATGTTCACGATGTCACAGGCCACGCGAATGCGAGCGCCTTTAAAACTTGTCATTACATTACAGTCGCGCGACAGCATGCGGCAGAAGCAATTCCTTTACATTCACATTAATAGCGCATAAGCAGCGTCTGTCCAAGCCTGTCGCCCTGTGACAGGCAGCGTTATCCAGCTCATATCGGAATAGTTCTTGCCACACCTAATTTTGTGGCGGACAGTGAAACTTTTCTAAAAAGATGTAACACTACTGCTACTACTTTACCTTTTAGCTGTATAATTATTGTTTTTTTTTATCCTTTTAATGATTTAATAGTCTTGACTTGAGTACATCGCTTTCACATTTATTTATTCTTTAAATTGTTATTTCATAACATTGTTAAACTAAAAGAGTAAGTATGGAGTTTCTTGCCCATTCTTCTCCATGCAACCTACCTTAGCGAATGGGTGTAGAATCAATCCCATCCCATCCCTTTCCTTAATTTTAATATTCGACGTTTAAAAGTGCCTCACTGATGGCCTATTTAAAATAAATGATTTGACTTTGACTTTCACGACGGGTAACTGATAAGACAGTCCCGCGACCCCAGCAGGCTTTGGCCCACTAAGGGGGCCATCAGATTGCTGACAGCTTTTGGAGGCGCGCGTGGAACACGACTCGCCTTCGACCCGGACATGGTCGGACGGCCAGTTACCCATCACTCGACGTCGTCGAGGCTGTCCTCTCCCTCATGTTTTTATATTACCTATTTTATTTATATTTATTTACTTTCGTTATTTATTTCTTATTATTATTTTTTATGTATTTTCGTATATGACTGTGACATCATTTTTGGGCCCTATCAGAAAACCAGCGCTGTGACATCTTAAAAACCGGCCAAGTGGGTGTCGGGCCACGCACAGTGTAGGGTTCCGTAGTTGCCCATCAAAATACTTATGCGTACTAACTAAACTGATTCGCTGAATGTAATTTTAAAAAGAAGAATTTTCAAAATCGGTCCAGGAGTCTTTGAGAAATCAGGGAAAATACATAAGAAAAAAGATTACGACGAATTTAGAACCTCCTCCTTTTTTTGAAGTTAGTTAAATAGTTGACGATAAAACCTACCTACCGCCAAAAAAACATACATACCTTTAAAGCTGTAAAAATAAAGTTGACAAACTTACATTTGCAGATTTATGGGGTTGTTTCTCCGATACATTTTGTTTAAGAAAAATTTAATCAAGTACATTTTATAAGTTGGTCGACTATTACTCGTAAAGTTGTAAAGCCTACTTAGTCATGATAATTTTCTTTAAACTTCGTTATATATACTACTATTGTGAATTTTTTCAACCCCCAAAATAACGTTTAGCTGGTAGAGGGGGGGGACACTCGAATCGAGCAAAATTTAGCACTTTAAAGCTTAATATTTCACAAACGAATTTTTTTATCAAAAAATTGTTAATGGAAACTATCATTATTTTTTAAAGGCCTATTTAATGATACCCCCACTAAGGGGTACGCGAGAAAAAAAAATCCTCACTTCACGTGTAAGTACAGGAGGTACCCTAAAAAAAAATATTTTACGAGATTTTATTTTACCACTTTTTCGGCACAACAAATCCGTATATTCACACCAAATTACAGCTCTCTAGTACTGTGCGTCTCTGAGCTAAACTGCGGACAGACGACGGACGGACGGACGGACGGACGGACGGACGGACGGACATGGCGAAACTATAGGGTTCTTGCCACCCCTAGTTGAGTGGCGGAACAGTAAACTTTTCGCAAAATATGATGTATCCACCAATGGATAGGAGCCAGCTTCGCACAGAGACTATTTAATGCTTATTTTGTTCCGTTTCGAATGCTTCCAACCATGTTATTTTGATTTTGTAATTCAAATTTTCTGTATAAATAGTTTGTTTGTTCTATCCTTGTGCGCCAGTAAACATGTTGTAACTTTATCAAAATACTTATTCTTCGATCATTGATAACAACTAGAATACACCAATCAGCGACCAAAAACGTCCTCACCAAAGGATGACCCAATCATGTTGGTCCTAATGTCGTAACGCTTAGAACGTAAACATATCTCCGTGTATTGTTTATAAAGTACCTACCTCAATTGAAAAGACTTTTACTAATCCTCAACCAACCAACAAAAACCAACTTTTTTTCTATCAAATACCTATAGTATTTTTTAAATTATTACCTTCCGGCCAAGTGCGTGTCGGGCCACGCACAGTGTAGGGTTCCGTAGTTGTCCATCAAAATCATCAGGATCAACTTATGCGAACTAACTAACCTAATTCCTATTCCTTGATCTGAGCCTAATTCGCTGAATTTAATTTAAATAAAAAGAAGAATTTTCAAAATCGATCCAGGCGTCTTTTTTTTTTTTAGGTGGTTAAATCTATCAAATGAGTCCCGCCCTGGGTGGGGCGGAAGGGACTGTCAGACTCTTACTGACTAAAATCCACCCGTGTTCCTTCCTATGCCCTTTACGTTCCGGGGCCACGGTAACCTGGGTTAAGAAAAAACCCGCGACCCCAGCAGGCATTTGGAGCGAAACACGACGCGCCACCGACCCGGGCTTGGTCCTTGGTCGGACGGCGAGCTACCCATCACTCACCGTCCGCAAGCCCGCTCCGCCGCTGTACCTTGCTGATCAGAGGGACACGCGTTGGAGCATCCACACGACAGGCTATTCGATACGGGCAAAGAGACCACTTAGGCACGCAGTGCCTAAGGAAGAGTTTTTGCCCGCATCCCAGGGTGCACCGGCCCGAAAAACTGGTCTTCCCCCCGGACGTATCCGAGAGGAACTCCAGTCCACGGGCGCACGTGGATTTCCTGTCATAGTCGACCCCGATCCAGGCGTCTTAGATAAATCGGAGAAAATATACCTTGCCGATAAACGAAACGGGCAGAGCGCACCAGCTCACCTCCCGCCCGCCCCGCCAACCTGAGCGACACATTACAGCACGGTGTCCAGATTCTTTAACTTTTTATAGATAACATTGAGACGTGATATCTCGATATTTTTGTATTGAGTGATACAAAAAGAAAAATAGTGACGCAGTTACAACCCATCTAGGTGTAAAGTTATTATTATCTATACAAATTAATCAAGCTCAAACATAAGAAAGCTGCTGTGAATCGTTGAGGTTCCATCGACTATCTGAAGAGAACTGATCATGGAGCTGAGATCCATGATCAGATCTCTTCAGACCTTTATTAAATAGTAGTGCTTTGAAATACTTAATGAAATAAAAACTTTTTCCATAAAAAATGTGACGCCTTCAAAAACAACCACAAAAAAGTGTAAAATAACCTAAAAAACTTTTCTTTCGGAAGTCGGTGACTTTTTTTATTAATTTCATTGTCTCATTTGCCACCGACTATTCCCTAGTATTCCCTAAGTTGAACGCTACCCAGTACAACAAAAAAAGAATTACTTAAATCGGACTTGTAGTTCCGGAGATATGCGAGGAAAAACAAAACTTTCTTACTTGAGGAGTTGTACCTTCCATCATCAGCTCAGCTACATGAGATGATGATTTCCATACGCAAGTACTTGAATTACTTCATAAAATTTGCGAAAAACTATGTGTCAGTTAATAAAATTTGAGGGTTGCCCTCGATTTCTCCAAGATCCAATCATCAGATCTTGAAATGGTGACAATGGGACCACACGGGAAGCACCAGCTTTCGAATAAAAAAAGAATCATGAAAATCGGTTCACCCAGTCGCAAGTTATGAGGTAACAAACATAAAAAAAAAATAATAATAATACAGTCGAATTGATAACCTCCTCCTTTTTTTGAAGTCGGTTAAAAAACATACAAACAAATGCACTGTAGCCCCTTCGATTTTTGAAAATTTCTCATGATTTCTCTGGTCTTCCATCATCAAATCTTATTTTATATCATAGGACCGCCGTTAAAATATCTTCTTTCCAACAAAAAAAAGAATCATGGAAATCGGTTCATAAACGACGCGTAACGTGAAAAAACATAAAAAAGCCTAATACGGTCAAATTGAGTAACCTCCTTTTATAAAAGTCGGTTAAAAATATCTGTGGAGTTGTGTTCTATTAAAAATAGAAAGAGGAACGACAGAAATAAAATCCGCACAACACCACTATCTACACACTAAAAAAATACTCTGTATGAAAATGTAGTTAAAAAAAGTAATCACGTAATCGTGATTGCAACTACAATTTGTAGTTAGTAATCACGATTCCTAACTACATTAAGTAATCGAGAAATGTAGTTAGGAATCGTAACTACATTTCTCGATTACTTAATGTAGTTAGGAATCGTGATTCCTAACTACAAAATGTAATCGTAGTTAGTAATCAGTAGTTTGATTACAAAATGCCCAACTCTGCTGTCCACCAGTGGTGGCCAAATTGGGGGTGGACATAGGAAATCATCAATTTCCCGCACGGTACAATTATTTGTATTGTCTGTTGTATTGTTATTCTGGGTCTATCTGTTTCTGTATGCGAATTTGAATGTTTGTAAACGCACCCACGACACAGTTGAAAATCCTAGTGCTATAAGAAAATAACTAAATCACTTACCTCTTTTTAGACTGCTCTATAATCAAGTCGAACGCTTGTTTGACCTTCTTTTTATACACCATAAGTAGCAAAGTCTATGAGTTTGTATTCGTCTAAAGTAAAGTTCGGTGAAGACTTGTTGAGGTCAGCTAATGCGATCTCTGCTAAGTCCAGCTCGCCAAGTTTGACGTGAAGATCAAATATGGCTGCTTTCATACCAGCTGATAGAAATACCTGGGGAAGTAAAAAAAATGTGAATAACGTGGACTTTTTTTTATCGTGGTAAAATCATCAAATGGGTCCTCCCAACCAGGGCAGGGCAGGAAAGACTGGCATGCTGTCGGGCATGGTTCTTGGTCGGACAACGAGTTCCTTAATTACTCGCCGCCCACATGCCCGCGCATTATGAACTAAAATGCAAAAACTTTTATGAACTAAATGGGCATAAACTTGACAAATTGGGCATAAATGAGTTTACGTCCAAATAAATGCCCGGTTACTGGTGATAAAAACTTACCTTTGTTCTATTAAAACTAAGCAGAAAGTTAACTGGGCAAAAAGTCCCGGCAAAAGGTATTAATTCGGCCTTTACAGGCATTTATCGGGCGTTTATTGAAGACAACCAATATGTCTACAGTCTGTCTGTTTTCGAATATTTTTTGTAAAAAATAAAAATATTTATTGGGGTCGCCTCGACCTCAAATAGGTTCTAATTTACGACCCAGCCTGTGGATATTTCGACAAGTTTCTTTCATCAAATCTTGTCCTCACGTTAATGAACACGCAAAAAAAGAATTATTCAATGGTGTCGTCGGAAGTAATATGTGCGTACAGACAGATCTCAGTGATTTTTTTTTCTATAAAATGTAATTGTAGTTGTTTAAAAGCTTGTCGAACCCGAAAAGGGCAAATACATAGGTACTTACTCTAATCACATTGCCCAATATTCAAAGAAAATTAAACACATGAAATAAAAGTTTCACAATAAAATCCATTTAAAAGCTTACCCCTTCTTTCTGGCACTTGGCAGCGATCTCCCGCGCACATTGCAAGTTGCCCTCCCTACAATACTGTTGTAGCAGCCTCCGGAGTGTGCCTCGTGTGTTCATGCCCTTAGCTTCGAGTTCTGACAAATGCGCGCGAAGATTCTCGCCGTTCATATGTTTCTGGAAGATTCCATGATTTTATGTTAGCTTGTTTATAGCGGTACATTTGAGTTTTTTAACTTCGTAAAAAAGAGGAGGTTCTCAATTTGACGGAATCTTTTGTTTTATGTATGTTCCCCGATTAATCGATGACGCCTAGACCGATTTGAAAGGGTGTGCTTTACAGATGGATCTATGACGGGATCTTGGAGAAATCGATGGAACTGCTGTTATCGCGTATCTATACATTGTTTACGCAATCACAATACTAATAATAAGCCTGTACCCAATAAAAATGGGTACCTAAAAAAAACGTTTTGAAAATAATATAACCGACTTCTAATAAACAAAGCACCAAAAAAGTGTAAAATAACTTTCTTTCATTTTTTTTTTGCGAAATATTCATGGTAGTAAAATTAAAAGCATTATCGAAGCGAGTTTCCATAGTGCCTCGGTAAGCACGTTTTGTCGTGGTAAAGTCATCAAGAGAGCCCTCCCGTCCTGGGTGGAGTGAAAGAGACTGTCAGATTCACACTGACTAAAATCCACAGTAATCCTCCAATAGCCCTTTACGTTCCAGAGTCACGGTTACCTATTTAGACAGTCTCGCGGCCCCGACAGACTTTTAGCTCTCGATTTTGCGGCCCAATGACATTGCTAAAAACTCTTTGAAACGCCTTAGTATCCCACGGCGGTCCATTATCGAACGGCGTCACCCAGATCTAATGTAACAGTCTTCTATTTTTGTTCACTTACCGGGTTAGGCAGCTGGTGATCAAAGACTTCACCCTCATCAACGAGTCGTTCATCAGTCAAAGTTACGATTTGATCACGGAAATGTTTAATGACTTCCTGGTTATGATTGTCCGGGAAACGAGATAAGCAGTAGTCTGCTGCTAAAGTCGAGATTTTCATTGTTCCTGAACGTGTGTTTAGTTCCTGCGGTGTGAAAAAACAAATCAGAAATGGTTTATTTTTTTAAATGTGGGTTACTAGCTGTTACCAGCAGCTTTGCCCGGTGCAGTTCGAAAATTATCCCACGGGAATATGAAATGGGGAAAAAAACTATCCCATGTGTTAATCCAGGTTATAAACTATTTGTCTTCCAAATTTCGTCTAAGTATGTTCAGCGGTTTTTGCGTAAAAGCGTATTTCCTTACATATACTTTCATCCATCAAAACAAACTTTCACTTTTGGAAATATTATTAGAATAACTACAGACTAGGCTATATGCAAAAAATAAATGCCTGAAATATGCTAAAAACTCGGTACATTCAGGGACAAAATGTTCAATTCTCAAAATGTGCAACCGTATCAAAATGGCCTAATACCCAAATGTCCAAGTCTCAAAACATCCAATTCTGAAGATGTCCAAGCTTCAAAATGTCCAATTGACGACACGGTTGGAGCAGTAGCTGAGCAATCGACTGCTATGCAGCGTGTCGCAGGTTCTTGTTCCGCACGGAACAAATATTTATTAACAATAACTTAACGTTAATTTACCTTCACCAAGTCAAGTAGATCAGAGACATCACTCTTAATTTTGGGATGTACCACGAACTTGCACAGAAACCTGCCGATCCAGTCTTTATTCTTCTCCATAGATTTGTTTCTCATATTGTCAAGTATATGTATTGTTTCTTCCATATCAGCACTCATTAGAAAACCTTTTATAAGAGGTTTTAGTAATTTTTCTGAGTCTATTTTGGCTGGGAACAGCTCGCCTGTAAAAAACAAAGGTGTTATTTAAGATTGTCTTTTGATAGGTCCGCGTTTGACCACTATCTTGCCTGATGGTCAATTTCGGGACTAAAAATATTTAAAAAAAAAAACCTTAACAAAAGTCCTTGTTATCGGCACTATCGAATGACGTAATAATATTGCGTGTGATTTTTTTCCAAAATCAGCGGTTTCGCTTCCTGGCCAGGATAATTGAAATCAATAATCCTTCTAAAGATTTTTGTTTTCGACAAAATCGGTTTCGAGACTCCTTTCAACGTTTTTCGATATTCCTCATAGTTTCGGATATAGCCATCAACACCCAGTTGAAAAAATTCATTCTGTATTATAGCCTTCAAATACATGTGGCTGGTCGGACTGTTCGTGTATTAACTTTTAAATGTTTACGAACACACCTACAATACAGGATATTGCCTAATCTGGTGAAAATTTAATAAAAGGGTAGGGTTCATAAAATTGATTTCTTAAAATCTCATACTCACACAACTCGCTAGCCGCTCTCACTTGTCCAGTATTCAGTAATGTCTGCATCATAGGCGTGAGCACAGTCGACACGGACAGTCCAGTCTCAATGAATTTCTTCATCAAATTCTGTGGTGATGTGAAACTGACGTATGGTAACGTGTAGTCAAATATGGTGTCATAATCCGGTTTGACGTCCATTTGTACCATTATTGCAAGTGTGTTCATTATTCCTGGAAAATACAAGATATAATTACGACATTGTACAACTGCATTGTTAGTAGTATGTGGCATTTTCCGTCATGGCCCTTAGTTTTTTTTTTAAATGGCAACCTAAAACCCAATAGATGGAACAAAAACCCAATAGCACATTTTGCCAGAACCTGAAATTAACTCCTCTCTCAGGAAACAAAAAAATCAGGACGCTCAGCAGTCAATGGGGAAGGCCGGCCAAAGCTAATTGTAGATGGCGCCACCATAGTTCGGTCCTTCCTAATCCGACCAATGAGGGAGTATTATTTTGAAGTAACTTTAAGATTTGAACCAATGACGATGATGGGAACTAGCTATGCTAGCGCCATTAGTTCCCCAGTTGCCTTCCCCATTGGCAACCATGAGACCAACAACGCTTTTGCCATTAAAATTAGCACTAAACTGAGTAATCAGAGCATCAAAAAGGACTAACTATCTTAAAGTTGGATCAGCTCAGAGCAAGAAAAGAAATGCTGTGTTTCATCAACTTAAAGAAAATAACAATAACAGTTATGGATTCCTTTCTGTTTTGCGGCGTAAAAGCTGAAAATTCCATTACTCGTTTAGAGTGTTCAAGCACACTTTGTTCGTGTTTGCTTTGAGTGAGTCTACCAGCGCGAACAGTCTACCAACCAACACGGTGCCCTCGCATCTTAACATTTTTTGTTTCAAAAGCATCGGAAACCCGACTTAACATTCTATCAAAACTGCTCACCTTTTTCGCCATAAGTCTTCGAGTTATGCAGTAATATTGGCCAGAAGTAGTGGGGTCGTAACGTTAAGCCCATTTGTTTCATCCTAGTCATTAATCCAGTGCTAAAGGCACTTTGCCCAGCTGTAAGGCCGCTTCACAGGCATTCTGTAAGGCTATTGGATTTCTTCCTGATGACATCAGTTCTTGGGTTATTAGGCTTACTATGCTTGATGGCTATAAGTTAAAATAATATGTCATAGAGTTTCATACTTAAATCTGGATTTAAAATTGTTGCTATTTTGTTTTATGGGAACAAAAATATGCCTTTTTATTCTGGATTATAAAACTGTCTGTTCTTTAAACTGGAATTTATTTTTGCATTTTTCACTTATTTACTTTCCATAGATCTCATTATTTTACTACAAATAATATGTTGTTCTCAAGACTACAATGAGCTTGTGGACGATGCTGTTTTGACGTCGAGGACGGAAACAGTTTGCCTTTAATATATTTTCAACCTTATTCTCGTAAGCATGAAGATGAATTTTCACTAAAGACAAACTTTAGCGCTGCAGACATTTTTCGCTGTGTCGATGTCTGCCCTAAATATTTCGTCTCTGGTGATTCACATCAATGGTGGACTAGTGGTGTTACTAGCCTTTTTTTTTAGGTGGTAAAATCATCAAATGAGTCCTCCCGCCCTGAGTGGGGCGGAAGGGAATGTCGGACTCTTACTTCTCGTTTCGGGCGCACGTGGAGGTTTCCTGTCATAGCACCCCTAAGTGCTAATAAAGTTGTTGGATCCCCTTGATAATCAAAACACTTACCAAACTAGCTTTCACACAGTCTCGCACAAGACTCCTGCCATGCAGCCCCTGATCATCCTTCGGTCCAAAGGAAGGTAAAGGCAAACATTTGTAAATCTCGATGGCAGCTAGTGGGTGATTTTGGAACACCAGTTGAGTGGCAACACTTTGCATTAGAGGCGAAATTGATGGCGTTCGTAGAACTGCTATTGGTAGGTAACGTAGGACCTGAAATAATAATAATAATAATAAAAGATATTTTTTCACGTTTATAAAATGTTAATTTTAGATCTTTGACAATCGTTAATTTTCGTCAAAAGATCGAAAGTTTGACAAGCAGTCTCAGGGCTCATGTACACGACGCCGCCGCCGCGCCGCCGCCGCTCCGCCACCGCGCCTCTAGGCTGTGTACACAGTCGCTACCGCGCCGCCGCCGCGCTGGCACCGCGAATCCAATTCGCTAGTGTTTTATTTATCTGAAAAAGGAGGTTTCTCATTTCGGCCATAATGTTTTTTTTAATGTTTATTCGCGGATAACTTCTTTGTTCATGAACCGGTTTTGATGATTCTTTTTTTGTTGGAAAGAAGATATTTCTTACTATTTAGCTCCACTCGATTTCTCTGGTCTTCCATCATCAAACCCTAATCTCCATATCATGGGACCGACTTTGAAATACCTTCTTTCCAACAAAAAAAGAATCATCAAAACCGATTCATAAACGAAGAAGTTATCCTTGAATTATCAAAAAAAAAAACATTATATGGCCACAATGAGACATCTCCTTTGTTAGATAAATAAAACACTAGCGAATGGCATCGCGGTGGCGGCGCGGAGGCGGCGCGGCGGCGGCGCGGCAGCGGAGCGGCGGCGGCGCGGTAGCGACCGTATACACAGCCTAGAGGCGCGGTAGCGGCGCGGCGGCGGCGTCGTGTACATGAGCGCTCAGTCAGAGGGAATTGTAGTATTAGCCAGTTACGCGGTTCTGGAGGCAGGCAGTCACTCCATGTGAAATAATGTTATTCAGCTGCACCTGGGTCAACTGGAAGCCATAATTGGAAAAATGCTAAGCAGATCATGATTATAAAAGTTACTATTAATCTATCAATTGTTGTTTTTTATTTTTAAATTTAAGTGAAGTGTTGCAGAAAGAAAAGAAGCATTGCAAGTATTAGAAGTTTGTAGATTAACTTGGCATACATACTCGTACATTACATATACATATTATTTACCATGTTTTTCGTAACCCGACATTGTTGGGGCAACATAACATGCAACATTAAATGTCACATGGGCAGTATATCAAATATTTCATAGTGTTTTGAAAAATTGTTTTTGCGAATTGCACAGCACTGAATGTTTTATCGATCTACATTAAACATACCTTTGGTATGGTCTGATACAATCCCACATGAGCCAAAGTCTTCACGATCTCCATGATATGCGACTCTTTGAAATTAAAACCTCTCTTCTGTGCTTTCTCCATCTCTTCCAGCATCGGTCCGGACTCCTTATTCCATGCTAGCGCTCTGGCCGTGGCAGTGAACGTGTCTATTGAGGACTCTACATTCAGTGACCGCATCATTGTGAGCACTTCTTGTATGTTTTGAACATTACTGCAATATTAGAAGGTTAGGTAAGTTCATCATCATCATCATCATATCAGCCGTAAGACGTCCACTGCTGAACATAGGCCTCCCCTTTGGACTTCCAGTAGGACCGGTTGTAAGCGGCCTGCATCCAGCGTGGTCCTGTGGCCTTCATAAGATCGTCTGCCCACCTAGTGGGTGGACGTCCTACGCTGCGCTTGCCGGTGCGTGGTCTCCATTCGAGAACCTTACGGCCCCATCGGCCATCAGTTCTGCGAGCTATATGGCCTGCCCACTGCCATTTCAACTTGCTGATTCGTTGGGCTATGTCGGTTACTTTGGTTCGTCTACGAATCTCCTCATTTCTGAGTCGATCGCGCAGAGAGACTCCGAGCATAGCCCTCTCCATAGCTCGTTGGACTATACTGAGCTTACTAATGAGGCCCATAGTAAAGGACCACGTTTCGGCGCCATAGGTCATCACTGGTAACACACATTGATCGAAAACTTTCGACTTGAGGCACTGAGGTATTTTGGACGAGAAAACGTTACGCAATTTCCCGAACGCTGCCCAGCCGAGTTGGATTCGGCGGTTGACCTCTTTCTTGAAATTGGACCTACCTAGCGCGATGGCTTGTCCCAGGTAGACATACGAGTCAACAACTTCTAGAATAGAGTTCCCAACTGACAATGGGGTGGGCACAACATGGCCATTACACATTACTTTTGTCTTGTCCATATTCATTTTAAGACCCACCTGTTGGGAAACTCTATTGAGGTCGCCGAGCATCGTGCTGAGATCTTCCATCGATTTTGCCATGACAACAATATCGTCGGCAAATCGAAGGTGGGTGATGTACTCGCCATTAATATTGATGCCGAGTCCTTGCCATTCTAGGAGCTTGAAGGCGTTTTCCAAAGTGGTAGTAAACAGTTTCGGAGATATCACATCTCCCTGTCTTACGCCTCTTTTTAAAGGAATCGCCTTCGAACTCTGATCCTGTACTCGGACCGACATAGTGGCATTATTGTACAAGCACCTAAGCACTTCGATGTACCGATAGTCAATACGGCATCGTTGGAGAGATTCAAGCACTGCCCATGTCTCCACCGAATCGAAGGCTTTTTCATAGTCCACAAACGCTAAACACAAGGGCAAGTTATACTCTTCGGTCTTCTGTATAACTTGACGCAGCGTATGTATGTGGTCTATGGTACTGTAGCCTTTTCGGAAACCGGCTTGTTCGGGAGGCTGGAAGTCATCAAACCTGCGGTCGAGACGGTTCGTGATGACCCTCGAAAACAACTTATAAACGTGGCTCAAGAGCGAGATGGGTCTGTAATTCTTCAATAAGGTGTTGTCACCCTTCTTGAAGAATAGAACCACCACGCTCTTGTTCCATGCTTCTGGCGTTGTACCCTCGAGCAAGACGGAGTTGAAGAGCTTCTGAAGGACTTTAAGTACTGGTGTTCCACCCGCTTTCAGAAGCTCTGAAGTGATTCCGTCTTCACCCGGCGCCTTATTGTTTTTTAGCTGATTCAGGGCCATCCTAATCTCGTACAGGCTGATGTCCGGGATGTCTTCGGTATAGTGTCGGGTCAATTTGGCTCTTGGGTCTTTGGCCGCGCTGCTAACAGGTTTTGTGACCGAAGCGTATAGCTGTCCATAGAACCTTTCGACCTCCTCCAATACCTCAGCTTTGGTCGACGCTGTACTACCGTCTTCTCGTTTCAACGTTGTCAGCTGGCTTTGCCCAATAGACATATCCCTTGCGAACACTTTGGAGCCCTTGTTACGCTCAATCGTCTCCTTAATGTGGTTAGCATTAAAGAGGCGTACATCGTGCCGCAAGGATTTAGAAATTTGTCTATTGAGCTGCCTGTATGACTCGGCGTCACCGGAAGTCTGCAGTCTTAAAGAGCGTCGTTCAGCCATGAGGTTTAGAGTATGGTCGGAGAGTTTTTGAGGTCTATTTGCACGACGGGGTCTAAAGTACTTAGAGCCCACCGTTTGGACAGTTTCTACGAACCTATTATTGATCTCGTCCACTGACGCTGAATTTTCCAGGCAGTCGAAGCGATTAAACAACTCGAGTTGAAAGCTTTCGGGGTTTTGGATAGAGGCGCGAGTAGGTCGGAGCGTGGACTTTATCAGATTGGACCTTTCAAGTTTTACGTTAATATTCAACGTGCCTCTGACCATTCGGTGATCGCTTCCGGTTTTTATCCTGTGAATCACTGAGACATCATTGAATATTCGTTTCTTGTTGGTCATGATAAAGTCTATCTCATTTCTCGTGGAACCATCGGGACTTATCCAGGTCCATTTCCTGTGAGGCGGCTTCTGAAAGAAAGAGTTCATCATAAAGAGTCCCTCTTTCTCCAGGAAATCAGCCAGTCTCTGTCCCCGGGGGTTCCGTTGCCCATATCCAAATGGCCCCACCTTCAGCTCATCATCGCTTTTACTGCCCAGCTTTGCGTTGAAGTCCCCCATCACAACAGTGAAGTGGGTTTCGGACGTATGTATGGCTCTACTGACGTCCTCATACATAGTCTCCACTTCATCATCTGGGTGTGACGAGGTCGGTGCGTACACCTGAATGACCTTCAGCGAGTATCTCTTGGATACTCTGAGTATTAGGTATACGACCCTGCTCGAAACACTTTCGATGGTAATTATGTTGTTAACGAGGGACTTGTGAACGAGAAAGCCGACACCACCTTGAGACAGATGGTCGCCCTCCCGGTAGTAGAGTAGGTTACCTGATTTTAGGATTATCGTGTCCTCGCCCTCTCTACGGACTTCAGCTAACCCTACTATATCCCAGAGTAACCTACTCAGTTCCTCTTCCAGCTCAACAATTTTCTCGTCTACCCTCAAAGTGCGTATATTGTGTGTTACCAGGGCCAATTTTCGTTTGGGGTGGTAGCCGGGCGTCTGCCGGTGATTCTTCGCACCCCCTGCTCCGCCGTTACCGTGGTCGCTACCGTAACCAGGAATAGCGGAGCTGCCGGGAACTGGGGGCCTGGTCTTTCTGCTGTCACTCATTTTTAAAGGGGGGGTTTGCCCATAATCGCCACGCTGGGCAGGCGTGGTGGCGATCGCAGAGACGTAGCTTCGCGCCGAGGATGCTGCTGCCCATCCTCGTCCTGTGCCATTTTAGCTACGTCAGTTAGAATGGTTATACCGCCATTACTCGGTTCTGGTACCTTAGTCGGCTCTTACGACACCTGGTACAAAGGGGGATACTATTCTACTCTGCCGGTATCCCACGGCTAAGGTAAGTTAGTTGTACAAAATTTTGAGTGAAGGAAGAGAATGGGTAACGTTGCTACACATATTTATTCTTGCTCCGGTCCGGCCTGTCTAATTTTTTTATAATAAATGTATAACTAAATTATCCCTTTCCAGATTTACGCAATCTGGAAAGGGATCTTTACACAAAAATATGAAGTCTTACCCGGCTTTTCCTTGACAAATTATGAGGGAGTTGAATATACTTTCATTGGCTGGAAGTCCTTGAGTTTTCATGTTGGATATCACTTCTGTTGCTTGATTTATATCGCCAGCCTTTAAAAACACAATAATTTTTATGAGATAGTCTTGCTACAACTATAGATTTAACTGGTAAAAATAAAATAAAATGTCAGGTGTATAAAAAGAAAACAGTGTCAAAATAATAAATAATTAAAAAAATGTGTAAAAGAAGACATTGAGTGAATTTAATTTAATTGGAGCAGTTCAACATATTCCCATGCATTTTTGTCCTCTAAATAATGATGGACAATATGATAGTAAGCTTTCTTGGACAAATGACTCTTTGTATACGATTTGAATTTTTCATACTTAGCTTTTGAATAGGGCCGGGGAGCTTATTATAGAAACGTTACATTAGACATCTAAACGAAATCTTTATTTTTTTGAGCCGAGTTGTCTGGTACAATAAGATATCTTTATTCCTCGTGTTAATATTATCATAATGGTCACTATATTTTTTATAAATATTAATATGTTTATGAGCGTACAAGAGATTTTCATAAATAAATTGAGAGGGCACAGTCAGTATATTAATCTCCTCGAAAGTTTTTCTGAGGGAGTAATAATTTATAGTGACTCAATTTATAAATGGAACGAATTGCCCTTTTTGCAATACAAAAACAGTTTGAATATCGGCGGCATTTCCCCATAAAAGAATACCGTACGACATCACACTGTGGAAGTAACTAAAGTAGAACTAAACGCGCTGTCTCTAAATCAGTTAAGTCGCGGATTTTTCTAACGGCGAATGCTGCAGAACTAAGTTTTTTTTGCCAACTGTTTTCTATATGGGGGCCCCATTGTAGTTTATTATCTAAAGTTATGCCTAAAAAGACTGAGGTATCTTCTGGTTTTAATTCCTGATCTTTTAACTGTATAACAGTTTCCACTTGTTTAACATGAGGTATCGTAAATTTAATACATTTCGTTTTTTTCTCATTTAGAAGAAGATTATTTACATTCGAACCAGTTTACTATTTTTGCAAGAGCTCTATTAACATCATCAGTAACCATCTGCTGACGTTTGAGTTTAAATAAAAGTGAAGTATCGTCTGCAAACAACACTATGTTATGATTGTCTTTTATTAAGTAAGGCAAATCATTTATAAAATGAGAAACAAAAATGGGCCAAGAATTGAGCCTTGGGTATTTCCCCCATCTTTTAGAACAGATCCGGGGGATCATTTTTTCCGTTGACGTCCACTCTTTGAATCCTATCACTCAAATAAGAAGTAAGAAGATCCAAAGAGGCGTTCCGGATACCGTAGTGGTGCAGTTTCCTGATCAATGTTTCGTGAAGAACGCAATCGAAGGCTTTGGACAAATCACAAAAAATGCCCAAAGCATCGCATTTGTCTTCCCATGCATCATAAATGTGTCCTAAAAGTTCAAGACCGGCATCAGTTGTTGAACGACCCTTTGTAAAACCGAACTGTTTATTATGCAATAATTTATGTTTGTCAAAAAAACTCTGCAGTTGTACCAAAATGAGCTTTTCAAAAATTTTACTAAAAGTGGTAGTACTGAAATAGGTCTGTATTTTTAGTAGGGTCTGATGTACTACCAGATTTGAATAGTGGTATTATTTTACTATTTTTCATTAGATCAGGAAACTCTATTCCCCTGTCAATACAATCATTAAAAAGAAGCGAGGGTAGGAGCTACAATATTTATAATTGACTTAGCAACGTCTACTGAATGACCCCATAGATCAGCGGTCTTCTTAATATTTAAGGTATGAAAAATTTTGATTACATCTTTACAAGTAACATATTGAAAATGAAAATCAGAATCACAAGCAGGAACATTATCCTTTAGTAAAGACTCTGCAGCAGCTGGTGACGAGTTTAATGATTCAGTAGTCGATACAGGAACGTCGGCGAAAAATCTCTCAAAGGCTGTGGCAACTTGAGTGTCTGACTTTAAAATACTATCACCAATAGAAAGGCTGAACTCACTATATCTTTCCTGCACGACTTTCCCGTTTCGCTATTAATAATTTTCCATTTCGTTCTAATTACATTACTATGTGATGTGACTGACAATGACATTACATGTACATTTTGTGTTACGATCTCAAAATTACATCCAAGTGAAAAAAATCAAAAAATGACGTGACGTTCCGTTCATTGCAGTAACATATCAAGTTCAGCGCCATCTATCCATTGACTAGGGAAAACATAAAAAAACAAAAAACCCGACTGCATTAAAAAAAAACTGGGCCCGTCGGGAAGATTTGATTGATATAATTTGAATGGGCCCCGACTGTGAGTGTGAATGAGTGAATTCTTAACTACTGGGCTTGTTTCTTTCTTTTTAGTTTTTTTTTAACGCAGTCGGGTTTTTTGTTTTTCGTTAAATATTTTTTTGATAAACTAGATCATCTTGGTAGGAAGCGGGGTGCATCAGAATTTTTCTGACAGCTCACTGTATGCGGTCGCGCTCAAACTCAACGTCTGTGGTCTACAGTCTTGTTTTGTGATTCTGATAATGGTGAACGCACACCTAGGCGCACCGCAGTCTCCGCAGTCCATTTTCTTACCGATTCTGCGGCTACTGCGATGGGGGTAAGTGAGCGAGGTTTCATAGAACTTCATAAAAAGAATTCGTAATGCGGGGACTGCGGAGACTGCGGTGCGGCTAGGTGTGCGTTCACCATAAAACAGTAAAGATGAGAATAACAGCGATATTTAATCCGAGTCGTGACCACCTCTATTTATCCGATTTTTTTGCGTTGTGTTGGCAGTTTTGTAATATGTTTCTAACTTCATTTAGGTCAAAACTCAAAACGTGGCGCTAGTGTCGAAGCGAGTGATTGTCTGTCATTGTCAAACTGAATCGTGATTCGTGGATGCCAAGTGTTTTGTGTTGTGAGTGAATGTCGAAAATTGATAAATTCTATCGTTGTCATGTGGTAAGTTTTCATAATTATCTTAAAAATCGTTTGAACATTTCGTAAATTGTTGTTGGAGTGAGTGAAATGTGATTTAAAGTTTGATGGTTTAAAGTTGAAGCCGCCGTTACTTGACCGCCATCGCCCAAGCTTGTCGGCTCGGCTCCGCCTTTGCAGCAAAACGTGACATTTATGACAATACTTTTATTATTACGGAGTAATACTTGTCCTCGTGGGCATTATGAACTTTATTCTTTATAATTAAATTTACTTCAGTGACCTAACCTTGTTAGAATTTGTACTTCTCGATGCTAGTAACCAGTTTTCCAGTGGCAAAATTAATGCCGACTTCCCGCCGATGAATCACTACAATATCTGTTGATACTATGCATGGGAAACAGTGACTCGCTAATTCATTTAAAACTATCATTTAGATTATGTTATAAATTTAAAAAACTTTTAATTGGTAAACTTTAAGTTTTGGTTTTTGGTAAATAAGTTCCTTTTTTGTATACTAGATATATTGTAAATTACACAAGTTCCCAGTAGTTGTTGACATGTATACCAATTGCTACGGACTTGTCCTACTAGTTTTTGAATCACTGTCAATAAAGAGAGATCATTTTTAACCGACTTCCAAAAGGAGGAGGTTCTCAATTCGGATGTTTGTATTTTTTTTTTTTTTTTTATGTTTGTTCGGGCATAACTCCGTCGTTTCACAACCGATTTGAAAAATTCTTTTTTTGTTGGATAGGGTATACTTCCGAAATGGTCCCATTAAAATTTTATCGAAATCGGACTAGTACTTTTTGAAAAATCAACAAAAAACAACAAAAACCTAAAAAGTTTTCAACTTTGTCTACACCGATTACTCCGAGGTTTCTGGTCCGATTTCGATGATTCTTTTTTTGTTCGATACAGTTTATCTGCCATTTGATCCCATAAAATTTTCATTTAGTTTGGTGCTGTAGTAAATATTTTTAGCTCATTGTGTACATACATCCATGGGCGTTGTTTTGTTATTACCGGTGCTACGGATTACAACATTTTAGTGCACATGTAAGAAAATTATGTATTTGACAATAATTTGGGTTGAATAGTGAAACTAAAAAGGATAAAATAAAAAACTTTTTCAAAAAAAAAATGCAACCGACTTCAAAACAACCACAAAAAAAGTTCAAAATAACCTACAAAAAAACTTTTCTTTAGAAAGTCGGTGACACAAAGTCAATGAAATATAAAATAAAGTCACCGACTTTCGAAAGAAAAGTTTTTTTGTAGATTATTTTGAACTTTTTTTGTGGTTGTTTTGAAGTCGGTTGCATTTTTTTTTGAAAAAGTTTTTTATTCAAAACTTTGAAATAGTTGTAGCACTTTCAGTAAATTCATTGCTCTAGTACTTTGGACTCATACTTTTTGGATACTATCAAAAAAGATTCTTTCTCAACATAAAAATCAATTGCTGTTCGTCTCAACCGATAAGTCCATGGTAGGTTTACAAGATGAGTAAATAAGATAAAATAAATAGTCTGAGGCGGAATGAAGAGCTGGCTTAGCTAGTTTTATATTTTTTAAATTACTTTTATGATCAGTGGATCATCATTGGAGCGTATTGTTTGTCAAAGTGTACTGTTCGCATCAGCTTTGTCTAGTTAAAATCTGAAGACCAAATAAATATTCGAACCAACGAATTTATGACAACCTGTTAATTCTAATTAGAAAATCACATTGTGCACTCATTCTGACTTGCAGTATCTTTAGTTTATCACAATGACTATAAAAAATGACTTAAAATTTCAGAAATTATTAAACTTGATACATCTTTGTACTTTTCTAGAGTTAAATAGGCTAAATAGAAAGTATGAAAAAGCCTAATTTATTGCCTTTACCTTTTGGCTAATTACAATATACTTGAATATTGCTGAATTTCTACTCTTGGTGCTGAACTGAGGGTCACGGGGTCATCTTAGGGTCATTAATTATAAGTGTCCTGTTTTTATTCTAATCAGACAATCTTATTTAGACACGTGTTGCCGATTATAAAAGCATTTTTGTCTTATGTATTTTACTAGCTGTTGCCAGCCGGTCTGCCCACTACAACTGGAAAATAATTATTATAACGATATCTGGAAAAATATTATAACATAAAGTCGGGATAACAACTATCCTGTGTTAATCCAGGTTTTAAATTATCTATCTGATATAGTTTTCATCCAATTTCATTCAGAGGGTTTTGCATGAAAGAGTAACAAACACTTATCCAAACAAAGTTTTACATTTAGTAGGATAACATTTGCTATTGAAGTAGTTATAATCGGCATTAACTTAATGTAAAACATTAAAATTAGGTCAATGTCAGTTGACTCATGAGAGGTAAAAAACCTCTTTAAACTCAAGCTAATAACCGTTTTAACAAATCCTAGCAGTTATTGTCTACTGGCAACATTTTGTTTCTAGAAAGCTCTGATAGCTAGCAATATCAATCATTTTAGATTCATTGCACATTCTTATTATTCATGTCCTATTGTTAAAAATAAATTATTCTCTCACAACAATTGTGCATAATATTTGATATTATAAACTGTGAATATTCTTTAATTTAAATATTGTTTACTGTAATCAAGACATACCTACATATTGTGAGTCCCCGACAGGGTCCACAATGTTCTTATCTTTATAAAACCTACCAGCCTAACTTGTGGAAGCAATAAATTAAATGTATTGAGTATTGACTCATCATTTTCCAGCCTAGATATTATTATCTTTATTTAAAATGAACATCATTTGCCAAAGAATTTGAATACAAATATCGCACCTTCGGTGCAACAAAGTCACAAATAGCCAAAACTGCAAAATCGACCTAAGTATGCCAAATTGTTTCTAAACCATGCCTTTACTTGGGGCAACAAAGACATCCGCGAAAGTATCTCGAAATCATACTATACGACAGAAGTGCCTTTGTGGTTATTGGCGATTTTTCCATGCATTTTGGGCCGACAACGTTTCATTGTAAGTAGTGCCCCCGCGCCCGGGGCTGTTTGATGTACGTTGGAGCAACAAAAACGTATCTGTTTTTAAGACCTCAACATTATTCATATTGAGGCCTTTTTTTCGCTCAAAATCTTGGAGCTACAAAAGCATAAAACATAACAGTCATAAAACTAAATAACTCCTGGTGCAACAAAGTCACAATTCGGGACACTTTTTTTTGTAATGTCTTTTATTAGGATTTCTTTGGTAATGAAATACAAGATTTTTACGTATAACTATAGCCAACTAAATAAACAATTAATTATGTAAAGATTTCAAACCTTCTTTTTATATTTATCCAGAACGGAGGAAAAACATGCAAAAAAATATTTAAAAGTCTTCTCCTGTAAAATTTAAAAATGAGCTGTGTTGACTTTGTTGCACCGAAGGTGCGATATGTAAACGAAAATCCTATGAAACATACCTATTTACTTTAGCATGGTTCAAACTTCACCCTTAAAATATCTATGTTCTAGTCATTAATTCAATAATAATATTGGAATGTTGTGTGGGGTTACCTTTTGTGCAAGCAGAAAAAATCTTACCTACCGACCGACACCTTTCCGAAAAAAAAACTATCCATAGATGTTCTGTTAAAAATATACGTTTAATCTACAGTAGTATAAAAGAAGGGAGCTTTAAAGACCCTACAAAAAGACAGAAGGGGTAGATTTAATGCCGTCACCGAAGGTCGATTAAATCTGATCCAAAAATAAATCCCATGCCAATACCAGTGCAAACCATGGAAAGTAGTGTAATATTCCGATTCCAATATCAAAGGATGAATGGACTCTTGTACCTTATAAAGCAAGGCCATGTTCTTGTTACGTTTCCAACCAACCTAATTGCTCTGAATGTAAGAGACGTTCGGGTTTGGAACTGGAACCCTTAATTCCAGCAACGAGAAATTTCTAAGCTTAGAAGTAATACAGCGTCGGCATTTATCAACGCCAGCCTACCGAATCGACATCGTTCGACATTCGATACTATACGTCCCTCACCCTGGGTCAATGAAGTGAGAATTGACGCCAATTAGCCAGCCTCACGTCCACATGTGACCGCCGAACTGTTCAATTTGCTTGAGAAACATGTGCCCGATGTCGACATTGCGTAATAAGAATAGCGTTGCTAAGAAGGGGCATATAACACGTTTCGGCTTTTGTTCGGTTGGAGCGCCAAAATTGATTCTCGGATGTCATTATTTGTTAGCCTCATCTCGAAGTGCCAAACTGAGTGAATGGTTCTTTTTTTGGTGGGAGAATTTGTTTTATATTGCTGTATAGTCTTCAAGCTACCAAAATATGTCGGGTATAACGCTCTTAAACGCTCCCAACGTGATGTAATCCATGAGTAGCCCAAGGGAGTCAACTTGGTCCGTTTCTGACTACTTCAAAAATGAAGTAGGTACGGTGGAAAATGTATACGGAAATAAAAAAGCAACCTAGGAGTGAAGGGTCCTATAAACTAGTCACTAAACAGAACAGCCGTTGAACTGTTTAAAAATTTAAATAGCCAGGAACCGACCACCTATTGATTTAATATGAAAAGGCTTGTAGCAAACGCCGTTCTGTTTGATAATTACGTTTCGTGTTTGAACACTGTTAATTATTCCACGAAAAACTTCTATTTACTCAAAAATTTCCTTTAATAGGGTTCATTAACTTAGATGTGTCTCAAAACGCTTTGATGATGACAACATCATTACAATCTTCCGTCACTTCCCTAATCGTCGGTATAAATAGATTGTAACATCATGTTGTACGCTCCGATATAATTTGAATCGGAAGTCGTTAAAATAATTCATGAAAGCTCTTGTAATTTGGACCAGAAACTGTTTGAGTGCTTCTTGGCTCAGTTTCCTCAACTTTTAATTTCAGTGGACGCCTGGCTACCTTTTTGTGATGAGTACTATTGACTTGCCTCTTTGATTTACGAGAATACAGAACATTTTAATTTGACGGGTAATTTTGGTGCTTGCCTTTCTCTTGGTGTTTGGCAGATAATTTCCCCTTGAACAAGTAACTTCCCTTTATAAGTAGATTGAAAGAACGTTTGGCAAAAGACGATGCTGTTATGGAACATTTGTGTTATCAACGATGACTACAGTTAGGTTAGTTTTAATTTATATTCGTAAGTAAATTGAGAGGAAATTCTATCCTGGAACTCCACGAAAAGCGAAATTAGCAAACAAATGAATAAGTTGTACGTCTTTGAAATCTCCCAATTTTCTCCCAACCACTTAACGAAATTGTAATTAAAAAGACTGTTAATTAAAAGGTCGAAAGCAATCTCCGAGGTCTCAATCCATCATGTCTGACAGTTTTGTCATGTCCAAAACACGGAAAGTAATTAGAATTCATTATGGTGGCCGTTTTGTTGTAGATAACGTATACAAACTTACATCATCACTTACGAGAGCGTCCCTCGAACGGTTCGTAGGCACTCCGTTTTATCTGTTCCTTGTTAGCATTTAGATAACATTATTTTTGAACCTTGTACATTAATAATGTATACGGAGCATTAACGCGTCATAATATTTTAAATCTCGGCGTTTTAATAATCTTGTTAACGTTTTAACTTCCCAGAATGTTGATGGTTTCGCGATGGGTTTACTAACAGAATATTTTGCTTCAAAAAAGTAGTAAACTAAGCTATGTAAAATCTGTGGTTCTAAAACATCCACTTTAGACAATATTCCTATAATGTTCAGTTTTTGCATTTTCATCAACGTCATTGGCTATTCTCCAATGATTCATTCACGAAGTGTACTACTAAGTGATCCTTTTGGACCCCTGTTCTGGTCTTCTATAACCTGCATTTGTTTTCTGCCAGTGTTCATCAAATGCTTCCCTTTTCCCTCTGCCAGTGATTACAAATGTAGTCCCATATTCTTAAACAAATCTATGATCTATGAATTCAAGAGAGTAGCATCTCATTGCGCCCTCTTCTTCAATTACTTCACCTAAACATGAAAGACCCAGTTAAGCTCAAGAAAATACTAGTCACTCAAGTCATAATTATACTAAATCACAATTTTAATAGCAAATCGAAGAAAGTAGGTTAGTTACTGTACATTAATAATCTTATCATCTACATTCTACTATTTGTTACGCACTATTGCAAAGTAAACTCGTAACATTATTGCTGTGGCTTCCTAAGCTTGTTCCTTGTGTTCTACTCGTAAGACTTATAAATAACACCGGTATTTGTTTGTCTTAGTCTTCGGAACTCCTCGTGTAAGATCGTGAAGATAAAAAAGGTGCATTCCACCTAATTGGTCTCATGAGAGGAATTTTTCCTGAAGAATTGCGTCTGCTTCGTATAGGTAATCTTGAATTGTTGGTCCAGAGAGATTTTTGGATGGTTTTTTAATTTATCATTTATGATGCCTTTTGAAAGTTACGCTACAACCGTTCTAATCATCATTTATGATTAGCCTTTTGCAAGTTTAGCCACAAATGGTAAAAAATGATGTCGTTCCACAATGCTGCATATGCACACTTCGTTTATGCCATGTTTCTCTGGTATGTGTAAGGCTTATCCAGGCCTTCTCCGCGTTTTTCAATACCCTCAAAATTTGTTCTTTTAACATATTCACATGAATCCTATTTCCGTAATTAATTCAAAAACTATCAGTGTCGTTTCGGACATTGAAACAGCGGCCATGACTTTGAACTTTCAGGTTCAATGTCGTCCTATTTTGCTATTTATTATCATGACCTTTGGCTCTACGACAAAATCATGCGGTCGAGTTTGACCTTCACCTGTGTTAAGGTGCTTTTCGATGAAGAAAAACTGTATGTTCATAAAAACTGTCGTCGTGATATCCAACTGTGTATTCTTTGCGGAAAATAAACATTCATCATACTCGTATATTATATGTGGCAAACAGTAACAAAGATGTAGATGAAACGTAGACATTTGAAAATATGGGCCTAATAGTGGTCTTTGTTCTTATTAGAGATAATCTCATTGAACTTCTGTATCCATTTTCAGTTCAAATTGGAAGAAGATAGGACTAGTTTACTTCCAAATCTATTTTCGATATCTCGTTTCTCCAAATTCTAAATATCAAAGTTCATGTTACCTCCATATTGTTATCTTAGTTCCAAGTTTTGGGGCGCAATAACATCGAGGATTATTTCATCAATTTAGAAAGCACTCAAAATAACCTCTAGGCGTATTTGAAATCGATTTCGCGTGACATTTGGGCGAGAAATCAAATAGGGTCGATTTTGATTTGAATTGGAAGCTCGAAGAACCGAATAGATAGTAGAATAGTCTGTAATGATGATAGAGGTCATACTAGTAAAGTAATAAAATAAAAAAGTCATCAAACGGCACAGAACCAGAGGGAATTACATTTATCTACAGACCAATCAATTAAATCTGTTACGAGAGACTGTGAATTTGGTGTTGAAATTAATAATGTTTTAAAATTGGCCGCTATAGTTCTAGTTTTCTCCATCAGAACAGCTAAGATGGTTGCTCTATAGTCTATACCGTAGGCAAGTCGAATCATTTCTTCGTTTCGTTTAACTTGATCTGCTTCTGTTGTCTTTTACGTTTTTGCCTACGTTTTAGCTAGGGTTCACTTGGTGACTTAGGATCCTGACAGAACAATTATCATGTACCTTGAATTATTCATTTTTGCACTGTACATGCCTGGATAATTGCACAAGTCCTTCCAAAATTGTTCCATGCAATCTGAATTTTTAATCAGGACAGTATCTAGTTATTCCTAATTGTTGAGATCCGCTTTAAAATTGAATGCTTGCACGCTGATTACTCATGTTTACCACGTGTTCCTATTAACCGTGAATGTTTGCTACCAGATATCGAATAGCTCGTATTATATTGTTCACGCTTGATGGAATAATTGCGGTCGAGTAGCCGTTGCTCTAATTTTAGGGGTTTCGACTTGAAATTGTTTTCAAAGTTATACCGAAGTTTTGTTTGTCTGTTGAAGGGAGTTGAGAATTCGGAGATTAAAACGCCTACACTGCCTTCGCATTGTAACACTATTTGCGGTTTATAAAATCTAAATATACAGTGTTATTAAAGGAACTACAACTGGAAATTATTTAAATTACAGTTTAACATTAATTTAGCCGAAATTCTAAACTGTATCTTCGGCCTAGATGTTCCCACTACTGGGAGTCTGGGACACGGCTCTCTGTAAAAGGTTGCAGGCGATAATCCACAATGCGGGCCCAGAGTAGGCTACCAGTCACGTCATGCAACATTTATGTTACGCTGTTATCCTTCACCGTTTTGAGAGCAGTGGTGATCAACAAAACAATTACTTTAAATAGACATAACTATGTCTAGGATAAATTCATTGAGAAGACAACTTCATCTTATTTTCCTTATAAACTTAGATTTATCTAAATGGGCTTACGCTAGCCAGCGTAGGCTTATCCGTGAAACCATCTTCTAAATCTGGACGCGATGAGCATATCATTGTTAGTTCTGTGTCGTGCGTGTGCGCAGGTTTACTAAACAGGTATGTACAGGAGGTCCACTTGATACAAAGCACAGACACAATGTCAACTTTCTAGAATCTGTATCGGCTCTGTAATATAATCGATTATTAAAATATAGTAAGGGTTATTGAGGATTTAAAACTTTTGGAGCTGATCAGAATGTAGAAATTGTTACTGCAGAATGTTTAATAAGGCTACAGTAGTGATACTCGTAATTTAAGTATTGCTGGTATGCCAATTATCATAATTATGGTCATAGTCAATCCCTGTAACGATGAAAGCAGTTGACTCTGAGGCTTCTTCGTTAAGCTCTTTGCATTTTGAATAGCTTGAGTAAGCTTATCAAACCTAAAAGCAGCGTTTCTTATGGCATCGCCTCGGTCAATGAAACTGACAAGGCATCATTTACAGGCTTTCAATGCTTCATGCCCATTTTGTTCACTAATATAGCTTGGGCCAAATGGTGGCCTTCGAAGCGGCTATAAGGCCTGGACCTTCTATCCCCATTTACACTTACTGACGGGACCTCGTTACTCATGCGCGACGGCATGACTGCGGCGGATGGCAACCGATACGTGGAATCCGTTGCAAGTAACAAGCGTTTAGATCATTGGATTTCATGACGAATGGAATGAGTACGCAGGATATGCCATAATCATACGCTTTGCTAAAGTTTGTTATCCCAGTTGTTACAGAAGTGGGCGAATCCGTCACCATTTATCGCTCCATTTCCGAGGCATTACTGATTAGTTCTGCTTTTTGTTTTGTTTCGGATAAACCCAATATCACTTTATGACTAAATGTGGGACAAACCATGAAAATAAAACTAACTTTTCAAAGCATAAATTGGATGACTACAAAATAAGTAAACGTTTTATTACTTCGTTAGCAATCATAAATGTCGTCTAGTCCTAAAATTAATTTCTAAACTAAATAGACCGTAACAGTTCAGAAATCTATGTCTAAGTAAATGACGCTAACTTCAGACCAATAGTTTTTACCCACACGAAATCAACATTGACTACATTCCGGCAGGTAGTATTCACTGGAACGTTTCAATCGCCGCTCGCTCGTACATTACTCAGTTCGCTTGTGGTGGGTGTGCGTTACGGACGGAAGCTTGCGTGCTCTTGCGCAGATCGCCGCGTTCACAGACCAGTGCGGTTTGGAGAGGGGATACGATACTGCATACTCGGAATGTGGGAGTTTTGTGTAGTGATTAGTGATTCTGTGTTTTGATTTGTGATTTAGAAATTTTGTGGCCTGTGTTCAAAAGTGAGGTTTTTATTTAGAGAGAGGAGTTTATAATGAGGTGTGTACCTAGTACTGTAGTATCTATTCTTTACCAGTATTAATACTCTTGTTTCTTCAATGTCGTCCTACCCAGGATTTTTTTAGCCATTGACAATGCTGGCAAAAGAAGCTGTTTATTATTCCTAGAACATAGTAGACACACCTCATTAGTTATTACTCTATCAAGTCGTCTGTTGTCATTTGCATCTCAAAGTTTGTTTTGATTTCATTTTGTACTTGATGTGATTACCTTTCCAAATGCTTTCTATTTGAGTAGCAATTTGTAAAGAGAAAGGTTTATTCAATTTAGAATTTGTTTTAATGATAATTTATTCGCCATCTAAACCGGCCTTCTATTTTGGGGTAATAAAACATCAAATGAGTCCTTTCGCTCAATTTGGAGAGACAGAGACTGCCCGAAATAAGAAACTTCAACTTCTACCTGTTCCATCGGTCTGCTTTTAGGTTTCAGAGCTTATATCCTGCTTAGATAATCCCACGATCGATCTAAAACCAGCGTTTAAAGATACGATTAAAAAAATACAGACAAATCTTTCCAATATCAAAGTAGCTTGACCAAATTGGCTACAAGAACATCGTTCCCAGAATAAAAGACTTGGTCAAAACCGAGTTACGAAGCTATGTTACGTGACCAAGATAGTTGAAAAGGCTTCTATTTTACAGTTCAGTGACTTGGATATAATAGTGTTAAACCCACAGATTTATGATAACTTTTCTTGCGTGTATTTTACCAAAATACAACTTTATACAAAGTTAAAGTCATATTTTGGGGGTGTGGATAGTAAAGACTCTTTATTATCTACACCTCAAAATATATGAAATTGCCTAGTTTTATGTATAGAGTATATAGTATAGTAGACCATAAAACTAGGCAATTTCCTCCATCTGACCAAGATTTTCGCGAAAAAATTTATCAGCAGTTCACTACGTATATTCAGATCGAGTAGGTTAAGTATTCAAATTTTGACTGGGACTGCTGATTATTTATAATTAAAATACGATATGAAATCTTTTAGGCTTCGTAATAATCTGGTAAAACGAACCAATTAGTTAATAGGTATGCACCTGTTTACCTTCACAAACTATTTTGGCTACCTATCGTTGCGATTAATGAAGCAAGAGCAGAGAAATACCTAGTTTGTCATTTATCTTTAGTGCTGAAACAGGTGTGAGATATTGAGAATGTGACAGTTATCTATATTTTTGATATTGGTAATCATGAAGGATTCACCGCATCCAAGTTTTACCTAGAAATTATTGGCTATGCTGTTAGTAGATGAATTTTAAATTTTTTGGCGATAAAATTTAAAACTAGCTTCTGCCCACGAATTCGTCCGCACCAATGTAATGGACATGACATAGTTATATTAATGTAGGTTTTAAACTATTTGTGTGCCTTTCATCTAAATCCGTTCAACTGTTTTTGCGTTATTGACTAACATACAAACTCTATGTCAACGTAGGTATATTCTAATTAATAAAGGTTATACCATTTTTTTTTACGTAAAACACCATAGTTCTTTCATAGCAAAGCGAAATAGGAAAAGATATAATCATATATATTTTTAAGGCCATTGACATGACATCATGAAACGTGGGAAAGTTTATATTTAGGCTAGGTGTCGCCTTTGCCCTTAAATGGTTAAATACACGCGATGGTAATTTTGTACGAAAATATTGATTTGTGACCTAACTGTGGTACAGTTTTAGACGTCGTTTTTAGTATTTTTAGCGTTGGCTTTATGATCCATATTTACACTAATATTATAGAGAGAAAAGATTTTATGATTTTGTTCGAAATTAATGAACTCAAAAATTACTGGACCGATTTTCATAATACTTACAGAAAGTTACATTATCTACGAAATTGTCCCACTGCTGGGCAAAGGCCTCTTACTATAGTAAGTGTTCTTGTCCAACGCCACTATGCCACATAATATGCTACACTTTTTTTAGAGCAAACTGACTTCTGACATTTTGTGCCGTCCCGTTCGCATCCTCTGGAACTCGAAAAAGTCTTTCAGAATCAAAATATCAATTGCTTTTTTTGTATAAAGATGAGTTTTGTTTGAGGGTTTAGCGACCGTTTTGTAGAGGTTCGATTTCATCAAAAGGTTTCCCATACTCATTTACTGCTAGTTTCCCATTCCAAGCTCTTTTTGCTAGAACCGTACCTGACATTCCACTAGCACTTCTCCCCCAAACAAAATCCCATAGCAACACTCCTTTTTCCGCAACATAAAGTACATTATCGCTTCGCCAATGTCAACTATTCTAAGCCTTATGCTATGCGGAAAGACAGTCCAAGGTTTCATTTGTAATTTACTTCATTGTTGTCAAGTCATACTTGAATAATCATATATGCCAGCTTAAGTAGGTACCATAATATGTCTTACTTATGTATGGTTTCTATGATTGAATTTGGTGACAGGTGGTGAAGCACGTGTGAAGATAATGAGTATTTATGGGACCTTGAAGAAGTAAGATTAGTTATTATCGAGCATGATATGAAGACAGATGTTGAAATAATTCATAGAGGCAACGTAGATAAAGAAGGCAAGATTTGTTAGGTCGTGAATATTATCCAATGCAGTTAAGAAAATCGTGTCGAATAAAGTCTAAATATGCTGCAGTAAAGTAGAAACGTGATTTGAAACCGTTACTGCCGATATGACCTCTCGATTTAATTGATTCCTTGCCAAGGTAAGATTAAGATTAACAATTTGTGGCAAAATGTAAGTTACGACAGAGTCATAAGAAAATCGTCCACATAAAAGTTAGTTCAAAGAAATTGAGTAATATCAGTATAGTTACTAACATGACAATATATTTCTGACTACAAACTGACATCTGATAAAAAGGATCCTCCTTCTTTTTATCAGCTGTCAGCCGTGTTAAGGCAGAAATTGATGTTAAGAGCATACTGCAGGTTTCTTGAGAGACATTCAAGGCGTGGAAACATCTAAATGATAAATATATAGCTGCCGCAGGCAACGGAGAAGTGAAAGTAAACGCTGAACAGAACACCGGTTATCTCTTTGTAAAGTAAACTTAATCACGACTGAAGAAAGTACAAGTTTTGTGTGAGCACATCTTTGACAGCGCTCTTTCCCTTCGTGATTCTTGAGATGAGATGTAGGTACATGAATTATGAGATGCTCTACTTTGCAAAGTTAACATTTAAAGTAATGTTATAAAATTAGCCAAAACTTAAAGAAAAAGAATGATAAATTGAAGCGGTTGATAGTTACTTAGACAATGTAACCGTTAGTTGACAACATATTGATTTAAAAACCTCTGACAAACTGCACAGGTAGATACTGCTGCCCAGCAACCTGAAATAAACGCTTTTAAAACACTCTCGGGGCATATAAATATGCAAACAGTTTTGTTTAATCAACGTACACTCGTAAATTCGACCAATTTGTATTCATTTGAGCATGAAATAATCCAAACATGCTCATGTAATCTTGCCGTATCTTCAGAAACTTTTCTCAAAAATGAGGTGGTGTTTACAAAATGCCTGAATATTGTCAGATGAAATTAGACATGGATACAAATTGAATGGTGAAAAAATATCTCCGCGACTCCAGTGTTTATTTTAATTCCAATCCCATCCAATTTGGTCAGGTGCCAAGCAGGTTCTTTCATTCAATTCGTGATTGCTTTTTAATGTATTAAACAATACTATGTTAACATTATTTTCAAACTGAAGTTTCCGTGGTATTGTATTCATCATTTTAGTCGTGGAAGGTTTCATCTCGTCACTTGGAACCTGAACATTTCCCACAATGCGCTTTCACAGTACGTATCTTTCAGTTGAAATTGCTTTCGACTCGAATGCTTCCATTCACCTGAGCTTTTTCAAAAAGTCCACTCAATCAGGTACCTAAAGCTGACTCATGCTCAACATTTTTCATTTTAAACCTTAGTAACGATACCTTTTTAATAAATTCTTTGAAATTATATCGTCTTTTCCTCATAATGTTTCATCATTCTCAGAAGCAAGATTCGTTTATGTTTAATAAATCGGATAGACGCTTGATTGCTCTCCAACTTTATTGATTGCTATTCATTAGCGATACTGTTAGTAACATTCTTTACTTCGAAACTGTTCAATTAATGTTTTGAATGTATCGATATTTCTGTTTCAACCCGTCGTTTTCAATTATACTGAATTCAGTCTTCTTGTAGTTGGTTTATAATGATCTGATTTAGATTTTAATTACCCGTTAAACCCTCATTACCATAAAAGAAATGTTATGATCTAGATAATAAAATTTAATTGATAATAGTTGCTACTTGCTAAGTTGCTATAGCTAGTCTTTGATTGTGATTTTAAAGGCCAATAATGTAGGTATTTCAAGGCCACCGGGGCTATAGCACAATGTGCTACTCATTCATACGAATTTACGAAGTGTTTTGATCATAATAATGTTTTAGACTAATATTTGGTAGGGACCGATACTTATTTTTTAAATTCCATTTGGTGTGCGTCGACGCCTATTCCACTCTGTCTGGGTTTAAAATCGAAGAACGCTTCCGTGGATTCTAGTCATGTTATAATCATTAGTATTAACTTCATTGTGTCCCGTTAATTCTGTCGAATACATAAAACTGTATATAAAATTCTTTACCTGTACCTGGTATGTATGTGTTTACCACGTGTTGTTCGATTGTTTAACAAAATTTGTCCATTGTTTCAGGTTATGTGTGCGTGCCGTTAGATAAGCAACTGTGTGGATTGTTGAAGTGATCAACAGTGTGGAATGGTTCCTGTGTGTTGGCGGTGTCTTGTTGATGTAAGTTGTTAACCTATTTGTGTAATAAAGATGCGAGTTTGTAGCCGACTGCAAACAGCAGCAGCAGACGACGTGACGTCGCGACGCATCCCAGTGTCATATCGCTTAGTCATGATTCCGAACCCCAGTGGAAGATTGCACTACTGGTCCGCGGTATGACAATACACTTGATGCAGTCATCTGCGATCATTGGACGTGTAGAAGGGTTACGTGTTGCTAGCTGCAGAATTACATAAACACAAAACCAGTTGTTTCGCAGCGATATGTCGTCTGCTGCTGTTGTCTGCACTCGCCTACGGACTCGTGCCTTGACTGTGTTATCTACTTTTGTAAGTAGTACTTCAATCTGGAAATCCAGATTACTTATAGTGTAAATGATAAGATTGCTATCGATCTGATTAATCATTTATTAGACGAACATAAAACTGTATTGTATACTCTAAACGATCGATTGTTTTAAAAGCATTTACAGCTTAGTAACGAAGTTCATTGCCAAGTTAAGATGACTAAGAACACAAACAGGTTTTGATTTTTATCATAAACAGATGACTCATTTTATTTTACAAAATCTCAAAGCTGACAAATTTTGGCGTGACACGAGACCGTAATCAATTTTACGATGTAAATCGACGTTAATATTGGTAGATACGAAAGCAATTACTAAATAAATAGAAAAACTGGAGGGAATAAATAGTTCAAGGTTTATAAAAGAAAGAGCATATTTATCTCAATAACAAGAGAGTCGTTTTCCCGGACCGGTCCGTTTTCTGAATTTCCATGGCCCTCTTTAAGTCGCTACCCGTCTAACTGGGCGTTAAAAATGCACACCCGAATTCAAGAAAGCAATCCGAAATCGACATCCGAATCCAAATCGGTTTTCTCCTCACTTAAGTTGTACATTCTTGTAATCCGTCCAGTGATCATTGCTCACTGACCTCCATACCTCTTTTTAGAAGTTATAAAACCGGTAAATAGAACTGGGATTCCAGAATCTGCTTTAACGATTTTGGTATTCGAAGTTTATGTGTGAATCGATCTGGTTCCAGTGAGAGAATTTTAAGCATCATTAGGTCTTTGTCACAATTTAATTACTTTCAATTGAAGGTAAAGATGCCTAAAATTGATGTTCGCTGACCAACAAATCTACCAAAACATACAATTTATTGATTAGTCTTAGACGGTCGTAGTAACCGTATACTCGTATTTACGGAGTAGAATCGATTTCATTCGCTTCAATACAATACCGGAACAATTTCTCCCCGATCCACTATTCAGTGGTAGATTACCTCAGTGGCTTTTAGAGATGTGCTGCCTGGCTTAGGAGCACTCGCATGTCTTAGCACATGAATCGAACGACTCTCCAGCATGAATAGTTAAATTCGCTCTCGACCTAACTTCACCGGTATGTTCTTAGGTACTTAGATCAAAATGTAATGGCTATCAGAATTTCTACACCTGCATGGTTTCTCACCAAACCTTTCGCCTCATAACGGTAAACGAGCCATTGGGAATATTTGACGAAGTGTTTTTGGAGCTTCGATGGAAAATCTTTTTTCTCAAGATTCTCTAGAGAGTTTGGCACTTAGCTAGTCTTTTTGAGTAACAGACAGTGGGACATGTTAGGGATTTACTTTATGTAACGTTAGACTTTCTTAGCTGTAAATTATTCAAAATGTTTTAGGAGGCTCCGCCCAGAACTGTCTACTAGTTTTTTTTTTTTGAAGTTTTGTCTTATTTTATTCTGGTAGAAGTCCATGATTTATGTTTTGGAATTTAAGAAGATTACACTCGAGACAGTTTTCGTTCTTTTCAGGTCCCACATATTATAAGCTAAAAAAAACATTGATCATCACGTGGCTAGATCGCACAATCCCAGGCTTAACGTAATACTCAACGCCATATCACCGAGGTGAACATTTAATCGATATGTCTGTGTACAATACGTCTAACACGTTCATGTCTGTTGAAGTTATTTCAACTAGCCCTAAGGTTTCTTTAGACGAGGGATCTACTTCTCTTAACGTGAAAGTCGGAATAGACGTGATGTATTTGGGAACATTACCGTCAAGAGCGGCTCCTAAAGAGATGGCGCTATGTCTTCGATGCTTAGCGAAGGGCTGTTTCTAGATGTAGCAGGAAAATACTGAAGAGATTTTGGAGAGCAACTTGTAGTAGAGGAACAGACTCAGTAACTAAAAACATTACATCTCTCGTATATTCCTCGATGAGTTAGTCAGAGCTGTATCTACCTTCTCATCTGTACAAGAGTACATTCGCCAGTTTCATTTCGAGGATTCGAAGTCTTTCGTCTATGAAAGCCGATGTATGTTTGTAGTAGTGTTAAGTACTGAACATATTCTGTTTGTACAACAAGGGACGTTGACAGGATTTTGCAAATATTTGTTTGGGATCGCAGGATTATTGAATTTTGAAGGGTTCTACAACGATGTTGGTAAAGGTATAAGTTATTCCTTTTTACTGAACAAGTGAACACTGTTTTTTTGAATTATCTGCCGTAGTTTATTTGCCGTGGATGAAAGTGTGTGCTTCACTAGACCATTAAAAAACTTTGTTCGTATTTCTTCAATTCAATTCATGCTATTTATACATATAATGTGATATCTGATGTTGAATGAATGATCCATGAATGAAAATATCCATATTTATGTCAATTTATTCATTTATGTGACCAAAATGTTACATTAATTGTATCATTTGAATTTAAATTACTTCTGAATCATCGCTGCCCTACCTACATTCCACGCCCGAAAAATTGGCAACGTGCTTTGCTATCGTGACAGTTCGTAGGATTTCCCCGGTTTTTATACACAAAACGAACTTAAAGTAGTCTACGCAGTTAATATTGTTGCGGAAATGGGGGTCGTTTACTGACGAAAGGGAGACGTAATGGTGTTACTGTCACCCCAGCTGACGTGGTTAAATGGCAAGAAGTTTCCATTTGCTCCTTAAAAACTTTTGCCAATGGTTTTCGATTTGTGGGTTATTGTACTGAAATCGATACTTTTCGATGTTTCGTTTAATAACCGGGAATTATTTGCAGGAATTATGTTTCTTTAATAAATAATTTCCTTACAACTATGCCCTGATGCCAGATTTAACCAAACCATAAGGTTAATTATTTCCTGTTGTATCTATCAGTAATTACGGTTGGATACTTCTAATAAAGTAGTAACATTTACTATGCGAGGCTTTTGCATAAATAATGACACGTTGTTTGAACATCGCCTACGAGCAGTAGTGTCCGAATAAAGCATTCCCTTTTGTTTACTTACTACCCTCCTGCTACTAGTAAGGTAATAAGCTTACTTGACACGTTTCCAGGGTAATTGCCACACGCTTTCCTGCGTATTTGTTTTGATATTACCAACCATAAAATAGAGGTGTACTTATAGGACATCCACTTTCCCCACTTATGTTTACGAATCAATGTAATAGTGGATGAACCTTTTAGACTCCGCACAAATACAGGAACTCATGATGGAAAAATCTAGTAATACATTGCACGACCTAAAATTGAAGGCAATATGTAATGCTCAGACAGATGTAACTTGTAGCATTTTCCACTGCTAGACCAACAAGTCAGTTCCAACTATTTGCATGGCATATTTCGCATACGATTGGTACTTACTAATGCCAAACTAACAAGCAATCAATACTTCGCCATTATAATGCGATTCAGATTAAAAAATAATATTTTCCCTTAAAGCTGCTTAAGCGTTTAACATATTGGTAAGCCTAATAGACAGTGTTTGCGTTTAACTATTCACTTTAAACCAATTAGTATTCATGGCGGGTATGTCGACAGTTGTTCTTTGACCGCTTAACTTGTATCCAACCAGCGGCCTATGTAGGGAATAAATGTATTGATAATGTTAACTGAGGTCTTGGCAACGATTCCAATCGGGCTTATTCTCCTTCTATTCGCGTATAACTTCGAACCGTAAGAGGTGTTGAGGTTTTTTAATCAGTATTTTCCAATTATGTTGAGGTTTCCAGCGGATGGTTCTGAGCAATACTCTTTGGTAAGACTGGTTGCCAGATATAATTCGCTCTGTAGGCTATCCGTACAAATTCAGTTTTCTCCTCGTACCCAAACGTACCTCGAAAGTAAATTATAAACTGCAGCTATTGAGGCATAAGGTCGCTTAAAGATACCGGCAATAAATATTTCACACAGGCGATGGAAAGAGGTGATCTGCTAGTTTCAGCTTCGTAGAACGTTATCTCTGTCGCTCAAACCCTATTAGGGGATTTACATAGCCCGATTTCGCCGCAAGTTTAAATGGATCCGTGTGAATCCCCTATAAGTGAAAATTATCGATGGCTTTTGGGGGTTTGTTAGTGCTTCTTCGTACTGTAAGTCCTTTAATTATAGGCTGGACAAAATAACATAAAGGACACAGGTTTTCCTTCTCCAAAACACCTCCTGCCGTTGAAAAACATCGTCTTCCCCTATTCCTACCATGAGTTCTTGATAATTGTCCCTATAACGACATCACATGCACATTGAGCCGTCTCATTTGAATGTGAACAGCAAGCCCCCTTCATCCCGGATGTCGGCAGCACATAATTGTCGTGAAGAAATCAATATTATGCATTCCCTGAACGTTTGTAACAGTATCTTGGAGCTGGTGGCTTGTACTCGTTTGAACTTAGTATTTGTTGCGAAGGTGGCTTGGTCTTTCCGGGATATTGACCTAGGTCCCTCTAAACTTTACCCCTATTTGATGCCAAACTGCAAATTTGTCTTAGGGCTGTTTTTCAATAGTCAGATAACCGTTATCTGAGGAATCAAAATAACGGTATGACATATTTTCCATAGATAAGCTGTCAAACCGCCATTTTTATTCCTCAGCCAACGGTTATCTGACTATTGAAAAACCAGCCCTTAGTTTAATTCATTTTTATAATTCTTTCCCCTTTGAACTAATGTGGCCATCTTGTGTATTTTTTACAAACTAATAAATGCGCTGATGATAGAATCCTGCTGTTAATGTAACGGTCAAAGGCTATTTATAATGAGGGAAATCCGAAAGTCAGGTACAATTTTTCCTTATTTTACGTCAATATCGTTACGATTCCATTCTGTTCGATTTAAAACCGTACTTTTAGTTGGAAAATAGATAAAAACCCTGGCACCGGGGCTTTATTCAATTGTGTCGTTCCAATTTACGTAGGTGTCCATTTTTCCTGAGTGCCAAATGGGTCTTGCAGATCGCGTTGAATTATGTAAGTGCTATTCTATTTTCATCTGTCTTTTCAAAGACATAAAGTCTTTATTGAAATGTTTATTTATTTATATGAAAATTTTATTTTACATAATTATTGTTTATTAATTTTCTAACCTTGACTCACAACTCAAGGCAACATAATAATGAGGATAATGAATGAAATGTTCGCCGTTACTACGTCAAAAATGGCAATAAATTTAATCTACATAAATTAAGTAGGTATGTCGAGATTTTAAAATTAGCCCTGAATTTATGACGCAAAATACTTATTTAGACCGCACATGGGTATTTTCTAAAATCTGTATGTAAATTATTATGGAAGAATAAGCAAGGTAGGCAAGGCATAGGCAGTCATTTTTTTTTTTAATTTGAAAATAACAGTAGTAGCAAACTGGTATCAGAAACAGGGTCAGGGCTACAGCCAGAAACATCCCCAATAATACGAACTACGAGTATGTCTTTAAGTACGTAAAATACCGTTTTCTGATTCGAGACTCGTCTGGCGTTTATCTACATTAACTATTATTTTGTGGCTACTCACTTCATTTAGCATTGGCCCAGGATATCTTCTTCTTGAAACAAATGTTTTCTGAAAATAAAAGCGCAAATCTATAAAAATAAGTCGGGTTTTCCTTCCTGACGATATAACTCCAGAACGCACGATTTCCACGGTTTTGCATTCGTTGGAAAGGTCTCGGGCTCCGTGAGGTTTATAGCAAAAAATTGGTGCCGAAACGGAGTTCGCCGGGTTTGCTAGTATAACTATAATTTTTCTTCGCACAATAATAAAGGAAGTATAACAAACTACCTTTTCCCATCCCTATCTCATATTATCTCCATTGTCTATGAAATTGTAGTGACAGATAGCTGTCATTGTCTTCACAGAACCGACCAATTGGATTGATTAGAATCTCGTTTCCAAGACAAAGGGGTTTGTCTGTCACAATCAGGCGGTAACTGCTTCGTTGGTCGAGTGAATGCATAATGACAGCTGGGCATTAGACCTGGTTTTGATATACGGATCGGGCAAAATCTGGGCAAAATGTATTGAACTTTGACTGAGCTACGGAGTTTGCCCAGTATAGCTGGTACTACAATAGTCTTGATGTCTATAATTGTCGCCATCATCATTCATCATTTCAGCCTATTGCAGTCCACTGCTGGTCCTCTCTCAGGGACCGCCACAGCGCACGACCTCCAGCTTTTTGAATAGTCGTCAAACGGGCACGCATTCAGAAATTGTGGTTTTTGCCAGGTTCACAGCATTCGTTTCGCCTCATAATACAAGGGATTTAAACATATCTGGGTAAATGTAGGTTTAATACAGCTGCATCGCACGTTATTTTACGTCCACCTTCACCAAACGTTCTGGGATTACAGTCGCCGTGTTAAAGTAATGAGGCGGTATTCTAAACTTGTCGAGTGTAGACAGGTCATCTACAAGTTGACGCAACAGCCGTTGACGAAGTAACGGGTATCGTGTGTCATTGGCTTTATAGCTCCTTTCAGCTGTAGTTCATGCCAATATGGTTAACGGACAATAGATTTGAATAAGGATTGATTACTTTGCATTATTAGATTGGGATGTTATTGCGTTGTCTGTTTCTCGGTTTCTAATTACTCGATCTAAAAGGATGTAGGAAAATGGTACAGCACCAACAATTTTAGCATTACCTGGAGGCCTATGATAAAGGGCAATATAACTTAAAACAAGCCAAATTTGTTTATATTTAACCTCTAAACAAGCCAAATTAGGTTATATTTAACCCAATTTGGCTTGTTTATGGACCCCATTATGGACCCTGTAAAACATTATTGTAACTTTCACAACTGTTATTGGGTTGTGGAGGTCCGATAGGCAGTCGCTCCACGTAAAATACTGATATTCAGCTGCATCTGATTCGACTGGAAGCCGACCCCAATATAGTTGGGAAAAGGCTAGGCAGATGATGAACTTATTCCCAACTACTCCCTCGAAGAAAAAGGGGGTACTTATTTGAAGTTGAGAAGATGGGTCCTTCAAGATTGAATAGTGAAGTAGTTTACAAGTATTCAATGTCAATTTTTTGTGTTATGTCAATTTTCCAATTATTATCTTGAAAACGTTCAATCACTGTTCCACTCTTAAAAAAATTCCAATAGGTAAGCAAAATTTGAGATTGTACTCTTCTTTTTTGTTTATTATTTGGCTTCTTAAAAAGTCTTGCTTTAATAAGAGCCGACTAATTTGTTTTCGCCGGGTGTAGAATATTTCCCTCCTTTGCCGCAAAACTGGCTGGTAAACAATTCTTATGAAAATTCTTTACTTATTGTTATGTTAGCACTATTTGAGAAAGTCGTGCGAATTTTGGAAACAACGTAGCTTTCACTGAGATAAGTTTTAAATTGATAATTCCTGAGGTATATTGTTAACTAGAGGTTGCCAGTCGCTTCACCTGCGTTTATACAGAATATTGACCCACGGGAACGTTATACTGGGATAAAAAGTATCCTATAAGTATGTTATTATCCCTGGAACGTCCTTTTGATTTACCGGTGGATCATAAAGACGTTCGAGTATGACCTATCTCTGTACCGACATTCAAATCCATTCAGTAGTTTTTGTATAAAAGTGAATTAAATATCCATCCATCCCCGCAAAATGACGCATTTATAATGTTAGAAGTTAGATTCTCCATAAAGATATTAAGTCATCGACTTAATTTAACAGCGGTTATAAATCGATTATGACTGATTACAGTCTCGTACTCGATATCGATACTAAAGTGGACGCGGCGCAAAATTGATCGTATAAATCAAACCAAAAGGATTTGCCGTATTAGTCATGTAGGGTTACTAAATCGTAGGTCGTATATCAAAGTGGGTAATGGTATCTTTTCTGTACTAATCTGTAACTAGTACTTATATTATAAAGAGCTATAGTTTATAGTTTTGGATTTCGTTTTTTTACTGTAATAAAGAACTTCTTTGTATAAGGAGAAAATTTTTAGTAGGTTTCATTGCGAAAACTCCTTTTTGTAGCTGGCCGTTAAGGAAAAGTAATAGTTATTTATGATACTAGTGCGGTAAATTGGTATTTACAAACGAGTAGACGAATGTAAACCCGAGGCGAAGCCGAGGGTTTACCATAGTCACGAGTTTGTAAATACCAATTTCTGCACGTGTGTCATACAATGTTTTTCAACACATTTGCGAGAAAATAGTACAATATGTAATTTAAAAAAACCTTATTTAACAGTAGAAAAGTCGCAACAAGATTTGAAGTTCCTAATATGAAAAATGGCGCCACATGCACGTGGTGGAAATTAGAACTACATCTTTCGTCTCATTTACTCGTAGGTATTAAAATGAGACAACGTATTGAGCAAAAGCGCTTCCAAGGAGGTTCGATCAGTCAGGCTGTTTATTCTCAGAACGTGAAACTCTTTGGTGGAATTCTTTTTATTTTAATGGAAATTAAAAAAAAAACCGTAAAGAAAACGCACGGTGCTATACAACGGAGCGTGCGGTAAAGTAGGTACTTAGGTGAGAGTACCTATTTTACCGCACGCTCCGTTGTATGGTGCGTAATTTTTAACTTTCGAACAATGTATACAGGCTTCGTAAATGCATTTTTCGAGCAAATGTGTTGAAAATTGTCTTTAAGGGGGATGCTCCAACCAGCCCGCGAAATTCAAATTTTTTTACGTTTTTTGCAATTTGCAGGCCAGTGACATGTTGTAACTTTATAAATATTTGTGTTGCGCAAATAACAAGTATAATTTTAAATATAAAAAATATCAAAAAACTCGCTCCATCAGCTCTCACATAGAAAAGGTGCATCATGTTAAAATCTCCGAAATCTAACTACGATGCACCTTTTCTATGTGAGAGCTGATGGAGCGAATTTTTTGACAATTTTTATATTTAAAATTATACTTGTTATTTGCGCAACACAAATATTTATAAAGATACAACATGTCACTGGCCTGCAAATTGCAAAAAACGTAAAAAAATTTGAATTTCGCGGGCTACATCGAAGCAATCACCTTAAGACGGATATTTTTATGATTGCCGAAGTCTCCCGAACTGAAACGATGTTAGACGATGCGTGGCGTCAGGTATTTTCTTTAGGTTTTGAGAATTTCTTGATTCGGTCGCCACGCCGCGACGCGCTCAGAGCCCGCGATAAAAGCTATGGAATAGCTTAAAAATCTATAAAGCGTGAAAACCTAAAAATAGTGCCGTTGACAAAGGAAGAGTCAGCCCTGACTAGTTGTGCTCAAACAAGTGATGTTTACATCAGCTAAGCGAGCTTCAGGGGACGCTTACAGTAAAGTTTGTTCACCCCACCACACATGTGCTAAAGCGACATGCAATCTACGTAATTGTTAAACCGACGTGTGTGTTTTTTTTTGGAGTTTTTAACGGACTTTCGAAAGGAAGTGGCTAATTTTATATTTGTTTAACATTCCTCGTTTGTTTGCCCTTTGAATAGCATGTATCATCCATTTACAGTACTGCTTTTCCTTCTTCATATTCAACCCAAAGTTGTCTTGAAAATCGCAATTTGCGATAACACCGGCGCCTGTGATGGTAAGCATAATAAAGACTATTCTATCCATCTATCTCCTTTGCTTCGAACTAAATCATCAGCCGGAAGACGTCCACTGCTGAACATAGGCCTCTCCCTTAGACCGCGACCCTCACGTTGTCATCGGTCCAGGCTGGAGGCCTGCCTACGCTCCGGCTTCCGGTCCGTGGTCGCCCATAATATATATTTTCAAAAAATAATCTTATAAAACGTCTTGTCTCCGCGTTTAACTATCGAAGGGTTATCTTCTGAGGGGACTATTGACTGTTATTGTGTATTGTCATTAGAACCAAAGATGTGTTCAAAATTTCACCTCAATCGATTGAGACGAACTAGTTGAAAAATCAGTTGCAAGATTTGATCCATAATACTTGTTTTCTGAAATAAACTTTTTCCGTCTTACCACAAAAAGTTAAACACCCGTTGAACGCTTGTCTAAAAAAAGTGTTACAGCAAAACGACCCTTATATCAAAGAGAAATGTCGTTTTGACGTTGTCAATTTTTTTAGACAAGAGTTCAACGGGTGTTTAATTTTTTTGTGGTAAGACGTTTTATGTTTCACAATTCCCATCTAAACGTGGCTAGGATTGCTGGTTACCTTAATCAAATACCTATTAATTTACCTAGAATTTTAGTAAAGTGCTGGCCCAGAACATTATTGAAGTTATTTCACCTCGTTGGCAGTCAGTTATGCTATATGTATTGTGATTAACAGCGGCTATTATGAAAATAAAGGATGATAAATTGATGCCGCGTCACCAAATAACTCCACCGGTTCGTGATTACGGCCCATAAATATGGAAATGCCTTGACAAACACGTTGAGCCGCGTTTTCTCTATAAAAATGTCCTGAAATTATCGCTAATTATCGTTTTTTTTTTGTATGAATATTACTTTTGCCTTGTGCAAAAGCTATGACTGTTAATGAGGTAAAGGTTCTATGAAAACGGACATGTAGAAACTTTTCCTTTAACTCAATAGTCTCGCTTTCTATAACTAGCAAAAGACCCAATAATAATAAGTTTATTTGTCAGAATATTGTTATTCAAGTGTCACATACAATTTTATGTCCAGAATATTCTGCTCAGCGTACAAATATTTTAAGGGATTAAAAAAAATAACGGTATTATAACATACTAGCTGTTGCCAGCGGCTTCACCCGCTACTACTCGAAAGTTATCCCACGGGAACATAAAATCGGGATAAAAACTATCCTATGTGTTAATCCAGATTATAAACTATGTGTGTACCAAATTTTAGCCAAATCCGTTCAGTGGTTTTTGCGTGAAAGAGTAACAAACATCCATACTTACAAACTTTCGCCTTTATAATAGTAGTAGGATAATACCTAAAGGGTATGATATGCTTAAAAAGAAATTGTCGCTTGCTTTGATGAGAACGTATTTATTGCTTTAACATACACAATTATCGTCGCGGACTGAAGCTAGACGCAATCAAAAAAAACTTGAAATAAAAGTAGCACATCTAAAAAAAAAGACATTAAATCGCCTCCACACACGCTAAACATGAATGAAAAACACTGGAGTAGTCAATCATGTTTTTTATTTCATCTTCTCACAAGCGAACATACAAATTACAATCAAAAACTCGAGAAGCCCGAAAATAACTTGCACGATAAACGGCACCCGTAAAATCTTTATTGCATCGGTTACCGAACCCATTAAGCTCAATTTACAATGGAGGCGATTTTTTGGTAACGACATTGTTAACAGAGCAGTTAACTAATCATCTATGTTACAGCCGGAATAGATTAAGAGACAAAATAAGTGTCGCGTATCTTAAGAATTCTCGCGAATTATAGGGAACTTCCAAAGGCAACCGATCTTGTTTGTACATTACTCAATACAAAGTTCAGTATGCTTTGCAAGATTTTGTTTAAAAATTTCGCTTCCATTTCATTTTATGCCAATGTAAATTGAGCTTTAAGAACAATGTTATCTCGTACACACGATTTCCTCGTGGGTATTTAAATAGATGAAACAGAACAATCGTCTGTTGCGAGATCGAAATAAGAACAAGGTCAATTGCTAATTAATTGTCTAATTCAATGTGTTTGTTTTATCTGTATGCATACGATCAGACTATTAGTTAATCTTCATGGTAGTTGGCAAAAAAAAAGGTGATTATTCAACAATAGCTTAACATTTTCATTTCATTTCAGATCATTCGAAAGGCATTTGAAACATCTACATAGATGCTTCAAAAGCCTTTCGAGAGGAGAGGTACATACCTCTCCTATTTAGGGAGCTTTTCTTAGTATTAAAAGCTCTTCAGCGATGAGTTTTCACCATTTATTGAACAACGTAAATATTGTAAGTAATACGGTCAAATATTAACACATCTGACCCAAACACCATTAACAATCCGGTCAATTTTACCAGGAAACGACAGGGAAATATTATGTTACTAATTAGATTATATTGTTATCCTTATTACGTAGATTGCTACACGTAATCAGCCCTTTTTGGCCGTTGGCTATCACATCTAATTGCTGGTTTTTGTAATCCATTGTTTTCCTTATGACGCCAGGATTAGGATTATTAAGACTGTAACAGTTAACGACGCTGAAAGTAAAATGGAATTAGGGCAGAAAGATGATGAATGAAGAAAGAACCAAACGGTGATAAAAGTAAACGGGGATTGTGGTGTTATTTAGAATAACGGGCATAACTTCAATTGCTTTACTCTCCGACTTCAATACCACTTTATTCTGAACTTTATTTACAAATTGAAAACCTACGGGATAACTTTCTTTGTTTCTCTTGCGAGAATATTGCAAAGAGAATGTTGATACTAGCAATGTATTTTCAATCGAACGAAGTTCTAAGAATACTATTGGTATTATAGAAAATCTATAGTTCTAAGATTAATTTCGTATCTAGAACTTTCTGAGAAAAATTGGCAAAAGAAACGCTGTGTTTAATATGCGGTCAAATCATCACCAGATTTTATTTATCCTAAGGCGTCGAAGTTAACACGTCTGGCAGACCAATGTTTGCCAAATCTCCACCGCAACTTTATTGAGCAATCATAAACTTTCTATTACGAAATGTACCAAATTTTCGCTTCGGGTGGATTTAGAGTTCGTTCCCAGCAAAGAGATTTAAAAGAACCTATAGAGCGGGCATTGGGAAAATTGTCATACAAAATTGTTGATGCCGTGCGTCAGTAGCACTATCCAAGCGTTTCATAGCAACGCGACTACTAGACTGAGAGACTTTTTACCTATTGGTAAAAAAAATTGGATCTATTGCTCGTATATAGTTTAATGTCTTTGGTTCCCATCAACTTAAGTCAAGTTTACATTCTACATTTTTGTGTTGGCATAACATTTTCGCGGTCCGCCTGTGTCGTTAGCGGCCGTGACACAAATTCCCTTAGAACTCAACCATAAGATACCATTTGCGATAAGATTGCAAATAAACATTTACTATAATAATTTACTCGTGATTGATAGTCGGTTTCAAAATAATTTTTTGTACCAAAACCCGTGAATGTTCGTTTTTGAATGGGAGAAATGGAAAGTGCATTATGTTAACTTTCTCACGCAAGTGGCTTAAAATATTTGAATAATAAAAGTACGTGATTATGTGTAGGTTTATTACTGTGTTTTAATACGAAACATGATAGTTTGTGAAACAGTGAAACAGAACCTTCTAATTTCCCTAGGTGATGAAAACTTAGATAACATTAAGCAGTCTGCTTTTTTGGGGCACCGCGGGGGTATCCCTTCATTATACCCAAACCACTGCAACTCCTGAAAGGCAGAACGAACAGTGCCGATCAACAGAAAAAGCAAATTTTACAAGTTGAGGTTTTGAATAATGATTTTAGAGCCAAGATTGCGTGTTACCCCTTTATTTTATAAGTTTCGGGTTCGCATCAATCAACCCCATAATGTGAACAGCTGGAAATGAAAAGAGTGTTTCTTGCCTAAATCTGAAGTTGTCGAACATTTTTTGCTATCCGACCTAGTTCTGGAATATTCTCGATAAAAAGCCCTAGGAATGGAATTTCTAGCTGCTACGTATTTAAATATTTTCAAAAGGATCCTACAAAGGCGCCGTATCCTTTGACCAACGAGACGAGAAGCTTCAAAAGATTACCAATACAAAAGGATTGAACGGTATTTTATTGAAGTGCGAAACTTCGATGGCTATGGGTTTTTATTAAACCATGAGGTGCTAAAAACCTACACAAATATACCGTAGAAGTTTAGCATGTTACAAACCATTACTTATTTTTCACAAAGGATGAATAATGGGGCCAATCGTTAGGCGCTGAAATTCAGTGGGCCGAAAATTTTAAAGTTAAAGCCGGAAATTGAACAATTTGGGTCTGGTAGGGTTCACTGCGAAACAATTTATTTTATAAAGGTGGGTGCGAGGATGGGTAAAAGGTTATGTGGGTTATTGAGAAAAGAAGATAAGTTACAATAATGAACGGCTTGGTAATTAAAACACTGACCTCGTTTCTGAGTTCTATTTGAAACATGGAACCTCTATTGTTATCTGTTTAATTGACACTTCTACTATCAATATGTTGGAATATTTTGTTTAATCCATACGTATTTCATAATTACTATATTTCATACACATTGACTCTGGTCTGAATTGTAGGTCCTTCTCCAAAACTGTTTTTTATGATGTTGAAGTTAAAAAGGGTATTCGAATTCTAAACCCTTTTAACGCATGAAAAATGTATGCCAGGATTAGGATAAAATTAAAAATAATCTGAATAAATTTCTAGAACTCGTTGAAAAGCCGCATTCGGCGGTTGGACTGCCGCAAGGTCGGGTTATCGGACCGGATGTACTTATGAACGTGAAAATTGAGATAAAACTCAGCTAACCAACGGTTTTTGCGATTGTTTTAATGTACGGTAGAATAATCGCGAATGTTCTAATTACTTGTGTGGTCTCGAGAGTAGTAAAATTAGGACACAATATTGTATCTGGTCTTGTGGGCGTTTAAACAGATAAAGGTCTATCATTATGTTTGGCAATACCACATTCCTGACTATTTGGATTGACGTTTTGGTTGGTGTACTCTCGAGATAATTCCGAGACAGGGCGAGTGCGAGATCGGTGTGTATCCCTAGCTTACTCTTCGTCTTAGATCGTTTTTTTTTTGCGAGATATCTCGGGAAACCAGTATTGAAAGTAATATTTATAGTCATGGAGGAATAAGCGTAGGTGTTATAGTTCTATTCAAATATGTAGATATCACTTTTCAGTCACAGTTGCAAGTGCCAATGAACAATTTAAAAGAATACGGGTTGTAATTAAGCTGCCGTTAGTAAAACAGGTTGTATTTGAACAACAACGGTAATTCAAATGTGGCATGTAATTGGTTGAGCTATCTCTGTCATAATCTTCGAACGTTTTATTACTATCAGGTCACAAGGGCAATCGATTACGATTGCGACCTTTCCCTTGTTTTAAATCAATGCGGGTGGCAATTTTATGATACACGCTACTTTGATACGTATTTGAGTTGTCATTGTCACTGAACGTTTAGAGAACATTACGTAACACAAGTATAGAAAAACTGAAATAATGCGTGTTCACGTTATACCGATGCTTGACAAGAATCAAAAGAATGCTGTTATCTGCTAGATTATTATCGATATCGAGGCAATCTATATCGTATCAAGAGTTAAATGTTCATTGTCAATCTATGTACGTAGGCCTTGGCTTATCCTATGGTTTAAAATAACGAACAGATAACTGAAATATCAAAGCACGTGAAAAAATGCCTTATGTTTCTCCGACAATCTTCAGACTTCATCGGATCGATACTTTTCTTGCGATCGAAGAAGTTGAAAATATTGTAGTGGGTGTCCCTGACACTTAATATACTATACGTTTGCATTAATCCTCTAAGTCAATTTCTAATTTTAACCCACCGGCATCTCAGCTAAGATGCACTGATGAAGTTTATTATGACGATGTCTATGAACCGTCGTGACACAAATTCCTCTTTAATCTGATTACGTAAGCGCTTGTCATCGGCCACATCTGGGCTTCCCGCTACATTCATAGCCGCTAGTAGGAGTTTGCAATGCACCAGAACTATTTTGGCATGGACTGTGAAAAATGTTGCATTTTTTGTTCCTTTGTATGATAAAGCTGGCTTAGTCCGCTCAAAAACCAATCCCGGCGCAGTTCTACAAAAAGAAATGTTCTGACGTTTTTTGGGAGAGCGTTGTTTTTGGTAACTGTGGTTTTTGAGCCATAACAGGAACTTCTAAAAGTAATAATAAAATATGCTTATTGAATTGAAATCAATATTTGAATACAATGTTCTTTAGGAACCACACAAACCATGCTATTTCGTTACGCTTCCTCTAACAAAGTCTCAAATAAATCCGTCTTTAGGAGCAGCCGTCACGGTTTCAAACCTCAGTTTGATAAAATACGCATCATTGTACTTGGTGATCGAGATGGAGAACATTCAATAAATTGTTGCTCGGACTGCCAATACCGTGAAGTTCCGATACAGTCCCTTGCGATGCCACCGACGGACATAAGGGGACATTTATATTCTTGTTTACCTCATTGTTATTGACTGTCGCCATAAAAGTATCATGTTGATGTTTATTTAAATTGTTTCTGCGATCCAATCCGGTTTCTGGATTATTGTTTTATCAATACACTCAAAATGAATATTTTATTCCAGTTCCGACATTACAATCAACAATCTTGTTTTATCCGATGCTGTATTTAGGTTCCCTTCCACTTGTGCCATTTAATTTTGTCCATGTTCTGCGCGAGATTCAACGAAGTGCTACTCACCTTTTTTTTAATGTCATCCAGCTATCTGGTTGTTGGTCTGCTAACACTATAGCAGTATTCAATTTCCCTTTCAAGAATTTATGGTTAAACTATGGCGAAATCTGTGAAGGGAAACATAACCAGTAGAATGACATTCCGCCCGCAGACTTTATTAGCGCTATCAGTAAAAGGATCTCACAGGCGTCATTTACGTAGGTTTGTCATATACGTTCTTTGTATAACATTTATACAGGCTGTAGTAAGTAGGGTCTTACATAAATGGAGGCTTCGTGAACGTTATCATGGAGTGCAGTAGCGAGGAAATGGCTTTAAATCTTCCGTCTAGAAACACTTGATGTAACACAGGATACTTATCTAGTACAATATATAGCGTTGGTTTCTTAGTGTTCTTTTTTGGATGTAGTGAAATGTGATAGCTACTAAAATCATCGTCTATTTTGTTGCTTTATTTATCGCTTCGTGCTAGTTTTTCCTCGTTTTTTTTTGGTCGTATCAATCAATTTGCTTCGCCCATTTTGTCTCTATTCTGTTATACACCATTACTCACAGTTTCCGTCTCATTTCTATCTATTTCGGTCCTGTTTGTTCTGCTATAGTAAAAGGCACATAAGCCTCTGGATTATCCGAGATTCCTCCGTAGCGAAAACCGGGAACAAAACGTTGAATAAACTTTTATGAAATACTCGTTGATTTGTGATGCTGGAAAACTTTGGTCCCCAAGTGAATAGCTTGGATTTAGTTATGGTACAACTGTTCGCAGCATTAAGCAAACTATTCGGACTAGTTTTATAGATGAAAACACTGCACAATTAATTTTAACTTCAACTAATGTGAAATGTTCAAGCCAACAATTTGCATGTCAAGAGATTTGAACTCTGCTACGAGTGAAAATCTCTTCAAATGCTGAACATGAACAGCGAAAGCTATTTTTGTACAATTATTAAACATGTTTTCTGCGCTTTAATACTTTACTTTGAAACTTTATAAGTTCTGTTACGACGTTGTTAAGGCATTTGTTTTGACCTCAAGACTTGACTTTGCTAGACTCTGCGCAAGAAACACGAGTTCAACTTCAATTACTTCATTTATCAGTCCAATTTGCAATTCATCAAATCATTTGTGCTTCAGATCTGTAATAAATAATATCAGAATAAATTGCATCTTCAAACCCAAGATTTTATGATGCATTCATCATAAAATCTTGGATAAGGTCTTTGACGATGTTATCTTGAATCTAAATCTTCCCAAAGACATCGAAATCCGCAACTATTGTTTCCTGATTTACCGATCGGTTTGCTGTGTGAACAACCCCAATATGTTCTCCCTTGCTTCCCATAAATCGCGTGTAGCCGTCACGGTGTTGTTTCAAGGGGCGCAAAATGTGGCCATGGCCATAAAAGACAGTGGTCCGATGATTGTACTACTGCTCATGTAGCGTAAGCCATAACAGATTTGTTGTCTTACATTGTTTGGTATGGTGGGAGCTATTAGGGACATTTTCGATATTGATTTTATTCTTAGGTACTCGTAGCAGAGGATCAATTCTGGTAGTTTGTCTTATTCAAAATATAATTCATATCATCATATATAAAATAATATGCATCAATTTTGTACTATGCTAAATACTGGTTTTTCATTAAATGGAAATATTTTCAATTTAGTTCCATGCGTGATGAGTTGATTACTGCAGCATAATACCTAATAAAGTTTTACGAGATGCAGTAATCGGGATCTCTAGTCTCGCTTTATTACAAAAATCTCAGCTGGAATTTTATCTTTGCCATCTTAACACCACTGATACAATCGAATCTTCTTCTATGAATGTCGTAAAATTTTTAAACTCTTCAAGTTCAGCTTCATTTAATATCAATTTCAACGTTCGTTCCAGTCAAGCTGGTTATTGTACGTCATTTTTTTCCATATTAGATGTCGTCTGGGTCGTGCGATAAGACTGGAACCTGCTTGAAACACACGATATATCACCGTGCCCCGGGACTTGGATTAAACGTGCTTAGCATGTTCAAATACGGGACTTGATTCAAGGGTCACTTTTGCTTTTAAAGGTTCTTTGTTGGAGTTGATTTTTAATAAGTCTTATTTGATAAATATTTCGAATGGAACTGGATTTAGATTTTAATAACTTTTGTTTACTATCGAACACTGGCGATGGCTTACCTGGATCGATTTTCAGTTACATTTCTTTTGTATGAGCCATGTGTTGTCTAATCCCGTTGACTAAGTAACATGATGCGCATTCGAATATCGTCTTAAACAGTCCCCATGGCTTCCCGAGACACTCTCGGTCGTTACGATGTTGCTCGCGTCATAAAGCATTGCCTCAGATGTTCCCTCTCCCTTGACTTACATCGCCCTAGCTAACTTTACGTACACCCTACCTAAATTAGCATCGAAGAAGACCATTTCGATATAAAAATAAACATTATGTTCAAAACGAATACTAGTTTGTTAAACTCGATTTCGATTTGGTGCACTTTCAATGATTTTACCAAAAAAAAACTTGTTTATAAACCAAAACTTCCTTTTATAATATTTACCGCAGTATCGACGCGCAAGTTCATTGAATGAACTCCCATAAAAATAACAAAATATTGGATCACGAAATGCAGAATTGCAGTATTCGTTATAAATGTATATTTTAAAATAAAAAAGATTGGTTCGAAGTTATCGGTCGGAAAGTCTGATGGAAACCGCTGACGAAGCCAATTTGCATCGAACGCGGTTGTAAACCCCAGGCTCATGGTACGATGCGTAACGTACCTAAAATAGGATAAACTATGGGTTGAAACTGGCTGACAAGGCTTTGTTGGGAATGTTGATACTGTAGAATGCGTAAGCCAATGGAAATAGCGGTTGGATTACGTAAATTAAACACAAGCAAAGTTGTAACAACCTATTAATTAGATCCGAATCGTAAGAAAATTTTAAGGTTCCTCCAAACTCTTACCAAGTCACGAAGCAAAGATTTCGCTTTACTTTCACGAAAAGTTATTCCCTACTTTAGCAAAACGAGTATTGCTGGCCTAATTAGACCCCGCCACTTTGCCAGTACTGTTAAAAACTGGAGTATCTTAAGTGTGCTGGATCCACAAGATCGAAGAACTAGTTAGAGTTTGGCGAAAGTGCTAACTTTTCAAACGTACGCGATTTATATCATGAAGCTAACTAGACGTAACAACTTATTGCAACCACTTTCTGTTGAGAAACTATAAAATAAAAGAGCTGTAAAATATTTTTACGGCGAAGACGTCTGCTGACTCTAGTGATTCATTGAGGGTGTTTGAAACCATTTTAAAAGCTAGACTATTGTTTGAAAATGTTCTGCTTGTAAAATTAAAATAATTAAATGGAAATCACAACCAGCTGTCGGAATGTGTGAAGAAAAACATCTAAGAAGCTGGAATATCCAATGTTTCAAATAAAACTGTTACTCTAGATATGAAATTGTTGCCACATGTTCCGTTTCCGTCGTCGGATAGATATTGCAAGTCTGCGGTTTTGACATGAGTTGCCGTAGCCCGTTGTTATTGCTTATGAGAATACCACGGAGCTATGACATGTGAATGTAATACTCTTAGAAATGCAGCTTGTAATACTTTGTAATATAACGGACGGCTGAAAATTTTAATTGGAAGTAATCCCAAGAAAGCCCTTGGTTGGAACTCGGTAATTGAAACGGCTAGGCTGTTCAATGTCCAGGTTACGATTTCATTATCTTTATTTACGGCACTAATTCGCTGTGTTTAGCAAGATTCTACTATAGATTGTTCTTCTTTTCTTCCAATAGAATTCGTTTACTGATTGACCGAAACCGCATTACTACGCCTTCTGGTCCCACTATAGATTGTTAGAGTTTTCCTCCTTTAGGGCTACGTAATATATATCGGTCGTCTATTATTCTAGTTTCACGATTCGATAAACGGAGGGACTGTTTGTCCAAAGTCTGTTCCGACTCGTGAATTTTAAAAGCGAAACGAAACATCTGTCTGTGATTCCAGCTATGGTTTATTTTTGGCGGCTTTGTACTATCCTATTTTGGATGTGGGTTAGCTTTGCCTAGTATTGAAAGGGTTTTGAATTGTTGATGTTTTTACCTTTGTCAGCAGCCAATTTTTCGCTGGGTTTTTCGCTGGTTTTTCGCTGATTAGTAAAGCTATTTCTATTTCCCAATTGTATTCATCATAATCATTTTCGTGTTTCGTTTTCCATACATTTCTATTGCTCGTTATCTTAACAGTCACAATTTTATGAAACTTTATTAATATTTGAATGTTCATAGAAAGGGTCTCCATTCAACCATTATCTATAACCGCGATTACCGAGTCTAAGCAGTTAGTCAGATGGAGTACCGTTAACGAACCGGCCGCGGCGGCGGTCACGGCATCTGAATGCATTTTTTTTTTTCTCAGTAACCTACTAAGGAATCATGTTAGCAGACAGGTTCTTCTAGTTTGTGAAGATGCTTGTGTACTTGTTTCTATTGGCTTAAGATTTTTGGTCCTTTCTTCGGTGTCTTGTTTCTTTTCATAATTCATCTTAATCTTCTGTTGTCTTGGTAATGTGAGACTTTAAAAGATATCTTCTTTGACAGTAATGTTTTTGTTGAACTTTGTTGTGTTGCTGTAACTATTTTTCTGAAAATAAAAATGTATGTCTGTCTGTCCTAATCAAATAAACTAGCCCGAGACGTTCCTGGCACAAAAGACCCCAGGATACTTGCAGCGTTACCACGCTGAATGGCAATAGCCAGTCTTTGCACCAGGAACGAACCTGAATATAATCTTTGATCTCTATTTTTGTTACTTCATCTTGAAAAGACTATGCCATCACTAAAAGTGCTTGCAGTGGACACAAATAAAAATAAAGCATTCCTGCTTAAAATGATGTTGACACTGCTTGCTCGTTGTTGTCCTAACTGAATATACTATTACTACATACGTACTATAAGAGTTATACCGTAGTGTCCACTTCGCAGCCGTTTCGGCGCCGCATGGTGCATTTCATAACTTCACGAATTTTGTTTCGCTTGGGATATTTATTGGAAGTCTGTGTCTTTATTAGACCACCTTTAAGGGGATAGGTCAGTAAAAATACGGTTTTTATTTTTTACTTTTCTTCGTACATATCTGGACTACAGATCTTACAACTTGGAATATAGTTATTGACTATATGATCTAAATTCTCACAAAGTTGAAAACACGATTCAATTAAATTTTCTCGATACAAAAAAAATGCAAAGTTCGGTCTATCTAATTTATTTTTTGGACTTTATGGAATAACTAATATGAGTTATTGAAAGGATGTTGTTTTAAATTGTATAAAATAATAGTGTCTAAATTCTGTAAAGACATTTTTACAATTAATAACAATTTTAATTCATAAAAAGACGCCGATATGTTTGGGCACATACGCCGTTTTATTCTGAGCACACATCCACTATCGTCCTCTCATCTTTTGCCTTTTAAAAGTAGTGTCATCACTTTCGTTCCTTGACGAATCAGTCAGCCAGCGTGGCTCTTACAGGCTAGACCTGCGACACTTTTTTTCAGATCGCGGCTGTCAGATTTTCGTAATAATAAAATTGGAACGGATAAAAAGATCGAGAAAATAAAGACGAATGATACGTAGGCTTATAGATTATTCAAAACTATGTTCCGCTGTGTTCAATGGGACGTGATTAAACGGACATGACTGTAAATAAGTCACGTAAACTTTCTATTTTAAATAACACATTATTTTGATGAATAAATAAAGAATAAAATAAACCAAACTTACTGAAAATCAACGCAGGAAATTCCTGACGACCCCTACTGAGCAAACAAGGGAAATGTTAGAATACGTATGATTCTATAAATTACAAATTGTTCCTATCAATATAATAAATTACTCACAGTGATATTATATCAATGCTATCGTGATATCGTACTATTGTTGTCGGATGGTTCTTCTGTGTCCATCCTCCTCCCATCTAAACTTTATGCATCTAAATACCATTTCACATGAACTAATGATAAAAACTGATTTACAATCAACATTTTGAGATAATATGTAACTGAAAACAACTTCTAATCGTATCAAATTGCGATATAGGATAAGAAGCACTTCACTTTTATTATTATTTATTTAGTTTCGTCACAGATTTATAACAATTTCTAAGAAACAGGATTAAAATAAATTAAATGAAAACTGCTGTTGTCATTTTGAATACTTCAAAATTACTTGTCAACTACAAATAAGGCATAGCACCCACCACCCTGTTAAATATCGCCTATGATGAAAAATCGGTGGTCATTGCTGTCACACCGCGTGTTCGGTACAAGTTGCTTCTCGCTCTATTTATTGCTTTGGAGTAAAAAAAGATCAGTACTGGGTTCATGCTTTTGCAGTCGATAGATAATATCTCTAAGGGTTTCATTTATCCGGGCACGCCGCAATTGCGGCGGTAAGACCTCTCTTTGAGGAGTGGCTGGAGAGAAGTCATGGCGTCCTGACCTCCGCTCACCGCTTGACGCAGGTACTCATCGGACACGGAAGTTTCGGGAGGTACCTGTGTCTGATGCGAAAGGAGGAAACGCCTGGGTGTCACCACTGCGAAGATCGCCCGGAGGGCACGGTGGAGCATACGGTGCAAGACTGTCCAGCTTGGGCAGAGCACCGACGTGTCCTCACGGTTGCGATAGGCGGAGACCTCTCGCGCACAGAAGAAGGAAGCAGGCCTCCTTCTGCGAAGCAGTAATGCTCGCGAAGGAGGAGGCGGGCCGCGAGCGAGAGAGGACAGTGTCCTCCCTCCGCCCCACCCGCGGTGGTGAAGCCCACGGCGACGGACGTCGCTAGACGATCTCCGGCCACCGTAGGCGCGGGTATGCGGGCAGCGAGTAAAGGGCAACTCGCTGCCCGACCATGGACCATGCCCCGGTCGACGGCGCGTTGTGTCCCACGCGCGCCTCAAAGAACGTCAGCATAATGACGGGGCCCCCCTCTCAGAGGGCCAAATCCTGCCGGGGTCGCGGGATTATTTCCTTACCGTGACCCCGGAACAGAAAGGGCTATTGAAGGACAGCGTCGATTTATCAGAAAAGTGATTATTACAACATTGTCCCAAAAAAATACTGTAGATAAGATAGTATAGAATGAAGATTTAATTATAAAGAGGTGACATCAAATTGTTCTAGTGTTTGTCATTACATCAAAATGCATCAAAAATTAGTACCAACACCAGATGATGGAGGACAGGGTGTCAAGCACCCTTAGCTTTCCACTCTCGAACATATAAAGATATCACGCAACCAGCTTTGTGACCGCACGTTAATAAAAGGAGCGTGTGTTTGGGGCTTTTTTTAGAGTGCTAAAATAATCGAATGAGTCCTCCTACCCAGGGCACGGCGGGAGGGACTGTCAGACTCGGAATACTTACTAAAATCTACGATGTCTTTCAATAGCCCTTTACGTTCTGGGGTCATGGTATTCGCTAGCCCGTGACCCAGGTAGGCCCTCTAAAAGAGAGCCCCGTCATTGCCATTGTGCTGACACTCTTTCAGGCGCGCGTGGAACACAAAACACATGCCCTTGCCCGTGCGCGCGTGTGTTTGGGGCTTAACGATAATGGGTATTGTCACTTTCGTAAGGTATGCCAATTATCATTCATTTTCTACCAAAATAGTAGTTTTGTTCGTAATCTCGGGACATCAAAATGTTATAAAATAAATTTAAGACTGTGAATGATAAAAATATTCACAAAATATTAATCCACATCAATAAAGATTTCTATTATTTTGTTTTAGTAAATGTTTCGATATCCTTATATCAAAATATTTCTTCTAGAGTAATACATGTATTTTGCGTAAGGGGAACACTTTATGAAATGTCGAAGTTGACGAAATGAAATTCATAAAACTTTGGATTGCGTTAATTTTGCGATACTAACGCCTCCTGGTGGTGGCGCGTGGCAACTTTTCCGACTCATCAAACGATGCTTTCGCTTGACCATACGCCGTTAATTACAATTGTTATATATTTCTTCTTCTAAGGGTTTCGTAGGTACTTGAAAACTCTTATGGGGCACTCGTGTATCTGTTTGTTTTTCAAAACCAATTTGCTCAAAATCTACTGAACCGATTAAATTATAAGGTTTTTCTTTCCAATTCTTGGACACAAATCAAAATGTATGAAATGAATTGTTAATAATTCTGTGCATTAGTTATTATGTTTAACCGCATGAACCATGTAAATATTGGGTAATACCTAAATGTTAACGATAAAACATTAATATTTGATGTAATGTAAACTGTAAACCAGGCATAATCCTGATGTATGGCTTCAAATACAATACATTATTCATGACCGCAATGTACCTAGTTAAACAAATGATTCAATAAATTCATTAGACTTGTCTGTATACCAACTGCACGTATCCACTGTCTGGCTGCAAGCCAAAGTACAATCGCCCAAATGCTCTTAACCCGCAGAACAAAAAGTTTTCCACAAATTACAATTTCACATAATTTGGTGCACCATAATTTTGCAAAGAAAATATACTACGATGAAGACAGCGCCTTAACTTTTTAATTTAGAAGCCATTTTAGTTTCAAGACACTAGAAATTAAGGTTTCATTTTATACGTTTTGTTAGAGAACCGCTCTAGCTTCGCACGGGTATAATTTAGCAGTGAAGAAAATGAGAAGAGTAAAATATTAAATTAGATTCCATTATGTATTAAGGGCGCTATGACATACTGAAAGAACACAATTCCTGTCAATTTGACATCGTGATGCCTTCCGCATAAAAACAAAACACTAACGAAACAGCTATGCCTCGTATACCAGAAAGCACACAACATGAGCTTTTGCCACTTTTGTTTCGAATAAACAAAGTAAGATCCCGGTCTTCTAGACACTACTTATTTTCATAAACGAATGGATAATAATTATGATAGATATATACCTATCAAAATAAAATAAGGGCCATTCAATAAATAACACTTTAAACCGCACATTGTGTCACACTGCGAATTGGATATGTTTGTAATTTACAAAGTGTGCATTATAGAGATTATTCAATTTCATTCTTAACAAGATAATTTACTCGTATTATACGGGTAAATTATCTTGTTATGACATCTTTCAGGTGTTGATTTTGTTTCTAGTGACTAATTGGAATTCATAACTTTTTAATTAGATTTTTGAAATTATTTAGAATTTACGATTTGGTGTTTAAAATTTTTCAAACTTTTTCTTTGACTTTTACATCAAACAGTCATTTATGCCATCTAGAGACATAATTATGGACGCAAAACCAGCCACTTGGGGTGATTAAGGTGACATAGATAAGGAGATATAACCAGAAATGGTCGGTTTAATGCTCGAATATTTCCAACCAGTGGTTCAAAATATTTGAAACTAGTGTCAATTAAGAGACGGGTAATATCACCAAACGCCGTGATCCAGGAAGAAAGTGAGCAAGGCCAGAGAAGACGTTAAACCGCGCAAAGAGAACGATAATCTACTACGCAGATCATACAAAGTCCATTGCGACCAGCAACAAGCTCCCATAGAATTGACAAGACAATTTCGAATCGACACCATGAAGATTAAAAATATTCGAGAAGATTCTTGGTTCCCCTGCAGTTAACTGTGAGCGGATGGGACGGAAAGGAGAATATTTATTGAACTGTTTTGACTGGGCTTCAGTGCTTCTTATACTGGGTTACAGCTGGGTTATTTTTTTAATAAAGACACATCTATTAGAGTGTAGAGAAGATCTAAACAACAGGGTTTCAGATCATTTAACTCGTGAAACAGAATGTTTCGGTGAGCTCTAAATTATAATCTCTATCTCGCAAAACTGAGCTTTTACTTCCTAACGAAGTTACGTAACTGCTCAAAATTGCGTAGAAAAGGTGGTTCAACTCCACATTATTCCATTCGCACAGCAAGTAGTACCTGAGTTCATCTTCGATCAATCGCGACTACCAGTGCATAGATTCGTTTATGCTCGAATTACGATGCTACAATTGGTCACTCAGGCTTTTTACCTAATTTCTATTGAAACGGTATAGAAAATGTTCGTTATTTAATAGATAACATTTCACCTTTAGTAAAATAACACAGGGTTTAAGAGAAAAAAGAACATTATTTTTTCGATTTCATTATTTTATATGAAACTTGACACATTCCTGTAATTTCTCACTTTTCATTCAATTTCGCTTATTTTTACGATTTATTGGAATGCTAACTTATTTTTTTGTATGTTCTATTCTGAGTAGTATCTCATCATCATCATCATCATCATTAGCCGGAGGACGTCCACTGCTGAACATAGGCCTCCCCCTTAGACCGCCACGCCGAACGACAATTCGCCACTTGCATCCATCGGCTGCCCTCGACCCTCAATATGTCGTCGGTCCACCTGGTGGGAGGCCTGCCTACGCTGCGTTTTCCGGTCCGTGGTCGCCACTCGAGAACTTTTCTTCCCCATCGGTTGTCAGTTCTACGAGCGCTGTGGCCTGCCCATTACCAGTTCAACTTGCAAATTTTATGAGCTATGTCGGTGACTCTGGTTCTTTGCCGAATATCCATGTTCCGGATTTTATCCCGCAAAGATACTCCGAGCATAGCTCTTTCCATTGCTCGTTGAGTGACTCTTAGTCTCTCTAAAAGGCCAGCAGTCAATGACCACGTTTCGGAGCCATATATCATCACTGGCAACATACACTGGTCAAACACCCTTGAGACACTGGGATTCTCGATGAGAAAATATCACGTAGCTTCCCAAACGCTGCCCATCCGAGTTGGATTCTTCGGGCGACCTCTTTCTCGAAGTTGGACCTACCTAACTGAACAATCTGTCCAAGGTAAGTATAATGGTCTACAACTTCGAGAGTATCGCTCACAACAACAACCGGTAAGGGTGCCACATGGACATTCGACATGACTTTCGTCTTGTCCATGTTCATTTTAAGGCCATCCCGTTGGGAAACGATACTGAGGTCGCTGAGCATAGCATTGAGGTGCTCCAACGATTCTGCCATGATGACTATATCATCGGCAAAATGAAGGTGAGTGATGTATTCACCATTGATGTTGATGCCGAATCCGTTCCATTCCAAGAGCTTGAAAATGTCCTCCAACGCGTTCGTGAACAGTTTCGGAGAAATAACGTCTCCCTGTCTCACGCCTTTTATTGGATTGGTTTCGTGCTCTCTTCTTGCACGCGTAGCATGGCGTTATTTCATCGTTATTTCTACACAAATCGACTGTTTTTTTTTGCACAAATGTGACACCATTTGAACACTATTGAAGAAAAGGACGTTTATTTTCTATATTTTTCACATTACCATGCTTAAAACGATAAAAATATTTCTACGTTCTGTTATTTTGTCTATTCTTCCGTCCACAAAACCCCTTTCTACGGCGCCATGCTACGCCTGCTGAAATCGGATGGACATGGTGGCGTTTCTATACAAACACTTCAACACTTCGAAGGCTTTTTCATAGTCCACAAACGCTAAACACAATGGCCGATTATAGTCCTCTGTCTTCTGTATAATCTGGCAGAGCGTGTGTATGTGGTTTATAGTACTAAAACCTTTTCGGAAACCGGCTTGTTCGGGAGGCTGGAAGTCATCAAACCTGCGTTCGAGACGGTTCGTAATGACTCTTGAGAACAGCTTGTATACATGGCTCAGAAGTGAGATTGGCCTGTAGTTCTTCAACAAGGTGTTGTCACCTTTTTTGAAGAAAAGAACAACCACACTCCTGTGCCATGCTTCTGGCGTAGAACCTTTGAGTATGACGGAATTAAATAACTTCTGGAGGACTAGAGTAGTACCGGTTTTCCACCCGCTCTCAGAAGTTCTGTTGAGATTCCGTCCTCACCCGGCGATTTGTTATTCTTGAGCTGTTGAGCCATTCTAATCTCGTACAGGCTGGTGTCTGGGATATCCTCAGTGTAGTGTCAAGTCAGTTTAGCTCTTGCGTCTCAAGATGTACCGACACTGGGTTGTCGTATTTATGTATATAACTGTCCGTAAAACCTCTCAAGCTCCCTTAGGTTCTCTGGTTTAGTCGAAATGATGCTGCCGTCGTTAATCTTCAGCTTTGTCATTTGGCTCTGCCCAATAGACGAATTCTTTGCGAACACTTTTGAGCCCCGGTTCCGCTCGTTCCGCAAAAAGGAGCCAATCCGACTCGGTTCTATCTTTCTGAGGTGTAACCGTAAAAATGACAGGCTATCTTGACCTTTTTGGGGTGCCGTTGACATTAACCCACAATATTAGTCCTCTTATTGAGTTGGCTGCAAAAAAGTTAGGTACATGAAGTGGTACAGGTTTGCCAAATCCCAACTCGATGCACTTGAGTCAATTTAATAGCACCCGGCATTGATCGAGGCCACGATCTGCGGGGCAAGACGGAATAGGAAGTAGTCACCTCGAATCCTTATGCAAAGCAGTCATGCTAGCGAAGTAGGAGGTGGAACACGTGAGGGAGAACAGCCGCGTGACCTACGACGCCGAGAAGCGATTTCTATTTGAGAGTAGGAGCATGCCTTGGTCACTGGACTGTCTTATCAGGTAACGGTGACTCTGGAACGTAAAGGGCTATTTAAGGATCACCATGGATATTAGTCAGTACTAGAGTCTGGTAATAAATCCCGTCCCGCTCGGGAGGACACATTTGATGATTTTACCAAAAAAAAAATACAATGCAGCTGCCAAAACGGAATACCGCAATTGACTGGATGCCGAACCTGATACAAGACTTCAACTCTCTTCGATCAAACCTAATAAAAATACATTGATGAAAAAAAAAAAAACTTTTTGAAAAAAAGTACCGACATCAAAAACGAATACAAAAAGTTTAAAACAAAACTTTTCTCTGGTAAATCGCTACCTCAAAACGATCAGATCAATTTTTCACGGATTTTCGGGGCGAACGTTAGAGAGCCAAATCCTGCCGGGCGTCGCGGAATTGTCTTATCGGGTATCCATAGCCTCGGATCGCAATGGGTTATTGAAGGACACCGTAGATTTTAGTCATTACAAGTTTGTATGTCCCTCCTGTCCTTCCCTGGGTGGAAGGGCTGATCTGATGATTTTACCACGTAATAATAAGCCATACCACCAGGGGCATGACCGGTGGTATGGTGGGTCCCGAGCTATATTATCCAAACGAACTGGAATGTTTGGGAAGTTAGCAAGTCTGAAATTACATATAATTACCAATTCAGAAAAAAAGGTATCAGAATTATTTAAATTGTTTTTTTTTTTTGTATTATTTACATTATTTTTTTTTTTACAATTATATCCACATTCGAATATATTCGAAAAATTCAATCAAATTAATTCAAAATATTAGCTTGTATCAAGAAAGGTAGGTTATACTGTATTCTTGGCGACTGGGAAAATTACTGGCCACCACTCATGACCTGCGGAAAATTCGAGGTACTACATTTTTCACATGGAATTTGATGTCATGACAAAGACACTGGCGCCGCGTGTAAAGGTCATGAATGGTGGCGTGTATTTTAAATTTTAATAATTACGCAACTAATGTCAAAATGGTTGCGAGCGATACGTCCTCCCTCAGAAGGCGCCCCGCGCCGTCTAAATCAAAGAACAAACCGTTCTTGGTTTTATATTGAATTTTGTCATTGCATATTATAATTGTTTAATACTATTATTTTACTTTTAAATGAGCTAATTATTTTTTAATGCAAGCTAACATAGTAACCTTAGTTATTCAATACTTTTTGATTGAATATTCAGTAAATCTTGATAGATAAAAAATATAATTTCGGACGAAAAAATGTCAAATTCTTCCTTTTTTGAAACATTATTTTTGGTTTATTTCTGAATGAAAAATAAAAAAGTGATTAATGCAGTCCAAATATAATCTTTCAGATGTACCATGGACATTTTCAAATATTATTTTACTATTATACCTTCTATGTAATTCGGTACCAAAGTTTGACAAAAAGTAGAATTTTATGAAACATCCTTAGCTAAGACAAGGTTTTTACTTATGTATGTAAACAAATCTAAAAATGTGTTTAAAGCACTCCACGCAGAAAGAATCAAACTTTCTCGAGTATATGTACTTCTTTTATTTGTGGCAATGTCATACCCAGAATCAGGTTCCAAAAGTCGCACAAAAACAACGAACCGTGTGAAAGCACTCTTAAGTGTTGTTCTGAAACCGTCGAACCGACTGCGTACGAACAATTTGCAGCACTACCAATTACATCCTCATAATCAGCCAATATCATTCCCACTGCTGGTACACAGGCTTCCTCTTTGTGAGAGAGAGAGACCACCACCACTTGCACTGCTCTCGCCAGTAAATGTTTCAAATTATAAGTGATACTGCATCTCTGGATTCGAGGCCGCATTGTGCATCATATTACGTCTCTTAATTAAGATGACTTGTCATTTTGTTCTTCATAAAAATTTAATTTGCGGAACAAAAGTCATTCTTAGATAATCTCCACGTTGGTTGTCATTACATGCCAAGGTTTACTTCGACAAATTGCCTTGTTAGAAGTGCATTTGTCGATAATGCCTGGTTTAATACGGTAGATAACGCACTTAGCCGCCATTTTGCTCTATCAAGGGCTTTGTAAGGTAATTAGCTCGTGTAGGGTGGTTCTACACACATTGGTGTTTTTTTTCGGGTAGGGTTTAAACGAATTTTGGCCTGTTTTCGATTTAAATGAAATCTGGCCAGAATATAAGTATGAAACATTCTCTTGTATCCGCAGTTCCAAACTAGCATAGCTAAAATCTTCGTTAAATGCACCGTGGAATAAGGAATTAACATGACCTAGAACAAGAGGAAACTGACATGTTCTAGAACTAAAAAGACATGTTATCTACCGACTTGCACTAAGCCAATCTAGCAGATAGATCTAGTCTATAGATAGATAGTTTGTGAAGGTTCCCAAAACGCTTAAGCTTTTGTTGTCAATTAAACACCGTCAGTCAGTCTAAAATTGACAAGAACTTAAGTGACCCAAGTATTCGTTCAACCACTGGTCACCTCGATGACCTTACCCTTTCTAAAAAGCCACCTAGTAATAGCATTTAATGTTGCACTTTTTCCACATCAAATGAATTTGCCGTAAAATAAAGCAAAAGTGTGACTCACTTGACTTAGCAATTACCTGCCGACCTTAAATAGTAATAATTGAGTTTTACACGTTCGTTTGTTATGCGTTGTAATTGTTTCTGATTCATCGAATACGATTGTATCATGGGTGTTGACATCATCTGAACACGTTTGCTTCCTTCCTACAATAGATTTGTTATGGTAACTAATCCGTACAATATAATTATTACTGCAATGAAGTGGAGCCTGGGTTGATTCCCAGAAAAGATGAAATTTTGTTGGGGTATTGAAAATAGCAGCTCAAAAATAGCCAAGGCTAAGAAGTAAGGCCTATGCGGGATTCGCTTAAAAGGGCACCGCGACTCTATGTCAAGAAATAAGGTGGTGTTGGTGAACAGTCTTCTGTTTCAACAAGGGCGGTTTGATGATTTTGACATCCCGAAAGGATAATAAGGAAAGAGCACAAGAATTAGGATTTGAGACCATGAGGCAATACATAGGGCTATACGCTATAGGCTATAACCTTTTAAATACCCTTCACGGGGATACAAACGTGATGTTATATGTACTGGAATTTCACTCTGACATACGCGTAATACTGGCTTTTCAAAGTATCCATAAAAGCGAAACAACAAATTGGTACTCCACTTAACAGTACGTGTCTTTTAAATAACGAGGTTTTATGAAAATTCCAGTTTTACTTCGTTAAAAGTACAATACCTAAGTGGCAGGTTCGTGACCTGGTGTTTAATTATTACTCCTGCCAAGTTGTGCCACAACACCCGCGTCACAGCCACATCAAGTTTAAAGTTTACACTAGTTGGTTGTTACGATGCAAATGGCGGAATAATTGTTTAAGCAATTCATCTAAGTCAACCGTGTGTAGATGTGTACTTATAGCTGTTATTAGAATCGCTCACATTTTTAACAATGATCGGATAGTCATCCCAAAACTGATTACTTTCTAAACCTAACTTACGTTCTTCGTTAGTTTGACCATTGATCCTGTCTGTTTCCTCCTGTCTTTTTCAATGTACTATATAAAAATAAGTCGGGTTTTCCTTCTTGCCGGTACAACTCCAGAACGCACGGACCGATTTTCACGGTTTTGCATTCGTTGGAAAGGTCTCGGGCTCCGTAAGGTTTATAGCAAAGAAAACGAAGCCATTTGGTGGCGAAACGGAGATCGCCGGATTTGCTAGTTTATTTATAATTTCCATGATAGGTTATTTGGTTTCTGTAGCATCACACGTCATAACTTCTAAAGCCTCTATGAAGAAACAGACTTCTTCGGGATATATCCCAATTCTGATTTATATGATAATCTCAACTAGAGCTAAAATACGAGGTGTTCTTAAGTAGGCATCGTAACGTTTGATGAGATGAATGTGTGGGTTAGAAGATCTCTAGGTAACTGGCATAGATCCAACTTGTGGGCGTCATAAGGATGAACGTCGACCCACAGCATGGCTGTAGCAATGACGTCCTTAGAAAAAGGAGATTATTTTTAAAATATCTTGCTTTGAGGTATAAGGTTGTCGTCTGTGTGTGGTAGTTTTATGTTTTTCATAAAAACGCTTTTCGTTTTCATATCAAAAGGTTGTGTCGGTTGTGTTAATATCTTTTTTAAAGGCTTCGTAATTAAATATATATGTATTTCTAACATAATTCTATGATATCGATCAGTCTGAACCTCGCTTCATTATATCTCTATTTTTGTAGTTTCCATAGCATTGTTGTCAATAAGGCTTAAATCAAAATTAGATTTTGCAGCTGTTACTAGTAAAACATACATTTAAAACAATGTTAGTATTATAAACGCTGAACAGGATATTTCATTTGAAACGCTGGGTATACAATATATTAGAAAACGTTTGATAACACAGCCGATTGACGTTTTAGGGAAGTATTGAGTAAAAACCTATTCAGTTTCATTATTGTGTGCATGTAATGGTGAAACGTGTGAACCGATTTATATTATTACCACGTGCACCACAAACCTTTCTCATTTCTCACTCCCCTTTACCCATAAATGCGTCATCGTAAATCCTCTAATCACGTTTGCAAAACAAGAGTCAACCGTACACACTGTTTATTGTACCATTCAATTGGCTTTCCGAGGGAAATGACGTGGAAATGGTTAACGCCCTAGGCGTTGACCCGACGGAAATAGAAGGGCGCCTTCGTGCTGACAATGTGGTTCTGGACCCCGTGCCAGTGTGGCAACGCCCGTATTTTGGGGTTAGATAGGGCTGCTTCGGGTAACTGATGGATATCTTGCGTTGGGTTGACGATGCTTGATATTGAATTTCACGACGTGGTTTTTTGTCCTGTTTGGGCCCAATTTGGAACCTTCATTCGTTCAGGACCATTTTGGTGCTTTACAGACGACGAAAATATCAAGATATTTAGCAGTTCCTCTATCTTCTTAACAGCTTACGCATATTCATCATGATGTCCAAAAGCAACATCAAAGATCCATTAGGGATTAGGACCACCGAAATAACGTGTTGTAATTAATGATCCGAGCAATAACGATAAGAAAATCTCCGCAAACAACTTATTTATCGCCTTCCAAGTCGTAAACGAGACACAGACAAACTTGGACCAGTAGACAAACTTACTAGTACTTCTAATTGACCATTATCTTCCTCATTCCTTCCTAGATGATTACGTCAGCTAATGTTCGTTGTCATTCGTTGCTATGTCATGTTGTACTTCGCTGAGTTATGCGTTATGAATGTACCGTTACGTCACAGTTTCGGAGTTTCAGCGAATAGTTTATTCAACAATGCATCAACAATTCAACGGTGTACCTTTTTTGTACGTAATTGAAGTAATATTTCATTGTGGCGGCACGGCTGGAAAATTTTATTCGAATTTTCGTAGTTTTGTTTTTGGCACTGGCGAAAAGCAGTTCAAGTCTTTAATGTTTCTCGTTGTCTTTGAAGATGCAAGATATTTCCAGTCTTTCAGTAATCAATGATTTTATTGGCAGTTATAAACGAACCGGTCGTCTTTGAATTTGATTATGAAGGTTTTTCCATTTGAAATAAGATCTGTTCTAAATATAGTGGCTCCTCTCGACTCTCAGACTGATAATGAACCTCGAAAGGTTGTCGAAAACCTTTCGCTGGGTCAAGTGACATCAGCTACGTTGATCTTCAAAACCTTTGAAGTGCCCTTTGAAATGTTATGCAAAAAACGTGTCTGCTTCAGAAAAATAACATTTTTACATAAAATAATAATTTAGTTTTGTGCTTCAAGCTTCACCACAGTTGTAGAACACCTGACGTGTTTTCAAACTGCAAAGTTAAGACTTATGAGTAGTTAAAGTTTTAAGCTTAAACCGCGCGTTCGTTCATTGCCAAATAACTGTGTGGAATGTCGTTAGTACTTTTGACAGTTTTATTGTTTAGCCAACTCAGAAATATTTGTCTACAAAAGAAACATTAGAAGTTGTGACACAAGATAAAATGATCTGAAGATTTTGTAAGAGACGTTTTATTTCCCCTGTCAAGGGTAGAACAACTGTTACTATTTATTCAGACAAGAAAGTAGGGAGTGTATGAAATAAAATGTATTATTTCTTCTCAAAAAATACAAGCAACCGTTCCTGCTTCTTACAGACCCTGAAGCATCATTATTTAAGCACAACCTACCAAACGTAGCGACATTATAGATACACGGAGCGACCCAATTCAGGGTTCCGTGTGCAGAACGCGGACAAACCCTCGTTTCCACTTTTATGATACCAAGGCACGCCGTTAAACCTTTATTCTATTTATCGACCAAATACCTATAGTGAGTATCGCGTCAATCGTCCGCACTCTTCCCTTTATTCGTTATGATTAAATCCGGTTTGCATCCGAACTGCTTTCCGGAGATTGGCAAATTATGCATTGTCGCTGTTACCGTTTTTCTATTCATCGGTTCTCTTTTTTATGGCGTCGTAACTTCCGTCTTGTTTAGAGATTCGGGCTTTAAAAGTGGGATTTTGAGATCAACGTTGCTTATCTTTTGCTTGTATTCCTTGACGTAAAGTAAGCGTTTTATTATATCGATACCGCCTTGAGCTCCTTTAACGAGTTTGAAGATAGCGATGGCGCTCCTAATTCAGACATGCTTCAAAGTAACATCCCTCTGATTTGTGACTTCAACAGCTTTCGATTTGTAAATAACGAGTTTTGGTGCGCTTCGCTTATCTTTTATCGCTAAAATTCCTTGGTAAAGGCATGTTAGCTCTTGTACATCCTTCACTACCATTAAAAAGTCACCAACAATAACCGATATGTCAAGATCATTTCTATTCGAACCGTTTCCTTCTGGGGCGCGGTTCAAATATTTTTCTATCAATAGAATTGGGTCGCAAGTTACAACAGGCACATTTATTACACACGGCGGTTTCTAGTTGTTCTAGTTACATCCAGATTTCATTCAGCCACGGCCTCATCAATTAATGTCAATGCTCACGTTTCCTTTTCCTATGTAGATGATATGGTAGTAACTTCCTTTGTCTTTTAAAATTAATCTTGTACCTATCAGGAATTCTGCGTTGCCAAAATTCCGATGAAAGGTCGTGTTGTGTATATTTGTGAACGATATTTTCTCGACATCTGTAAATTCAGGTGTGATTTTATTAGCATCGGTTTTTCTGGGAAACATACTTTCGCTGAATGGAATTCGAATAAATTAGATTTTCTTTGTGCTAATCTGGGCAGTCACCCGATAAAAGGTGTCTTAATAGTTTAGGATACAGTTTGGAAGCTTCTAAAGGTTTAGTTTAGTAAAAGGTTGGTAAATATACGATCCGCTTTACCTTCAGGTTCACCTAACCGGATAAAAACCCTTTATTTAAGTGTATAGATAGGCAATTTCGGCGGTCGGAGCGTTTGAATCGATTCTATCTTCAGTAGACAGGCTTTAGCAGTGGTCTCCAAAGAATGTTTCAAAACCTTTGATGTAAAATCGGTATATTATAACAACGTGTAACGTTAATACCGTAAAACCTCTCGTGGGGTAACTCAGCCCATGTTACTGAAGCGAAAATTTTGGAAATTCTTTAAAAAAAACCTGATTTGTCACACTGATGGGCCCGATCAATTTCTCAATGTGTATGCAAAAGTAAAATTTTACTTTTGCGAATTTCCAAAAGTCTTGAAACAAACATTGTTCAGTAACATGGGCTGAGTTACCCCACGAGCGGTTTTGCGCTATTAACGTTACACGTTGTATATTACGGTAGAACCAATATTATATCGGTAGAAACACCGATAAATTTGTGTGTTTTTGACCAGTGTCGCTTTAGGCTACTTATACTGAATTCTATTCACCTTATTCAGAGTAAAGATTCCACGTACGGCCTTCAAAGATAAGAAAACCTATCTATCACACAATATCGGTGATACAACAAAACATATTTCTTACTCCATTTCCGTCATTCCTTTCGTGCGTACATTAATTTGGTTGATGTTTATTTATTTATCATTCACGTCTCATGAATTTCTTATACTCGACGGCACTGGTTGGCACTTGGTATTATGTAAAAAGGTATGAAATGAATAGCAATCGTTTTTCCATGAATTCGGATGAATACTTTGAATGGTAGAAAAAAATCTGGCGTCAATGATCATAGTGTTTAAACGTAGATTAATTACTTCGTCGAACCGTGGGATCTATTCATTCAGTATCGATAGATCGATTATGTTTTTTGGCACGAATTTTTATAGATTTTTAAATGGTTTATTCATGGCGAATTGATGTCTCTTTTACTTTTTTGCTTTGATATTTATTTTGTAGTCTAGTCACCTACGAGTGGCAAACGATAAACGAAAACTTTCTGTAGTCTTTAATAGATTTTCGACCTTATTATTCAGAGCTTAAAGTTGGTTTAGTAAATATACAACCGAATAAAAATGCTCTATATCACTACAGAGCGTTTGCCACTTATCTTGCTCTCAGATCGTCCTACGCTAAAGTTTCCCATTCAAGTCAATCAGCATAAATAAAATGGGTTTATAAAATATGAATCAGTTTACTAAGAAAGATTATGTCCCCAAAATAGGACGATATAAATTTATGAATGCCTCAATTACGTTGTCATGGCATCAAATAAGGATATCTTTTTTCTTCAAGTTGTCCATATACGGGCACGCCGCAATTGCGGCGGTAAGACCCCTCTTTGAGGAGTGACTGGAGAGAAGTCATGGCGTCCTGACCTACCGCTTGACGCAGGTCCTCACCGGACACGGAAGTTTCAGGAGGTACCTGTGTCTGATGCGAAAGGAGGAGACGCCTGGGTGTCACCACTGCGAAGATCGCCCGGAGGACAGGGTGGAGCATACGGTGCAAGACTGCCCTGCTTGGGCGAAACACCGACGTGTCCTCACGGCTGCGATAGGCGGAGACCTCTCGCGCCCAGCATTGGTCGCGGCCATGCTGCGGGGCGAGACGGAGTGGGAAGCGGTCTGCTCCTTCTGCGAGGCAGTAATGCTCGTGAAGGAGGAGGCGGGCCGCGAGCGAGAGAGGACAGCGTCCTCCCTCCGCCCCACCCGCAGTGGCAGACGCCCACGGCGACGGACTTCGCCTGATGATCTCCGGCCACCGTAGGCGCGGGCATGCGGGCAGCGAGTAAAGGGCAACTCGCTGCCCGACCAAGGACCATGCCCGGGTCGACGGCGCGTTGTGTCCCACGCGCGCCTCAAAGAGCGTCAGCATAATGACGGGGCCCCCCTCTCAGAGGGCCAAAGCCTGCCGAGGTCGCGGGATTATTCCCTTACCGTGACCCCGGAACATAACAGGCTATGAAGGACACCGTGGATTTTAGTCAGTAGAAGTCTGACAGTCCCTCCCGCCCTGCCCGGGGTTGGAGGACTCATTTGATGATTTTACCACGCTAAAAAAAAAAAAAAGTTGTCCATATAAAAATAAGTAATACCATTATCGTGTCTCGTCTACTTTTATTTGGAAATCAGAAGGAAAATTCGTACATTTCTGTGACAATTTCTTATTTACGAGAACAACGAAACCTCAGAACATTATTATAGCATCTTGCGAAAGTGAGTAAATAAGTACTACATTATGTTTGATTCCATATAGCTATGTAATGAAGCGTTATGTATTGTGCTTTCATGTTCATTCTGTATCTGTCGACTGCTGAATTCAGAATTCCGTTACGCTGACAGTAAAATGTTATATTCGTGGGTTCCAATGACTCCCCTTACTGTAGAAACTGAAATGAATTTTTGAGGGGGGTAACTCAGCCCATGTTACTGAAAACTAAGAATTTTGGACATTCGCAAAAAAAAAAACTGATTTTTCATAGTGACGGGCCCGATCAATTTCTCATTTGTTAAGGCGCATAGTACCCTCAATGACCTTGAACATCCAGACGGAGCTAAACGCACATTTTCATAACTTCACCGCACATATTAATATGTCCCGAGCATACTGCGATACCTCAAAATGATATCATAGACTATGCAGCTAGGCAGAAACAGCTGCAAAAACCCGCCTTCGCCCGGTTTTTATATGTGGAAATCTCAATTTTCAACATATTCTTTGTAAAATATTGACTGATTTACATGAGCGCTACTCACATTGTAGTAAATTTTAACACCGATTGATCTATTCAAAAACATTTTAAATAAAAGAAGCCGTTTAGAAGGAGTGAGCATTTATTTGAACAAAATAGCGTGTTGTTAAATATTTTTTTACAGTTCAAATATTTGTCATAAGAAAATAAAATTTACTCACATTGTTGTACATGAATATACATTCAACATATATTTTTTTTCAATCTTTATACCCAGCCGTTAATCAGGAGTTTGCTTTAGAATGTAACGTTTTTACGCCTTAAAAGGCGCGAAGGCCCTTAAGCAAAAGCAAAATTTTCTTTTGCGAATATCCAAAAGTCTTGAAACAAACATTGTTCAGTAACATGGGCTGAGTTGCTCAGTGGCACGAGAGATTTTGCGCTATTAACGTTTCACGTTGTATGTTATGGTAGAACAGGTATTATATCGGTAGAAACACCGATAAATTAGTGTGTTTGAGACCAGTGCCGCTTTAGGCTGCTTATACTGAATTCTATTCACCTAATTCAGAGTAAAGATTCCACGTACGGCCTCCAAAGATAAGAAAACCTATCTATCATAAAATATCTGTGATACAACAAAACATATTTCTTACTCCATTTCCGTCATTCCTTTCGTGCGTACATTAATTTGGTTGATGTTTATTTATTTATCATTCACGTCTCATGAATTTCTTATATTGGACGAGACTGGTTTGGTATTATGTAAAAAGGTATTAAATGAATAGTAATAGTGTTTCCATGAATTCGGATGAATTCTTTGAATGGTAGAAAAAAAATCTGGCGTCAATGATGACGGCATTTAAACGTAGATTAATTACTTCGTCGAACCGTGGGATCTATTCATTCAGTATCGATAGATCGATTATGTTTTTTGGCACGATTTTTATAGATTTTTAAATGGTTTATTCATGGCGAATTTATGTCTCTTTTACTTTTTTTCTTTGCTATATTTATTTATTTATAGGTATTAGGGGTCTAGCCACCTACGAGTGGCAAACGATAAACGAAAACGGTCTGTAGTCTTTAATAGATTTTCGACCTTATTCTTCAGAGCTTAAAGTTGATTTAGTAAATATACAACCGAATAAAAATGCTCTATATTTCTACAGAGCGTTTGCAACTTATCTTGCTCTCAGATCGTCCTACGCTAAAGTTTCCCATTCAAGTCAATCAGCATTTATTAAATGGGTCATGGAATATGAATCAGTTTACTAAGAAAGATTATGTCCCCAAAATAGGACGATATACGTTTAGCATCATGAATGCCACAATTACGTTGTCATGGCATCAAATAAGGATATCTTTTTTCTCAAAGTTGTCCATATAAAAATAAGTACTACCATAATCGTGTCTCGTCTACTTTTATTTGGAAATCAGAAGGAAAATTCGTATATTTCTGTGACAATTTCTTATTTACGAGAACAACGAAACCTCAGAACATTTAACACCTTGCGAGTAAATACTACGCTATATTTGATTCCATAAAGCTATGTAATGAAGCGTTATGTATAGTGCTTTTATGTTCCTTCTGTGTATCTGTCGCCTACTGAATTTAGAATACCGTTACGCTGACAGTAAAATGTTATATTCGGCATGGATTCCAATCACTCCCTTTACAGTAGAATCTGAAATGAATTTTTGAGCGCTGCGGCTTCGATTCTGCGAAAGCTTTTGTTTTTGGTCTTAAAATTATGAAGTGAGTGGAGCCTGGATGCAGCATACGGGTGCCAGTTCGCGCTGGAGACCGCGGCAGGAGACAGCGACCGGATGAGCGGCGAGAGCGGCAGCGTTTTGATAGTTCCGCGATTAAGCCCTACATTACAGATATCATAAAAGATTTTTTTTTTTACTTAGTGATGTTTCTCGTTTGACCACTAACTTGCCTGATGGTAATCGAAAGTTTCGTCGCCATCGTGAAGCACGATTGCTTAGAAGTAACCTATAGTACATGACTGGTGGGATTGGTGATAAAAATTTGAATCTTAGTTAGGAAAGTTAAGGAGATTATATTTCAGACATTCTTGTATGTGCTTTCAAGTGCTTATTTCAAGTTCTTATTCCTTGAAATGGACTATTTAAAGTTTAAGGTCTGACAGTGAATTTAGACATTGTCTTCGTGAAACGTATAATTTATTTATTTTATTTATTTATTAGATAAGAATATACACAATATAACAGACGGAAGTCTAAAAAATTGTATATATAAAAAAATATAATGTTGATTTCATGTTATTTTTCCACTTATTCACTCCTTTTTTCTAGTTGACTCACATATTTTTTTGTTTAGACAAATGGATTGTTCACCGCCATACCACTTAGAATATTAAATTCTAACATGTACCGCGTTTGACTAATGTGCATTCGAAAATGGGAAACACGTAAATGTGACCCAAGTATGCCTATGGCAGAGTTAATACCGGGCACGCCGCAATTGCGGCGGTAAGACCCCTCTTTGAGGAGTGGTTGGAGAGAAGTCATGGCGTCCTTACCTTCCGCCTGACGCAGGTCCTCACGGGGCACGGGTGCTTCGGGAGGTACCTGTGTCTAATGCGGAAGGAGGAAACGTCTGGGTGTCATCACTGCGAAGATCGCCCGGAGGACACGGTGGAGCATACGGTGCAGGACTGCCCAGCTTGGGCAGTGCACCGACGTGTCCTCACGGCTGCGATAGGCGGAGACCTCTCGCGCCCGGCATTGGTTTCGGCCATGCTGCGGGGCGAGACGGAGTGGGAAGCGGTCGCCTCCTTCTGCGAAGCAGTAATGCTCGCGAAGGAGGAGGCGCGCCGCGAGCGAGAGAGGACAGAGTCCTCCCTCCGCCCCAACCGCTGTAGGACGCCCACGGCGACGGACGTCGCGCGACGATCTCCGGCCACCGTAGGCGCGGGCATGCGGGCAGCGAGTAAAGGGCAACTCGCTGCCCGACCAAGGACCATGCCCGGGTCGACGGCGCGTTGTGTCCCACGCGCGCCTCAAAGAGCGTCAGCATAATGACGGGGCCCCCCTCTCAGAGGGCCAAAGCCTGCCGGGGTCGCGGGATTATTCCCTTATCGTAACCCCGGAACGTAACAGGCTATGAAGGACACCGTGGATTTTAGTCAGTAGAAGTCTGACAGTCCCTCCCGCCCTGCCCGGGGTTGGAGGACTCATTTGATGATCTTACCACGCTAAAAAAAAAAAAAAAAATGGCAGAGTTAATACAAACCCTCTCATCAACTTTGAGACTCTAACAGCATTGATTAATGAAAAAAGTAAAAGTGCACCATTGAATACCCATCTATATTTAAAAGTCTCATTAGACCATTCAAAAGTTAACTGGTAGATATCGCTATCTGCGATAAGAACGCCGTTGTACCCGTGGCAATATCGTAAAAAAATCCATCTATCTATCTAAAGAATATTCTTCTAAAAGATTTTATTGATCCCGGGCAAATCGAGCGTGCAGCAGATGTTACTGAAACTTTACTGAACTGCACTTTTTATAACTAGCTGGTTTCAGCTCTGAAATGTCTTAATTCAAACTGCTTAGATTTAAATGAAATGACTGAATTTAAAAAGAGATTTATTATTAGTCTATGGGACAGCTCCCACTACTGGGCAAAAGCTTTTTCCAATACCTTCCAGAAAACTCGTGCGTGCCTTCTGAAACCAGACTTCTTGGTATCGTCAAAGTCGTCTCGTAACCTCTTTCTGTGCCAGCCACGGCACCGTTCATCTTTCGGTATACATTGCGTGGTGACTTTCGCCCAAAAGTCACACCACATGACGTCGTCGACACTATCTATACGTAAAGATGATTTTTTGAGGAAAATTTCAGATTGCAAGTGGAATTCGAACCCGCGTCTTCTGGATAGGTACTCCAGACGCCTTAACCAACTAGGCTATTGCAACCCACACCTGCAAGATGAAATTCTCTATTCCTCATTTGAACGCTTTTCGGTAGCTTTTCGGTAGGTACTATCTATACGTTTTGGAACGCAACGTGGTGTTTCAGCGCTCTGTCCTAAAGTGATGTCGTCATTTATATAAGTCAAATAAACTTCACAATTATGTGAAATGTAAAAAACATACAAGCTGGTTGTATGTTTTTTACGGCTCACATAATTGTGACAAAAATGGTCCTTACATTAATGATAAAAATACCCGTGACAAATAACGGTCAGGCAATTCATTCCACTCGTTTTTATCCTTATCTCCCTCCAGCAATTACTTTTATACCCCATTTTAATTCTATTCCCCTATTGTGGCAAGCTTTTCTACTCGTTCGAGTGTCTATTCATTCATATTATTCTGTTATTTCAAGTATGTTTTTATGAGCAAAACGGTACGATAATTTGTCAAGAGCTTTGGTTCTATGTAAAGTACCAATTTTTGACATTTATGTCTGCTTGCTCTAAAGAAATAATGTTGACCTTTTTATATCATTTCGACCTTTTAAAGCGTGTTGTTTGTTACACAGTAATCTGCCATTTAACGATTGTCTTGCAACTGTCATGTCTGTAACTGGGTTTGTGCCGATATTAGAGTGCCTTTTAAAATTATGAGATGAGTTTTCTAAGTAAAAGAAATAATTATAGCAAAGAGCTTTTCGAAGATCAGTTCAATACCTAATGAGAAACTTGTCTGTAAAAGACGTGGTTTTAAATTTTAAGAAATTATTTGGCAAGGGGCACTAGGTATTTATTTAAATTAATTGGTCTTTCACCATCGACAAATATAAACTATTCAAGTTAAACAGTCCTTAGTTCTCAAGAAGGCGTATTTATTTATAGTACACACAATAGACGAAATACAGCTTATTTCAATATTCACTCGAACTTATCGATTCCTTACAATTCAGTGCCCCTCAAAACACTTAACAAGAACTGCTCGGCACCTAAATGCCAATCGAACTACAGACAGACTTAAGACTTTCGTCCAAGGGCTCTTGAAGTGTTGCCTATATTTAGTACTGCTCAGCTCAGCTCAGCTTAGCTATCTAGGGCATCGACTATCTAGCAGAACAGGTAGGTGTTGCATGTGGGATGTTGATCTAATAGCTGGTTTCCTTGCTTAAACATTGCTATTACCGTCAGTGTGTATTAAATATTTCGTTCCAGGTATATGTAATTTCGTGATTTGAATATTATGGTGAAGTTATATTTGGTCGATTGCCCGAATTCTATTGCCGCTGCCGGTGGAATTCGGAAGATCAATTGTACAAGTACGAGGTTTCCTGTTTTAATTTGTCCGAATTCGAGTAAAAAGTCATTTGAGCACCCGAATACGGGCTAACGACCGAGTGTGATAGCGGCACAACGAGTTGAAAGGGTGGCTTAATGATCATTTCTATGCTAAAGACAACCTGTTATTTACAAAAGAAAGAGTTTCATGTTGTATTCTGTAAATCTAGATCGCGTTGTTGCATTTGAAGAATTTATGAAGTCGTCGAGATAAATAAATGCGCCTCAATAATGTAATGAAACACGGCTAGGCTTAATATTACAAACAAGAAAAGTTTGGTATTGGAGGTAATCTCCGAAAATAATCATCAGATTTCAGCAATACTTTCAGTACTGAAAAATTTCGCATACTTTTGCGAAATCTGGAAGAACTGGAGGAAGGCATTTGCCCGTTAGTGGGACAGAGCATGCATGCCAAATATGGTTACTAATTGTTATTTATTGACTGGCACAATTGGGTAGAAGCTAATAGAAAATACATCAGCAAAACTCAGCTACCATTAAACACACATTTAAATAAACGGGGGAGTTACTATGATAGACGTGTTCCGATAGTAAACCGTTCGTCGCCCCGATTCTATGGTGATTGATGATAACGTTGTATGCATTAACGCGGACCATTGATACGGTGACGTAACACCTTTATATTCGATGTAAAGATATGATTGTAGGCTTTAATAGTTGGTTGTAGTAGACAAGGGTTTGTTGTGCAATAGAGGGGCCTCCAGGGGCCTCTATGCACGCTTGCACAGGTGTACTTTTAACACGAAGGTTTTTTTTATGGTGTAACAACTTTACCATCGCTTCTGTGGGAGTGATTTCGAGAAATGTGTAGAGGGAAGTTGAACAGGATTCGTAATATCAAATTTCAATAAGATTTGATATGACCAATGAGCACGGAGCTTTTGGCGAGATAGCAACTCTTGCCGAGTTTTGACTTTGTATAGATGAGCCTGGTTAAGCAACGCTTGTCTAAGTGTGGTTTTAGTTACTGCACAGATGGGTTGCGAGTCTACAGCGTGTCGAAACAATGCCCTTTTGGATTCCCTCAACTCGCCAAAAAATACTTACGTGCCGCGCCAGTAATCCCCAATGGATTACCCGTGTACCTAATACTGCACCCACATTTTTCCAATTATTCCATATTATTTGTAATGCGGAGCGAGCATCTAGCTGCTGGAAAACACCAGACTGATGGCTATTAACAACTGCATGTGGAAAAACCCAAACATATTCCCTGAGTGGGAAATCAATGCTAAGACTTCAAGCTGCGCAGTAAAAAAAGTCACATTAAATAAATGCCTGTGTAAGTGGGCTTAAGGTTAAAGGTAAAAGGACTACGATTAAAGAAATGATCTGAATACTTAATGTTCTAGAACATTTATAATTTGTGAGCTTATAAAAGAATTCGTAATAATTTAGAGCGAATTTATTCCATTTTATTGTTGGATTCTTTTATAGTAATATCTCTCCTCGGATCCATTTACCTTTATTTTAATTAAAATTACGAAAACAGAATTATTTCTGTCCCCTATTCATCTTCTAAAAGCCACGTTATCCAATGTAGCCTGAAATTTTAATATGATTTACAACCCTTCATTTCTAGAGATCCAAATGGTGATATTTCGAAAGCTAGATTGATTACAGAAGCGTAAATTGTACTGTAATTTCAGGTAATAGAAATCTGAGAACGCGACGGAAGTTCAAGGGCCCAAATTGTAGTACAAGGAAGAGGGCAAAATGCTCGAAACGTAAATTGATACTCCCTTAATCTATATTTCCTTCCCGGGTTTTGGCGATAGACATACAGGGATAACCGGATTAGTTAGAACATAAGATATTTCTTATAAATAAACAAGGGACAATTCAAATAAAACACGTGCAAAACGGCACACAAAACCTAGTACATAAAATAAATATCGGATGTTGTTATAGGTCATGTTATCACTTTGCAAAATATTGAAGCATATTTTTGCACAGCGGTATCAACTATTTTATAGCGTTCTGGCGACCGTACAAAGGACAAGCAATTTATCATCCTACGAGGAACTGGAACACCGATCTTTTAAGACTGGATAAAGCTCTGTACCTTATCCCAGCCTAGAATTCTACGAAGGAATAGATGAGGGACCGTTCCATCAAACCGATTTACATAATCCGTGCTCAAATTGAGGATGAGACGCCCACGACAGCGAATTCAGTCCGTTTTAATCATGAGCGGATGCCAATATGTCCTCAAAACCAGTTGGTACTTAAGGACTGCTAACTTATTTAATTTAACTTAGATTGTGATGGACAAATCGTGAATTGAACTTGTGTTTATCTTCATAGACTTGGCAAATATTTTTTTATTAACTCCCAGGATTTTTCATTCGCACCAGATAAATCTTAACTCATAAAAAATACTTTCAGTGATACTTTTGAGGCTTACAGAGTTTTTCTGTAATCTTCTATATTATGTTCGTCATAAAGTGGAATATGAAAGATATGAAGTCAAAAGATGATCCATTTTTAAGTATAATCTTGCGTATTTGATAGCTCTTTAGATATCGATGTTGCCGAAACCAAATATAAGTTCATTGAAGCAAGAATATATTGGATGGATGGCTTGTTATTAAGTTATCATACTCTTCCATCGATTTGCATTACATATAAAATTTTCCCCATATTCTCTGAATCTTCAAATATATATATTCATCAAAAAGTTAAACTAGAGTGATATTGCTTCATTTTCAGTGCCTACTGTCTATGGCAAAATATAATACAGTTATGTAGATGTAGTCGTTTTAATTGTTTCTCCTTTTTTTGACCCAATGGTTGACAGGTAGATAAAACTTTACGACATTACGCACCACAAAAATATGAAAATTAGTTTATAAAAATAAATATATTTGGCGTAAAATTCAGCTACTTTAAAACTACGTTCACTGATGCAGTCATAAGATCACATAGTGTACAATGACAGGGCATGCGGTGCAGAAGAACTGAAGAATAGATGGTGGGCCATTGTCTGTAGGGCCACATCGCATAATTATTATAATCCTAAATATAAAAAACCTAACGTTATATCGATATTCAATGAAATAAGGCCAATCTCAATTTGAGAACAATAGATTTAGTTGACTTTGTTAACTGGGAAGTACACTTCAACTCCATAGTTTCTAACTTGTGGAGTGCTTTACCAGCTTCCACCAACTTCCACCAACTTCCAGCAACTTCCGGGCCGATGGGTTCGCTTGTTAAAGTCTCTTGTAATTGTTTAGCTCGAACAAACAGTAAATTGAATGGATCTTGTTTTACTTATTGCAAATTTTTGGTGATTTTTTTTTACGGTTTTACTTGGAAAATGGTTTTTGATTTTGGATGATTGATCTATGAATGGTTGAATTACTGTTTTAAGTTATATCTTTATTACATTAAATTATCAAAGGGTGTTAAGAGAAAAGATCTTTTTTTATTTGAAGAATTTTATTTTATTAAAATCTGTTTGTTGAATATAGGGCTTAAAGGGCTGGTGCGAAGGGACTCAGGAACAGAGCTTTCTGAAAGGAATTGGGGGAGGCTCTTGCCCAGCAGTGGGTCAGTAGAGTCTAAGGAATAAAAAATGTTTTCATTGATTTTTTTATCTTGCATTTATAAGTCAAATACCTAACTTAATCCGTGATTTCGGGTATCAGCTGTTCGTGTAATTGTCCTTATAGTTTGTTTTTTAATTATAATGTTATTTTTCATTTAAATTAACGTTTCTCGTTTTCTTTATTCCAGTTGTGCGGTTGAGGAGAGTTCAGCACAATGGGGAAGCTGTTGTCAAAAATCTTCGGTAACAAGGAGATGAGGATATTGATGCTTGGCCTCGATGCTGCCGGAAAGACTAGTATCCTTTGACAAATAAATATAATTTGTATTTTTCAACAGGAATCTGTCCATACTTAGCTCTTTTCTGCAAATTAGAGAGAGTGACATAAAAAAAGACAGTTACCACTAGACAACATTTAAAGCGTAGCAAGCCAAACATTTTTCTCTTAACCCATTAGTGGCCAAATCAAAACTAAGGACCGAATTTTCAAAATTCTTTTATTAATTGAAAATTAGTAGCTACTAGAAAAAATAGTATCACAAAAAAAAAAACAAAAGAATAATTTTCATGATTTTTCAGGGGTGTTCCCAAATTGGCACAACGGCTCCTTATGAGTGAAAATTTGCGAAACACGATTTGTCAATCACAGAGTTTTCTTGCACTTCTTGCAACCCCAGCGACCTCTGATATGGCACACAGCACATCGCAATCGTTTCTCTCTGCTCTGGTTGAGCCGATCTAAAGGAAGGTAGTGACCTTTTAGCAGCCAATGGTTCATCATAACTGCTGTCCTCGGATTCCAGAGTACCCACGTTGCGAACAAATACCTCAATATTACCTAAGATACCATTTGGTAGGGTATTAGGTGCCACATCATCATCTTCTTCGTCAGTCACAAAGCTTGGCTCTGGTGGAATGATCGCTAAATCATACTCCAAGCCATCGTCACTATCTTCAGCTATTGTGTAGATAGCTTCTTCTAAGCCCCTGAAGTCGGGGCGCGCCGTAATCGCGGCGGTAAGACCCCTCTTTGAGGAGTGGCTGGAGAGACGTCTCGGCGACCTGACCTATAGGATGACGAAGGTCCTCACCGGACACGGAAGTTTCGGGAGGTACCTGTGTCGGATAGGGAGGGATGAGACGCCCGGGTGTCACCACTGCGATGATCGCCCGGAGGACACGGTGGAGCATACGGTGCAGTACTGCTCTGCTTGGGCAGAGCACCGCCGTGTCCTTACGGAGGCGATAGGCGGAGACCTCTCGCGCCCGGCATTGGTCGAGGCCATGCTGCGGGGCGAGACGGAGTGGGAAGCGGTGGCCTCCTTCTGCGAAGCAGTAATGTTCCCGAAGGAGGAGGTGGTCTGTGAGAGGGAGAGGACAGCGTCCTCCCTCCGCCCTAACCGCAGTGGTAGACGTCCATGGCGTCGGACTTATTATTTCCCTACCGTGACCCGGAATATAGAGAGCTATTGAAGGACACCATGGATTTTAGTCAGTACAAGACGGACAGTACCTCCCGCCCTGCCCGGGTGGGAGGACTCATTTGATGATTTTACCACGCTAAAAAAAAACCCTGAAGTCATTAGTACCACTAAAATATTGCTTGCGATTCATACTGATCCTGTAAATGAAAAGGTTATTTTTAGTGCACTTGTAGCCGTTGTACCCAAATTGGCACACCTATATTTATGTCACTATGTTTTTATATACATGTAAAATAACTGCAATAAAATAGCTTTAGAGGTTAGATTATTTACCTATTATACGAAAATATCACCAATATTCACGATATTCATTATCTGTAATGAAAAAAAAAGAACAAAAATACACCTACCTGCAGTGGCCTCCGAATAACGAAATTGAATGTATCCAAAACGAAAGATTTTTGAACAAATTAGTATAATCCGATATCTGTACCTAATGAACGCACCTTCGACTGCACAACGAAGTAACATAATCTTTACTATTGTCAAAACTTATTTTATTTACCCTTTTTAATTAAGTGTTCCCAAATTGGCACAGTGGTCAAGAATGGGTTAAATAAATACAGCAAGGAGACGAAAGTACTTTAAGAGTAAACATTATTTTAGGATGCAAACTTAACAGTTTAATGGCTACGTTTCTATTTTATAACGCCATCGATCCTGCCCATTTATAACGCTATAAACACGCCTCGTATAAATAAGAACGTTACGGAATTGAGGTTACAAATCAACAGATAGTTGTGGCTTGTAGTAAACGACCAGAAATAAATATACAGGAAGCTCAGTCTCTTTGCTACTGTCCATACGGTACCATTACTTTGCAAGTGTTGCCGTGCATCAGGCTTAATCTTAATATTCCCTTCATTTATCTCGGTACCTTTTACTTGTTTTACCCTGATGTGAGGTAAAACTAGATAAAATAAAACATTTTTTAAAGTAGTGTGAGGCAAAACTAGTAATAGTTAAACATTTCTTAGAGTAGAACTACTTAGAAGTAAAAGCTTCAGTAGTTCTACTATTCGGGAATACAATTCCCATTAGTTCTTTCCCTAGAACTGTGAATTTGTGGAATAGACCAAGTGGGAATTAGTCTCCCATTAGTTATTCTATTTTGTAGCGTCTACAATCTTAGGACTATTGAGAAGAAAAATCTGATTAGTTCTACCGTAGAACTGTTTAGTTACAATAAAATAATGGGAACAAACCAATTCGAGTGCTGTAATGAAAAAATGGTTCTATCTAGTTGGCAGGATAGTTTAGTGGTCCCGAGCGCTACTGCTGCGCCTGAGGTTCTGGGTCATATTCTGTTCAAGTCACGAAAAAAAAATTGGAGTTTTTCCATAAGAAATTTCCCATTTGCAGCCTGGAGTCAGGACTTCTGTACAGTTGATGGCAATAGATTCTTCACTGAAATGAGCTTGTATTTTATGTCATACATATCACATTGAGCTCGTCTGTCCACCAGATGATGTTATGTATCAATCGAAACCAGCCTCTATTTCGAGCATGCTTGAATTTCTTTTTAAACAATGTAACGGACTTTTCCTCATATTTTTATAGGGACAGCCAGCATGACGAATGAACAGTAATTCCTTAAAATAAATTTCAGCTATTTTATATAAATTAAAATTAGGTCAGTCAGTCACAACGATACCTACGGTCGGTTTCAACGTGGAAACTGTAACGTATAAAAACGTCAAATTCAACGTATGGGACGTTGGGGGGCAGGATAAAATACGACCACTATGGAGGCATTATTATACAGGTGTGTATTTATTATTTTTTATTTACTTTTCTTACTTAGAAAGTATTTAAATTTTTGTCTTAAAACGTAGGAATTTTTCATTTTGTAAAACAGATACCGATGCCTGACGATGATTGGATCTACAGCTTGTGTTGCCAGATAAAGGCAATAAAAGCCGCTAGCTTTTCTGCAGATAAACTATGGCCAATTCTATCTCTATTCTACAATGAATACTAATGTATAGAAATAGGCAAAGCTAGATCGCCATGTTTTATGTCCGAGCATGGGACGACCCGTAATTTTTTTTCCATAATTTAAATATGGCCAAGCAGGGCCATCGAAAACTTTCCAAATTCTGCAATTTTGTTGTTTCTCCCGTCGACAAAATTCATTTTTACGGTTTCATGCTAACGCATGCATTGTTGTGTATAGAGATGTCCGTCTTGTTGCCAAAGTCACAGTCTTGGGTTGGGAACCCAAATCAACCGTAATAGAATACTGAGATGAAAAAAATCCACCGCATCTTTCTCGTATACTAAAGTCCTTTATTGTAATGTTCCAGGCACTCAAGGTCTAATATTTGTGGTGGACTGCGCGGACAGAGACCGCATCGACGAGGCGCGCCAGGAACTACACCGGATCATCAACGACAGGGAGATGCGGGATGCGATCATACTCATCTTTGCTAACAAACAGGACTTGCCTGATGGTATGTTATTAACATTTAGCATCTATTAACATCTGTCAGCGAACCTTGTGGAAACTCGAACAAACTTCCGTGCGTTCAAGCGTTTTTGCCATACCTATTATTGGAATCAAATATAACAGCTCACAATTTAGGACCCATTAATATTAGTAGTCATTTTACCCGTGGTGCTTGGCAACTTCCAGTTGTAATGTCCCTTTGTGCCTATTGGCCTTGTTTTGTGCTATCTCTTGCTTGCATGGAGGGAAGTGGGAACATATTTTTTTTTCCTACTATTCTTTTCTGATTAATTTCTTTGCAGGATCCAAGACAGGTAAATTCATTCTCCGGGACACGTCGAGCTTCATTGCCTCGGCGCTTTTCTGGTAGTTGCCACTGTTAATTCTGGCTTCAGGAGTTGCAGTGGTTGGGAATAGTGTGGTGGGTTTATGTCCCAATAAAACAAAATCTGTCAGCGAGCATTCTCCGTGCCTCGGAAAGCACGTAAAGCCGTTCGTCCCGGTTGTCGTTTGTGGATAGTCATTACTACTAGTCAGAAGATCTAAAAGTCAACCAGTCTTACCATGGGGTATCGTATTACCCAGTAACTGGGTTATAGAGGTTCGATAGGCAGTTGCTCTATGTAAAATACTGATATTCAGCTGCATTTGGCCTCTGGTTCGACTGGTAGCCGACCCCAATATTGGAAAAGGGCAGACTAATTTGTTGATTTTCCGTCCCAAAAAGATTTAATGTCACTAAGACTTGCGAAATCTTATTTTGACGACTAATCATTAGTACTCATTTAACGGACAGAGATTTTCGCTGAGGCGCAGATTCACAATAAGGTCCAAATAATTCACTATACAACCACCAGCTATCAAGAGCAAAAACAAAGTAACTAACTCTGTAGTTCGCTAGCTCTCTTGATTTAATCACAGTGATTCTACCAAAGCTCCGTGTCGAATCGTCAATATAAATAGTGGTATAAATAAGAATGGACGAATAGTAAACCAGACTGATGCTGATATAATATTTAATATCTGGTTGACCGAGCTTCGCTCGGTTTTTAAAATATCTTAAGAACCGAGCTTTTCTCGAACCTGGGACCTGATAAATCGATTCCTTGAGCCGAAAAACCCCTAATCTGTAACTTTCATGAAAATCCTTGGAGCCGTTTCCGAGATCCTGATTATATATAAATATACAAGAATTGCTCGTTTAAAGATATTAGATTTCATGTTAAACGCCATTTCTTTTGGCTTTTCCGTATTCAGGTAAATATGGCGACAAGACAAATGCTTCAAGCCACATCCCTCTAAAATGTCGCATTGACATTATGACGTAGCAGAACATATACATTTTGAACGAGTGTCTGCTACCTATGTTGCAAACGAAAGGAATTTCAAAGAAGTTATTTTGTAGTTTAGTGAATATTGGCCGTAGCCTCTATGTATAGCCTTCCTTGATGACTATCCAATACAAAAATAGTTTTTCAATTTACACCAGCAGTTTCTGCGATAAGCCCTTTTAACCACAACAAAAATCTTTTTCAGCTTTATAATATTAGTAGTGGCTAAAATAAACACAAGATTGCTTTTAAGTCTAGGGCAAACCATTCCTCAGTCAGTTGTAAGAAATAGTGAGAGACATTCATTAATTGTGCGGTCAAAGGTCACATTTAAGCGTTAGTTCTAACAGATTGCATGGTTAGGCCGTATTCGACCCTCATTTGACTTCAATTTTGCTCTATATAGAAAGCAGGTGCACCATTATTAAGTTCAATTTTTATTCCTGTTTTAATAATTCTTAGCGCTACAACTATTTAAATTAGTAAATTGTTTTAGAAATGTGAAATAAAGAAAATATTCTATATTGTTGTATGGCCCCAAAAATGCATGTGGTGGATTATCCCACTCCCTCTCACAGAGATGAGGCCCTTGTCCCAGCAGTGGGAATATTGTAGGCTGATGATGGGCCAAGCCTTATGTTTGTAATGAATAAACTCAAAAACTACTGGACCGATTTCAAAAGTTCTGTGACTAGTTGAAATCTGATTTGGGATTGAGTGACATAGGCAATGGCGGCCAGCGGCTGCGTTTTCACTGAGGCGCAGCGGAGAGCGATTCACCAATCACACGGCTTGAGTGTAGAATAGATGACGTGGATTTCAAGCTATGTGATTGGTGAATCGCTCTTCGCTCCGACTCAGTGGAAACGCAGCCTAAAAGTCATGATAGTGTATAGTTACTCTAGCAGTTATTATAACGTAACCCATTACTAAATTCCAGCAATGAAACCGCACGAGATACAAGAGAAGCTGGGCCTGACGCGCATCCGCGACCGCAACTGGTACGTGCAGCCGTCGTGCGCGACGTCGGGCGACGGACTGTACGAGGGGCTCACGTGGCTCACCAGCAACCACAAGTTATGAGCTGCAGAGTAGGCGGCCCGAGTGCCGCCGCACCCGCCACGGTACGTTTACTAAAACCAGAGAAGGGTTTCCCTTCGGTCACCTTCGTGTTTCCGAATTAGTACGAACGTCGTGTAGGCCACGTTTTCGCTGGAGGACATGTCGCGTAGACATTATCTCCCAAAATGTCAGATGACTGTCGAAGGCAACGACGATATAATACTAGACTCCGATGCACGATCTGAGGAACAAAAATTATTCTGTCAACACGCTGAAGTACTACGTAAGCGAGGGGGACGGGGTACTGCATTGTGATTGGCTAACTCAAGGTCTGTTCTGTCTCTACGTATGTTTACGGCTCACAGGATTGGTCGAAATGAGACGAATATAAGACTTTTTTGTCTAATGACAGACATCGGTCGCCTGTTATTACGAGTCTAGTATTATATCGTCGTTGGTCGAAGGACACAAACGCTGCCGCTGCAACGGTTGCCGACACTGCTCTAGCACAGGAAACCGTAGTTCTTGAGTGTGTGTTAAGAGGAAGCAACTAGACACAATAACGTTAACGTTTGTGCAGGGAGTGGATGGTTTCATATTGGTTCTATCGAAATAAAATATTCATCGGTAGTTTGTATGTCACACAACAACAGACAAAAGTGTCCTCCTTTTGCGTCCTGCCTAATGTCGCAAGTCACGGGAGACATCGCGTTAGGGTGCTTGTACACGGCGCATGTAACCCGCGCAAGTGCCTCAACATGCTCAAGCTACATGCACCGTGTACAAGTACCCCGCGTGGTAGCTTGATCAAGTAGCTTGCGCATGTTACTCGCGCAGGTAAACCGCACCTTTACTTGCGTGGGTTACATGCGCCGTGTACAAGCACCCTTAGCCAGTTGTTCGATTACGAGCTATCTAAACAAAATACTAGTTTAAGTACTATACAAACAACTGGAACCATCATAAGCCTTTAGAAAGGCTTTAATTGAGCCAGAATGAACTAGCCCATTTTAAAACAGAGAAATGTGTTAAATGTGCCATCTGATATTTAATAAAATCCAATGGGGAAATAGTGATAATTAACATGTGATATTCAATTTATTTTTCTCTCTTTTTCCAGGTGAGGATGTCGATGCCATTTAATTTAAGTAAGCGCCCGTGTGCCGGAACAAGCAACGTCAATGTGAATACCAGTGTTGATTCTATATAATGGTTATATACAGACAAAAACGCTCCAGTGAGGTGCGAGAGACTGTCCGTGTGAACACAACGTTAGATAGCAAGCAAGCGAACGCTTGTCACAAAATCAATTATTCCATATTTAAAAAAATTAAAAAAAAACAAATTTAGAAAGTTTTGTTGTAACGATATTCGATTATTTTTTTATGTTATTTAAAGAATTATTACATAAAGTAAAATGATTTTTTTTATTTAGTTTAATGTTTACCTCCTTTGTATAGTAAGGTAGAATAAATGTTTCTAATGCATTATTGTGGGTAATCGAGGACTATGTATGGATGGTCGCAAATATTGTTTATTATTAATATTTACGTGAAAGCTGTGCACGCTGCGTAGGTCATTCGTATGGAGTGGCTTGACTATAGTTGATAATTATCGGCTTTAATACCATTTCAGACCGAAAATAACAAAAAAAAATCTTGATAAACAAGTGCCGATTACTCTCTGTTATTTTGTATGTAAGGACATCGATTAAATTGACATCACTATTATAATTAATTATGTTTTAAAATATTTAATTTAATTTGTTCTATACTAATTACAATTTGAACCTTATCTCTGACTAAATACGTGTAAATGTCTACTAACCCTAGTTTCTTTACAATTTTCTCTTTCAACACTGACATGTACCCTCATTTTTCGTTAAAAACAATAGTCAAGCTACCCTCATACAAAAATGTACATATTAAAGCAATGTATGTACATATTGAAGAGCATTTTTATTACTGTCGCCTGTTTGAATGTTGATTTTTGTATGCGAAATTTTTTAAGACAAAATCCACTATGTATGTACGATGTATCGCTTTTCCGCTTTCTATGTGATTCTTTGGCGGTTGGTGTGTGGGCGCTTTACTAAGATGGCAAGGAACGATCTGTGTATATTGTGCTTAATATGATTTAAGTGAGTCACTCACTCATTTTCATTCATTCAATTAATGTGAATGAATCAATACTGCGAATCCTACAGATATAATGCTCTTGACAACCAAAGCCGGGTCCATACTAGTGTAACGCATAATGTAATCCACCGTGTAATGTAACGCGATTTCTAAGTGTGGACAGAACACGATTGTTACATGTAATGCTCGTAGTGCCGTCCACAACTTAAATTCGCGTTACATAAGGTGGATTAAATTACACGTTACACCAGTCTAGACCTGGATAAGCGAGCTTTCACATGAGGCGGTCCGTGCTATTTGCAATTTGTATGACCTAAAAATGCAATTGCCCTTGCTACTACGATAAAATGATACAATTCGACAGACTTACGTCGTCGTGGCGAGCGTGTTTTTTTTCTTCTACCCGTAGATAACCGCACGTTTTATGTCATATGTCGTAGTGGTGAAGATGATTTTACTTTTAGTTGAAATTAGCCGGATTGCGTCGCATCATCACCAGAAATCTTGCTAAGAGTTGCCGCTCACTGGAGACTTTGTCGCGGAGGCTTATTTGTTTCCCCAGTCAAATCTATTGGCCTAGAAACGATTTGTCACCATAATGAGCGTACTCCACTATATTTTTAAAGCATAAGTTTCCGCGACAAAAGTCACTAGTGAGCTATTGGCGTAAGGTGCTTTATACGACATGTGATTAAAAAGTTACTAAATAAATAAGAAGGCATATTGTCGGTTCGGCAGTATATGCCGAACGACAAAGCCGACCCGAAGCAATAACTGCACTAATTCAGTTTTTGTTTATTGTTCATTTGGTTCACATATTCGATTCGGCACGAAAAAGTCTTCTACACGCCTTTAGATTATATCCTTATTATTCGATACTCAGTCTTATTTCCTGACTATAAAAGCATGTTTTAGTAAAGCGTCCAATATCAACTGTGCCAGTAGTTAGTCAGTTCAGGGACCATCTGATTTTGTAAATACGGCTCTTGAATGGACCTAGAAATGAGATTTTTTCTAGCGAATTATTTAAATTTTATAGCTTCGTTTTGTGAGGGCTTTTGCCTAAAGGGTGATTTGCTTATACAAGGCTGATTTTAGATGCAAATTCTGTTGAGATACCCAGGCTTGATTATTTAAGAGTAGGTTGGGAATAGAGTGTTAATGTAACATGAAAATATTGAATGGTTATTATAATTATTACCATGCATCAGTATATTAAAACTGCAAAAAGAGAATGAAATGCCTCCTGGAATCCATGGAACCATATCCTCTGCCAAGCTTATACAGTAGTTTAACAGATTGATAGTTAAGCCACAATGTCCTTTATTCTCGTTGGAATAAGGTTGCTGTTGCATTTGGAACGGTAGCATGGATAGGTACTTCAAAATTTTAGTCAATACTCCATTCTTAAACTACTCTATGATTGTTTAGTAGGAAAATGCTTGAGTATTACGCTATGCGACAAGTAAGGAAACGTGTAGAAAATGAAGCAATAAATAGGTATGCCAGTGAGAATGATATAGGGAAATATTTAACGCAAAATAGTTCAACGAAAGTAGAAAAATGCAAGTTGAAATCATGTTAGGGAATGACGTAACAGTTAATGCTAGATTTAGGGCCAGTTTCACCATCGCCGGTTAGCTATTAAACCAACATAAAACAGCGATTTGATCACAGTAAATTAAAGTAGAATAAAAAACGAACACGACGTCATTTACGACTCGTCTATGTATCGAAAACTCGAGTTGATACTGTTGTCTGAATATATGCTTTAATGCAGAGGCGTAAAGTTCTTTCTGAAGAGCTCCAGCTATTGCACTGTCAGATCGTCACTTGTCTTTCGGTTATGAAAAACGATGATGGTAAAAACCGGCCTTCGGTAACCTAAGTAGTAGTAAGCATATACAAACAAGTCGGGTTGTTCATAAACACATTTACAACTTGAAAAGAGTTGAAAATGTGTATTTAGATAGGGATTAAAATCCTGTTTCAAATATCAATTTTGTATGGTATTTATGTAAAACTAACAAATATCGTGTAGAAAAATAGTTAATCCGGATTCTGGTAAGCGATTGTAGGGATTCCTCATGTTTAGTGCGAATGAGTCTAGGAGTGTTTTATAGAATCAAAATGGACGTGAGACAATAATATTAACAATACAAAATCGTCTTGCGCCTCAGTATAACACTTTTACCTTAAGGTGATTGCTTCGATGTAGCCCGCGAAATTCAAATTTTTTTACGTTTTTTGCAATTTGCAGGCCTGTGACATGTTGTAACTTTATAAATATTTGTGTTGCGCAAATAACAACTATAATTTTAAATATAAAAATTGTCAAAAAATTCGCTCCATCAGCTCTCACATAGAAAAGGTGCATCGTAGTTAGATTTCGGAGATTTTAACATGATGCACCTTTTCTATGTGAGAGCAGATGCGAGCGAGTTTTTTGATATTTTTTATATTTAGAATTATACTTGTCATTTGCGCAACACAAATATTTATAAAGTTACAACATGTCACTGGCCTGCAAATTGCAAAAAACGTAAAAAAATTTGAATTTCGCGGGCTGGTTGGAGCATCCCCCTTAAATAAGTACTACGAACACTAGTTAATCGAAATGAGCTCTTATTTCCAGGTCCATATAGCCTCTTTTTTCGGCAAACTTCACATGTTCTGATTTCTTGCCTACTTTTAGATGTCCTTTTGAATTGTATGAGTAAACTACGAAAGCTATGTCATCTTATTCTGTTGAAACTCACCTGTACTTTGTGATATAAATATATTTCATAGATCCTTCTACTGTATGATTATTTTCTAGAATGTTCGATTGATCGATGGTAATACTCTGAGACATGACAGTATACAATAGGTCATGTTCTATCAAATTAAGAACTGATATACCTTTCATAATCAATTTTCGTTTAACTCAAAAGTGCAATTAAAATTTCTAGCAAATATTTTGCACGGAGATGTAAAAATACTTATCATTTTGTATGGTAATGTACCGCGAGGTTCGTCAGGCGGGGAAGCGTTGGTAACAATTTAAAACCTATTGTATAATATTGTAGAAAGATAAATTCAATATAAATTCACCCTTGAAACATCTCGTTTTATTCCTACAAAATACAATTGTCAAACTTAAAATTGCTCAGAATTATTTATTAACTAGATGGGTAAAATATAAAAATCCTAGAGAAACTGTATACTTCACACATATTCAGGTTAAACCTATCTATTGGCACAGTTTCGCATTATTCCAACCCCTGCCCTTAAAATCGCTAGTTGGAAGAACGCGACATATGCGGTGGCACACGTTCGCATTCTGAAGCACATGAGATATAAAAGCGATTCTGAGCTAATAGATGAGGTTGAACCCTTAGGAAAAAATCTCCATTCAAAATTTATCAATTATATCGCGAAGCATCCAATCAATATACATGAAAATTCTTCCAATTTTTTTTCTTGAGTATCGCATTAGCCTCATCATTTGCCGGCGTGCTTTCGTTATAATACTATTTCCTCGGTAATTCTTCATTAACTAAACGTTCCTTCTAATTTATGCCTTAATTCATAGTGTTACGGTTTCGAATGGATTAACTGTTGCTTTGTTCTGTGTTGGTAGTGGTGATAGAAGGATCTGTGCTGACATCATCGTATCGTGGGGGGAGAATAATTTGTAGTTCTTCGTTGAGTTGTACTTCCTCATCAGGCACTGGGTCATCGGGGACACGAGTGTCATATTCTTCGAGAGTCGGTATACCACTAGAATGAAAAAAAAATACTCAAATGCAAGTAATGCAACTATGGATGATTTTATTGGCTGAAGAGAGATGGATGATGGTAGAAGGGTTCCAGAGACTGGAATCGACCTTGTATACAAGAATAGATTCCCCCAACCAAAAAGCAAGATGACCCTTACCTACGGGGTCTATGCAATTGAATACAGCAGCATTTTACAAAGAGCGACAGCTCATCTGGCTTTCATTTTCATACAGACACGGAAACTAGTTAAACTGATAACTAGCTTTAACTGGTTTCCATGTTCGAACATCTAACTACCCGCATACTCAATGATTTACAAATAACAGCAAGTGAACGATTCGAAATAGACGCCATCCATGCACACACCGTTGATACCTACAGTTGATGAGTACTTACTCTGGCTGATCGCCGGCTTTAGCGCCTGCTAGGACGGAGGTATAAAGCCGTGCGCGTGCGCCGTGCAGCCTCATACCCGCGGGCACGTCCTCTGGACCCGCCCTCGTCTCTAGAATAGGGTGCAGTGAGATGGTTCCGTTACCTGTAATTGGACACCGCTTCGATTAGGTAGGTAGGTTTAAGCTTGTGTGGGAAAATATCCCTTAGTTCTACTGCTACTAAAATTAAAAAAATAGTAGCATTAGAACTTGTGGTAGAACTAGCTTGTATTATAAAAAGTCCTGTCCTAGTTTTTTTCATCGTCACTTTGCGTACCAAATAGGATCGAAGTGTGTTCAACTGTTTTACCGGCCATACACGATTCATTTTATCGTCATCCTGTATTGGCTGTCATGTCACTGGAAAACAAGTCTTCCTCTAATAGCTAATTACAGCAAAAAGTTTACTGCACACTGCCTCCAGTACGTCGTCCACTGCAAAATGAATCGTGTTCTCGGGATTTTGTAAGCAGGATGCCGTGGCCCTGGAACCTGGAACGCAAGGTTTAGGGCCACGGTGGTCAGGTTGGAATTTAAGAGCATTCATCTCTACCCAAGGCGGGACGACTCATTTGATGATTTAACCTTTTGCAATAGAATATTATCATGAATCAAGAGCTTATCCATGGATATCTTGAAACTCATATTAAGTCATAAATATCTAAATTTTAATGAACATGTTAATATTAATAAAGAACAGTAACTGAGCCTCGTCTACCATGATTACGATACTCGATCCTACGCATCGACCGCGTTTGGCGCTCTCATTGGTTAACAGTTCATACAACCTTGGAACGGGCCAATGAGAGCGCCAAATGCGGTCGAAATCGATGATCGAGTATCGTAACAAATCACAAATACCTACTCACCCTCATCTGGTCTGCAGATTTCTTTGAGTTTATTCTTTTCTTGTCCATTCTCATCGGGTGGAAGAGGTGCTTTAGCTTTTTCATCACGAAAGTCTGTAATTGAATAAAAAAAAATATAATCTTAACCTGTGATTGACCACAAAGGTAATTTCTTGGGCTCATTAGATATTTTTTTATCAAACAGTGCACCACAGTAGGAAATTCTCCTGAGTCGTGTCTTTTTCTGAACGAGGATTGTAAAAAAAAACATTTCTTAGAAGTAAAAAATCCAAGTAATGAGATATTTACCAACTTGTAATAGCGTGGTGAATTTCAGTCGAAACAGCGATAATCGCACACTCGTTTTAATTTTTGGTCGGGGGTACCTATTACGTCTTAAAATCAGGCTTGTTCCAGTGAGTGAACGAGATGGCGCTAGACGACTTGTATAGCTCTGTCAATTTGATGATGAGAAAAATTCCTGGTTTCTGCTTGTCTAGACTGAAGGTAGGAAGTTATAAGAAAGGAAGGTAGTTTTAAACTCCATAAATAAGCATGCCTTCTACCCTCACTTCTAGTGAAGTCACGGCGATGAGCAGCCGTCATGCAAGTGCATTGAGTCGACGTTCGATTTACGAAAGGGAAGCACGATCGCGTTGCCGTGCACGGTGATTTAGAATTGACACCAATTACCGCATTGTATAACCTGACTTTTCGTGTAATATTGTAATAAATACTGCCTTTTGATCATATCACAACAAATCTAAACATTAATCTGTGTGTGCATATTATTCGGATCTCGAAGGATTCTCTTGAAACCCATAGTGAAGTGACATCCAATCACGTTGCAGCAAGTTCTGTGGTTCAGCAAGGCTTGGGAAGAAAAGTGTGAAGCTAAAGGTTAGTGGAGTTAAATTTCCTGTTCTACGTCAGTTTACGATATAATTACTAATATTCTTAGGTATCCAAAACCCTCTTTAGTTCTCATAAATCCACTTCTCCAAATTAAAGGCCCTTGTGAAACCACTATTCAAAATAAAAATCTACATAATGTTAGGGTACTCGTTTAACTCGCATAGGCCCATGAGAGCACTTACAAAACGTCGACAATAGGTGCTCCGCTGCCACTTCTTTCCTTGAAGTCATGTTCATAAGACGCAAAAATATTACCAGTCTTTACTTTCGTCTTGGGTGGCAAGTCAGCATACCCGCGGAACAGCGTTTCCAATTCATCAGGTGACATGCGGCGCAGGTACGGAACACGTTTCAAATCGGGACGGTGAAGACTACGGAACGAGTTGCGATGCTGAACAAACAAATACACAGTTTATTAGTAGATAAATATTTAATGTGTCTCACTTCTGTGTAAACTACTGCAAAGGCCTCCACTTTCTCCTTCTTAACCTAGTATCTTTGGGCTATATATTATACGATAGATAGGAAGATCCACCATTAACTAAATATTTATTGAAACTTTCACGTACAATTCAGGTACATAAGGCGGACTAGGCATTATCTACCAGTCAACCTTTGGGTCAAATACCGACATAATATATGACAAATACAATGTGTGTCGATCCTACTTAAATCCCTATTTAGTGCAGGAATTATCCAGGGAAGTCATCCAAGTTCATTCCTAACTGAACGTTCTTCCCCTTTTCTTATAAGAATTAGCTGATGTCAAGTTGCCGTAGCAGAAGGGGTACTTTGTGTGGAAAGTGTTCCAACAACTAAGTAGGTACTATTAGATAGGTATATTATGGTGGCTCTAGCTTTTCATAGAGGCAGTGGATGTGATGAGTAGTTTCACATAATTATTTGACTAGCGCTTGGTCTTCCTTGGTTGTTACCCTTTCTCGTTTGCAAGAAGTCTCGGGAGAGATAGAGAGACCGCTCGATCGAGAGTGTTAAGCCATCATGAAGGTTATGTGGATGATGTAAGGTCCTATTTAAAAAAAAAAAAAGTTACCTTGACAAGGCCGGGTGGTATTTGCATCTTCTCGCAGGCTTGTGACATGCTCAAACATTGTATCACGCTGTCGTGCTTTACTGAGATTGCAGAGAGTCCACTGCGTACCAGGTCCTCGTTGATCTGTTATAAGTAGGAAATGTTTTTTTTATAAAAGTTTTTTTATAACAGCAGTAGGACGTCTACTCAATATGCTAAAATAATTTTTAAACAGGAAAGATTTGCAAAATTAAAACATTCGCTGGTTTCCAGGGCCCCCGTAAGGTCCACTGGCGCCTGTGTGCAAAAAAGGATTTTGGCGCCCCTTAAGGCATTTTGATTTTTTTTTTCTATGGTAGATCGGTCAGTGGCGTATTTTAAAATTCAGCGCTCTGGGGCTGTAAAGCTTGCGCTGCTGAACTTAAACACAAAAAAAAAACCATCAAGTGCTACTCAAACTTCACACCCAGAGTTCCGTACCATCTTAGAGAAGACAAATTAATTTCATTTTTTGTAGACCAATACAAGATTAACTAACATATGAAGCATTTGCTATTGCTATCAAAAGCGAGATCGTGAAAACCGAATGTGAACTTTAAATGTAGCACGAGCGAAGCGAGCGCGAAATTTTTTAGCTTTTTGGAATAGGACAAGGCAATTCTTCCTAGAAGAACGCAGTGAGCTCTAAAAGTTTAACGTTTCCGGACTTCAATTTTAAATCTAAAATTAGTGAGATCAGATATTTGAAGTCTTTAATAGGTACTTAAAAGTCAACGACGATATAATACTAGACTCGTAATAACAGGCGACCGATGTCTGTCAACACATTAGGCAAAAAAGTCTTATATTCGTCTCATTTCGACCAATCCTGTGAGCCGTAAACATACGTTGAGACAGCACAGACCTTGAGTTAGCCAATCACAACGCAGTACCCCGTCCCCCTCGCTTACGTAGTACCTCAGCAACTTGGCAGAAAAGTTTGTGTTCTTTAGATCGTGCATGCGGAGTCTAGTATTATATCGTCGTTGTTAAAAGTAATCCTAGTTAGGTTCTCAACTTTTCTTTAAAAAATATTTAAAGAATTTTTTTTTCTTTTTTTTTCTGGGCCCTTGGTTTTGGCGCCCCCTAAAGGCTGGCGCCCGTGTGCATTGCACACATTGCACATATGGTAGCGGGGGCCCTGCTGGTTTCATTACGCTAGAATGGTCTTAATACGTTCGCTAGAAGTTTTGGCCCTTGACCCACCTGGTTGCATCGCATCGCCCGTCCACGCTATTATTATTTTTTTCTGAACAGCTAGACAACATTCTGAAATTTCTTCTCATATGATAATACACATAGGTACAGTCGACAAAGTTGAATTATGACCCATTTTGACAAAAAAATCGTTTGAATACGTCAAATTGACAAAGATCAAAGTCGTTTCCATGGATATGTATGTTTATGCGAATGTGGACCTAATTGTATTTGAATGTCTGTTAGAAAATAAGCTTATGGTGGGTCATGATTGAACTTTGTCGATTGTACATAGGTCATTTATAGCCACTCCGGAATAACGTAACTTCCTATGCCTTTTTACAATTAGATCAATCGTTCCAAAGATTATCCTCCAGATCATACAAATTAGCACTATAGTATCCAATAATATTCGTAGTATGGATAGCTAAATACTCTTCAACTAAGGTACGAAGTAGACGCTGCAAGTAGGTAATAGGAGTAAACTATGCAGGTGCAAGTACCTAAGTGCGTCAAACGCAACAAAAATCTACAGAAACAACATTTTCACATATTTACACAAACCAGCAAACAGCATTCATTACTGATTGAACTTTGCGACGCTGTCTGATATTTAATCAATGTTCACGTTGAATAAACTGGGTTGTGAATAAACAGCCGCGACCCGGCCATATTGGACCACATCAATCAGTGGGAGACAGGACCGCACTCATTCGATACAAGAACCAGACTTTTAATATTGTGAGTTATTGATAGTCGGAAGGTTTTAGCGAAGTGAAGTGTTTCGGTCGATTTTTACGAGGATTTTTTATCTAGTTTCACTTTTCCCGTGGTCTTGTCTGTCTGTTATTAAATCTTGCAAGTTTAATTTGAAACACAACCCGGTATTTGATCATGCTTAAGTGTAAGATCAAATGTTTAGAAATGTTTGAGAGACACCATGAGGCCCACCGGTCGCAAATTCGCGTACTTACAAAGTAACTAATGATTTGAGCCTGTCACTCCGCTCAACGATAAGAAGAAAGTCCTAAACGACCCGTTATGTATGACGTGTGTTTATGCAAATTATTATGATGATATGGAGCTGATATGATGATGGAGCTGGAAAATGGCAACTATGTAATGAAACGCGGAAACCACATCGAGGACTCATTCGATACTTCTTGACCAGTACTTTACTCTATAGATAAGACTTTTTTTAAACTATAGCTTGGTATTTGTTTGGTTTTGGAAAAATCACACGAAACTGTCGTAAAAATTGACAAATGTAACCACAATTTGGTAGTCTTGGCATTATGAGGGGGATCAAACGCGACTTTTAAATAAGACGTTCTGTTACGTACTCGGTTTGTGATTAATCTACCAAACAAAACACAGAGGACAGATCATTAAGGTCTCATTTACCAATTAAGAACACACAGGTAGCATTAAAAAGACTAAGAACTAAGTAAATAAGTAACAGAAGTAAAGAAAAAAAGCTTCTACCTCGCATTTCCCTGACCTATTTTCTGGAAGTCTTAACTCTTAAGCCCAGTTTCCATTGCAAGCGGAGCGAGGTTTTAACAGGTTCCGTTTAACTAACAACAAATATTTGATACCTGAATCTAAATATTAACAAGTTTTGCCTTAGACCGGTAAATATGAAAGTGGAATTTATATAATGAAAATATTTTGTATGTAGCTATACATAAGTAGCTGGCCCCGGTGTGACTGTTTTTGTATGTGAGTTTTAATGTTTGTAAGCGCCTCAGATCAGAGAAATAGGCAGACAGAGCGCTCAGAACACGCAAGTGGTTCCACCAAAGTTAATTACTGCCTATTTCTTTGATATGAGGTAAGCGCACTTACTCTACAGGAGAAATTCCGAGTGTTAACGATTTTAAAACGGAAAAATAATGAGTACTTTTCCATCGATTCTAAAAGAAGTTACAAGGGTTAAGTTAAAAGGCTTAAAAGTACCTTACCTAGTTTGCCTTCATTCCTTATTCTATTCTATTTCTCTCCCTTTAGCACAGTAAACGACGCTTTTAATTCTTACCCATTCCTCTTTTGCAGTGGAAACGTTCTTTAAGCTGAATGCTCATTAGGAAAAGCGCGCCCAGTTAATTACAGATCCTGATTTGATCACCACTTATTCAAAGTCGTTACGGACAGCTATTGGATTATCGAAAATTAATTCAATTAGGACGGAGCGGTGTCGACACTTTTGTAAAATATCAAACAAAAAACAAAATGTTCTTCTCAACGAGAGGGGATTGAACGATCGTGTGTAAATGTATTTTGTGATGGAATTTTAAATTGTGTTTATCTAAATAAAAGAATGTTTGCGATTGTTTTGAGAGTGATATATTATCCATTTGTTTGAACATGTTGTTGTTTCTTATAATGAAAACTGAGTATGAGTGATTACATGGTACGTTCATGATTTCGAGATATTCTTGAGTATTCTTCTCTTTGATGTTGCTTTATATCTCAATACTTAAAATTACATTGAAATAGAACTTGTCAAAGTGAGCATTATCTATTTATCGGATTACCAAGTTTTGCTATTCAATTTTGTTCTCTTAGAAAGTTTGGAAGGAAAAAGAACTAAGGAACGAGGAAAAAAGATACAAACTCGATTCTAACTGCTACCAACACTTTTATTATCACTAATAACATTTAATATAATATAAACACAAGAAATTCGTGAAGATTGTCATCAACGCTAAATTAGGGAGGGTTGGCCCAAGAGGGTTGGGATAAAATTGCTTTCATAGCCCTCTAGAGCTATTTGAAAGATTGCCTCCCTGAGGCACCCTAGAACTATTAAATGTTTTTGACTTGAATGGTTTTCAAACGTTTTACGATACAAAATGTAGTTAGGATTTCATTTTAAATCTAGGCCATTAGAATTGGCATTTTCCATGAACAATTTTTTCGATTCATTGGAATGAAATTTCTGTTACTGCGGTTAATGTTGCGGAAGAGTAATTGATTCATTTTTGTTAAGGAGCTGGCCTACTTAGAAGCTCTTTAGTGTTATTTCGTACTAGATGGACAACCGCGGTTGACTAGGGAGGGAGTTAATAAACCTACACGTGGTTAGCAATAGATCTAAATATTGTCCTAAACATTGACTAATTGATTGTTATAAATAGACTTCTACGTAAATACGGTTAACTTCTCTTTGCTAGTTTATTCTTATGGTGTCAAATCATACTAGCGATCCCGTTCCTGCTTCGTAGGTACTTCCATTTAAACATCAAAATGTTCTGAATGAATTGAGAAGTAGTTATAAAACCTATATTATTATACAAGACGGTCACACCGTGACATACATTGAAAGCTTTTTTTGGTTTAACACAGCGTATACGACTTGCTAAATATTAACTAGATACTTTCTACTTATACTAAATATTATCTGACTGTTACCCGTAACTCTCTCCCTTCACAGCAGGGTACAAGCGGCGGTAGTTCTTCCTTCAGCTTATGCGTCGAGTTCAGCCCAGTGGCAACATTATCACCACTCGCCACCGGGTTCATCATCAGCAACGACGCGTCCGAAGACCTCTTCTCCTTCACCTCCAAATTATCCGACAACTCTTTCACACTCATGTTTGTGCTCATATTTCTATCCTTTACTGACATCATCTTTACCGTATTTTCGTGTAACAGCTGCATTACTGCTATTTTTTTTTTATTTTGCCGTGGTAATTAAATTTTATGTTCACATTTTTACTGGAATTTTGACGTAGTGTGACGTTTCGATTTTGAAATGTGTTGTTTGTTTTTTTGGGTTCCAAAAGGCATCCAACGGTCGGGTTAGCAAAAAGGTTGGCTATCAATGTTTTATCAGGTTGTTTGTGTCGATTAATCAAATGTATGAAATGGGATTTCAAGTATGTTGTGGCGATTGTTTAGCTACGGCCACGCCACAGTCATTTTCACAAATGTAACTTTCAAGGGACTACTTACTATGATTAAGAGAAACTTCTAAAAAGATTGTAGCTCGTTCTGTGGCGTGAGCGTGACCATGTCATCATGATATCCTGTAGCCTAACTAGCGTATGACGAGGCCCCTTAGAGAGGGCCAAAGCCTGCCGGGGTCGCCGGACTATCGAATAACCGTGGCTCCGGAACGTAAAGGGCTATTGAACAATATCGTGGATTTTAGTCATTACAAGTCTGACAGTCCCTGGGTCGAGGACTCATTTGATAATTTTACCAAATTAGGAAAAGCCTAAAGTGCCTTACTTACGTGCATCGTTTACTTTCACTCCCCCATATTGTTCTTTCCTTCAATCTACATCTTAAAGAGGGCTCGAGCTCACTTGAGTAAGATAAGTGTACTCTATCGCTTTCCGATCACGTAGCAACGCTTGACCAAAATTACGCCCTCCAAGAATAAGTCCAGTTTGAGAGCATTCCCGAATTAAGGCAGTCACTTTTGTTGGGAAATTGCCAATATAAGTCTATTGTGAATTCTACGAAGTGTTATTGGCTAAATGGCAAAGGTGTTGAATGATTGTTTGTGGTTCTTTGGACTACACTAGAGATATAATCCGCTTGCCACAGAAAAATAAATATCTGTTGAACGGTTGTCTTACTAAATCTCTTCTACTTTATTGGAAATTAAGACCACAAATACTAGTATAGAAAACTCCATAGCCTTTCTCACCACTCAAAATGATGAGCTGAGGAAGAAGATTGAGGTGATTGAACTAAGGGTAAAGAAGGATGAGGAGTACATAATCCAACTAGAAGATAAAATCGAAGATCTTCAACGAGGAAGTCGTAAAACAACGATAGAGATAAAAAACGCACCAAAAATCCAAAGCGAAACTAGAAGTGACTTAATAAAAATGGTTACACATTTGTCAAATGAGACTAAATGCCCTATCCATCAAAATGAAATCAAAGACATTTTTCGAATCCCAAACAAACGCAGCGAAGTTAAAAATGGACCGATTGTCGTCGAATTAGCATCATCGATATTAAAAAGTGACTTTTTGAAATCGGCTCGCACGTACAACAGAGGAAACAGAGATAAATTATGTGCAAAACACCTAGGATTCACTACTAATGAATACACCCCAATCTACGTTACTGAACAGCTAACCACCAGGGGTGCGCGCTTATATTTTCTTGCCCGCGATCTAGTTAAATCCAAAGCGTACAAATACTGCTGGACTTCCTTTGGCCAAGTCTGCGTCAAAAAGGATGATGCCTCTTCAAAAATTATAATAAGGAGCGAAATGCAAGTTACAAAACTTATGCAACAGATATGACTATTAGTGTTAGTACTAGTGCTAATTAATCCTTACGTCACACATTGTATAAAATATAAACATAATAGTCTCTCTTACCGTTATTTGTTAAATTCTATTAGATCTAAGGTTATTATTAATATGTTAAAATTAGTTTTCACTGTATTGTTATTATTACTAATTAGATTAAGGAGTATAATTTATGTTATTATAACGCACACACACACAATCGAAACATACACTATTCAACCTTTCATACAGGTCATTTCATGCACATCACGTACAAAAGCACGCGTAGACAAAATCACAGGATTAAATATCACAAATTGTAATGTTCACTTTGCATTTCTGTGTGAAATTATGTTAATGAGATATTCAATCTTTCTTTATGGATAGTACACAAACAATAGCGCAAGCAATTGATGAATTAGCTATAGCGCAAGCTAGCGAATATCAAATCCAACATTTTACTCAAAAGTTCAGTACTCGAAGCTCAGATTTTACCATTGTATCGCAAAATATTAGAAGCATTTATAGTAATTTAGATGATCTGCATATTACTTTGTCTCAATTTGGGTTTGATGTAGATCTTTTAGTTTTAAGTGAATGCAGGCTTGATGTAAACAAACCGATCCCTAATATTAGCAACTATTTGTCATTTTCTACCAGTAACCACTTGAACCGATGTGATGGAGTAGTGGCATACGTAAAAAATACGCATAAAGTTAATGTCAAAGAAATCACATTGACACACGCATCGTGTTTACAAATCAGCATGCCCAATCTTATAGTGCTCGGTATTTACCGTTCTCCATCAAACGGTAACGCCGAAAACTTTGTGAATTCCCTTGATAAGCACTTGGAATCCTTGCGGACAGTTTCAAATATCATAATAACCGGTGATATAAATATAAATATTATCTGTAAATCTACCGAACAAAGTCACGAACGTATGAATAGACTCAGCTATCTAAACATGCTCTCAATGCACGGTCTGTTACCAGGACATTATCTACCAACCCGAGGTGTAAACTGTCTAGACCATTTTATTATGAAATTAAATAAAATAAAAAAAACTGCCTCTATCGCCGTAATAAATACAACGATAACTGATCACTTCATGATATTTCTCAAGCTAAGTGACGTAGAAAACAAACATAAACCCTCTAAATTTAAAACTAAGATAAATTTTAAAAAGCGCTTGTTACATTGAAAGAGAGTAGAATTTTTGAGTCAAATCTAGTGAATGATCCTCTTATGCTAACCGAACTACTTATAAGTCAAATTAAAAACTGCCTAAGTCAAAATACAACTACAACTTTGGTTCCAAGAAATAAACGTATAATAAAACCATGGATAACTACAGGAATCCTACGGTGTATACAAAATAGAAACAGAATGCAAATGAAGGTGCGGTCTGATCCCTCAAATTCTATCTTAAAAATTACCTATAGGAGATACCGCAATTACTGCAACAACTTGATTAAAAATCTGAGACGTAAATATGATAAGGAACAGCTACTATATGCAAGTAAAAATACTAAACTAATGTGGAATACCATAAACAATATCACAAACCGTAAATCGAATAAATGTCAAAATCTGGAATTATTAGAAATAAAACACACCACACAAGACTCGGTAAATGAAGTTAATAACTATTTTTCAAAAATTGGTAAATCGCTAGCAGAAGAAATTCGCAGCAATAATAATCTATCACAAATTCAGGATAGTCTCGATGATGTTACAGCACGGGTCTCTTCTTTTGTGCTTTTAGAAACAGATCCAACGGAAGTCTACAACATACTAATGAGTTTGAAATCTGAGAGTGCACCAGGATGGGACAATATACCCACAAAATTTTTAAAATTATCACATGAGGTAGTTGTACCAATAATTTCACAACTAGCAAATCTGTGCTTTAGGCAGGGGATCTTTCCATCTGCCTTGAAAAAAGCTGTTATTACACCTGTACATAAGGGTGGAGACAAAGATGATGTAAATAATTATCGGCCAATATCAGTGCTTCCTGCAATTTCAAAAGTTTTAGAAAAATTAATAAATATTCGATTAATAAACTACCTTAACAAATATGGTATTATATCCAGTTCTCAATACGGTTTCAGACAAGGATTATCAACTGAAGATGCAGTTCTAGCGTTAACCTCTCATATTGTGAACAAAGTGGATACAGGAAGAAAGTGTCTAACAGTTTACCTTGACATAAAAAAAGCATTTGATACGGTCTCAGTCCCCATCCTTGTGCGTAGTTTGGAAGCTTTAGGCATTCGGGGAAACCCACTGTCTCTGCTTACAGATTATCTTAAAGATAGGAAACAGTGTGTTAGGATAGGGGAGTACACGAGTGAGGAGGCTAATATCAGTTTTGGTGTCCCACAGGGCAGTGTTCTGGGCCCAACCCTATTTCTCATATATATTAATGGCCTTTGCCATATGAAAATTGAAAACGGTCGGGTATTCTCTTATGCTGACGACACAGCCGTTGTTTTTACGGGAGATACATGGAGCGCTGTGTATAAGTCTGCTGAAAGGGGCCTAGCGAGGATTGCTGGTTGGTTGAACTCCCATCTATTAACACTGAACACCTCGAAAACCAAATACATTGCATTTACAAAATATAATAATTCTCAACCGGGGTCTAACTATTCTCTAAGGATCCATAGCTGCAATGATCCTTCGGGTATTAATGGAAATTGTAATTGCAGTGAAGTGGAAAAAGTCTATCACATTAGGTACTTAGGTGTTGTGGTCGATCAACGTTTATCTTGGCACACACACATAGAAGTAGTCATGGGCCGAACAAGAAAGCTCATATGGGTCTTCAAGACATTGCGACATGTGACTTCTAAGGACCTCTTAAAGCAGATTTACGTCTCTCTAGCCCAGTCAATTCTAATGTACTGTATACCAGTATGGGGCGGGGCTACCAAAACAAAATTCCTAGAACTGGAGCGTGCCCAGCGATCTCTTCTGAAAGTAATGCATCTAAAACCATACAGATTCCCAACTGAAAACCTATATGCACTAAGCGACATTCTAACGGTCAGAAAGCTGTATACGCTACGAGCTATTTTGAAACTCCATAAAACACTACCTTATGATCCTGGATCCCAAAAAAAGAGGAGGAATTATGTTGTAGCACATGTTGTCTCAGCTAAAACAACTTACGCAGAAAGACAATATACTAGACAGTCTGTAAACCTGTACAACAAAATAAATAAATGTTTGAACATTTACGCAATGACACTTAGAGAGTGTAAAAAATCACTAACAGACTGGCTGAAAAGCAAGACTTACAACGACATAGAAGCACTCTTACAAACATCTCGATAAAGCTAACCTTGATACATAATACACACATAGGTGTCGCGCACATATTATATACACACACGTGCACACACACACACACTCACACACACACACCCACACACACACAGGCATAAATATTATTTCGCTGGATTTATAATTGTAAGTTTACTTTTTTCTCATATTTTTTTTTTTTTTCTTCTTATTATTGTTATATACCTTGTTCATTCTCACTTTGACAGTTAGGAAGAGGGGGGTTTCCTAGCACAGGTATAACAATACTTAAAAGGAGACCCCTGCGTAAGATAATTTTCTTGTAAATGTGAAAATGAAATAAATGGTTTTTTCTTTTTCTTTCTTTCTTACTAAAAACAACTCTGTTAAACGACCTTTATATCAATGTGAAAAGTCTTTTTGACGTTGTCAGTTTTTTGGTGGTCAAGTGTTCAACGTGTATTGTTGCGAAAATGAATATGTGACGAAAGGAATCTTCAAACAGAGAACTGAGCCTGTGATTTTCAACTTTATTCAATGGGGTATAAAGTTGAAAATGTATTAGCGACTGCTGAACGTTAGCGATTGTCGCTTGCCGTTTGGCTACAGGCTCTGTTGTTTTTGGTTCGATTTTTTATCGACTAAGCAGAGGTCGATGTGCTTTTGGGTATTTTTTTTTATCAGTAGGTACAGTAGATAGGCAGTCATTTATATATTTCGACAGCAATAAACGGGACTGTTCTTTCGATGGAAGGTTTTTTTTTAAAAATAAAACGAAACAGGGGAATTTAAAATACATTTAATTAGAAAAAAATACAAATATCATCCAAAAGCAAAATTAAAAAATATTTTTAAACGAATCATCTACTCAGAGACAATTTTAATAAAAATAAATAATTATATTTTATGTTTTTTTTTTTGTATGATTTTCATTAACTAGTTATCGCAGTAATCTTCTAGACATCATACAATGATATAAAGAAAGATTCTTTAAAAAATAACGCTTCATGGAGATTTCAAAGATCTTCTTAAATTTCATCAGGAACGTAGAAGTCACGATTTGTTTCATCTGTTGCTTGCTGTTGCCTCTGAAATTACAAAAGAAACTTACAAAACGTTTTTGAACTAATATAGTAACACCATCTTTAAGACTTCATTTTTGAAACTCTAAACAAATAAACTTGACATCTCATTTTAAGTCCTGATAAACTAAATCACAGATTAATTCATATAACTTTAGAAATTCGTTAAAAATAATACGTTTTTACATTATTATATTCAATTTCCATTTCGCATTATGCCGTAGCCCGTAATGAGCATTTTTAAAGTTTGTAGGGTACGCAATAGTATAAGCCACATCAAAATCCATTGTCAAGTTCAAAAAGCTGCTTTGGTCGCGGGACTTTCTCATCAAGTAACCGTGACCCCGGAACGTAAAGGGCTATTGAAGGATCGCGTGGATTTTAGTCAGTATGAGTCTAAAGTTCAGAAAGCTTTCACTCAGACAAGCATAGAAACTTACCGTCTTGCAAAAAAGAAATTAAACTCCTGTTGAACTCTTGTCTAAAAAATTGACAACGTCAAAACGTCGTTTTGCAGTTACACTTTTTATGACAAGCGTTCAACGGCTGTTTTTTTTGTTGTAAGGCGGTTATGGTCGAAAAGATAAACTCTGGGAATAAATATTTAATCTCAATCCAAATAATTATCGTTCATTTGTTTTTGACGGCTGTTTCTGAGTGGACATCGTAGGGACTCCGATAACCGGGTGTCACCATTGCGAAGATCGCCTGGAGGACACAGTAGAGCATACGGTGCAAGACTACCCCGCTTGGGCAGAGCACCGACGTGTCCTCACGGCGGCGATAGGCGGAGACCTCTCGCGCCCGGCATTGGTTGCGGTCATGCTGCGGAACTTGCTGTCCCACGATGGACCATGGCAGGGTCGACGGCGCGTCGTGTTCCACGCGCGCCTCAAAGAGGGTCAGCAAAACGACGAGGCCCCGTCAGAGGGCCAAATCCTGCCGGGGTCGCGGGACTTATTTCCTTACCGTGACCCCGGAACATAAAGGGCTATTGAAGAACACCGTGGATTTTAATCAGTACAAGTCTGACAGTACAAGTCGGACTCATTTGATGGTTTACCACGCTAAAAAAAAGGGACTCCGATAAACACATTCGGTCGTTGATTGGTTACAGACAAAAATCTAACCGTAAATAGCAAACGAGCTAGATTTACTTATTCGGACGCCTGGCAGCGCTATCCGTGAGGACACGGCGGTGCTCTGCCCAAGCAGGGCAGTCCTGCACCGTATGCTCCACCGTGTCCTCCGGGTGATCCTCGCAGTGGTGACAACTAGGCGTCTTTTCCTTCTCTATTCGACACCGGTACCTCCCCGAAACATGTGTGTCCGGTGAGGACTTGCGTCAAGCGGAAGGCAAGGACACCGTGACGCCTCTCCCGTCACTCCTCAAAGAGAGGTTTTATCGCCGCGACCACGGCGTGCCCTAGAAATTACCCATTGATAACGAAAAAAAAACAAAAATAATAGTAAAATGAAAAAAAAAAGTAAATGACAAACCAATACAATATTCAGCGACGAAATATCCGTTTTTTATTTCATTCGACCTGAAGCACTGGTTGTGGCGTAAGTAGATGATGCAGGCTGTACTACTACAGAAGTTTTAGGTTCCACCGGTGGCGGTGGTGGTTCTTTCACCTTCGGTAGTTTCGCTAGCTGTATGAATAAAAAAAAAAAAACTTTCAAAAGAAACTTTTAAAAAAAGAAGACTGTCTGAAAAACGATGTGCAGTAATAATGAAAATTTTTATTGATGATGATATTAGGTGTGATGTGATTTGATGTGATGTGATGTTACGTATGTAACATGATGTGATGTGATGTGATAATAAATTATGATGTGTTGTGACATGTAACGTTAATCGAAGTGTTATATTGTGTTGCGGCGTCATGTTGGGTACATGCGTGATGTATGTTAAGTCGTGATGTGAAGTATTGTTGTGCATTGTTGCAGTGTGGCATGTATTGACGTATAAAATGTGATGACAAGTGATATAATATAACGTGATGTAACGCGACATAACATGATGATCAGACTTACCCTCTTTTCTTCATTCATTTCTCTCCGCAGCGAACAAAGGATGCGGTGCGTGAGGAACTCGCTGGCGCGGCGCACGTCACCATTGTCAGCGCAGATGCGGTTGTTCACCACCGCGATTGACAGGGACTCTACTGCCTCACCCCATTCCACTGCAATGGAACGGTTATTAGCATAGGTCGGAATAGGTAGAGCTATTTTTATGTACTTGCCATAGGTAAGAATAATATGGATATTCCCCGAGTCCCGGAATTTGGGGTGAGACAACAAGAAAAACCCCTTCTACACGATCAGACCTGACCGCTGACAGAGGTGACCTTGGTCGTGTCATCAGTATCCGACCGTCTGGAACGCTGTCGGCTGACGGTCGGGTCGACCGCGGACGCTGCCTGTCGGGACGGATGCGCCCCCGACCAAGGTCGATTGACTACGCCCATATTTGGTCGCACGACCAACGTCTGCACGGTAGGTTTTTACACCCACCGGACCAAGGTCACCTCTATCAGGCGGTCGGGTCTGACCATGTGGAAGGGGTTTTACTGTTGGTAAAGTATTGAATTCTAGTAGCGCAGAAAGAGACAAAAACAGGTGCGGAAACATTATAAAAACTAATTTTAAGGGTTCCGTACTTCAAATTAAAACATCTGTCTGTTTGTCTGTCAAGGCCTTTTTCTCAGGAAAGCATGGAACTATCAAGCTGAAATTTTAGAATACGAAACCCTTCTTCACTTTGTGCGTTCGTTAATGGCCGGTTTTATTTTTTATTTTAGAGAAGCAAGGTATAAAACTAAACATATGACTTACTGGGGTGTCTCATGTTAGGCAGCGTCACATTACCAACGGTAACGTCCATACGTTTCTGTACCTTCAGGCTCACAGACCTCGTCATCAGCCTCGCTAAGGCATTCACCATCTGCAGTCACATTACAAATTATTGTGTGTGTGTGTGTGTCATTGCGTGGTGCCAACTGAAAACCAGCGCTGGGTGTCTTTCACTCGGCAAATGCTGAGTTGGTAACCCTTTTGGTGTGGACATGCTCAGCAAAATTTCTATTGTATTTTTAATTTAATTTTTTCTGTGTGTGCGTGTCCTATACCAAATAAATATTTTGCTATTCTATGCTGTTCTATTCTATTGAAGATACATAGGTATACTAGACATTGCCAGTGGCTTTGCCCGCTGCAACTCGAAAACTAACCCATAAGAACATCCAAATCGGTTCAGTAGTTTTTGCGTGAAAGAGTAACAAACATACAGAGAAATTTTCGGTTTTGTTTGTTTAGTAAAAATTTTCCTACAATATGAATTAAACCTGTATCGTGGGTGCATTAAATACAATAATTTCTATGTTCGTAATCATTCTTCATTCACAAAATTACCTGTATACCTACTCATAAACTCACAGATTCAATGTCACGGCAGCGTGAAGTCACGGTCTGTCTGTTGTGGATTTTCTACTTTATACTCTAGAGCATAAAGTTGAAAATCAGAGAATTCGGTCGATCATCCGATTGATAAAAAAAATAAAGATTTAAGTAAACTAGTGGTTACCATTGATGTAGAGCATTACATGGTAGATTCTAAGCGTCAGTTCACACCGAGACGCGACGCGAAGCAACGTGACGCAACGATACTTCAAATTTGTAACTTTCCTTGTAGTAAACAAAGTCAGATTTTGAACGACGAGCTGCGTTGCGAAAAGAGTTACATTTTGAATAACTCTATTGAAAAGTGCGCGCAGCGTCACGTCTCGGTCTGAGCTGACCGTAAGATAGTCTGACAGTCACTTTTGTTCCACCCAGAGCGCCCGGACTTAACTTTACCACTTTATAAAAAAAGTAGTTTACCTCAAGTATTTTCCTTCTCTCAGGAAGGAAGTTAGGCAATGCCACAGGATCAGGCAAGTCTTCCACCTTGTCGACGAAGGTCACCTCAGCCAACTTCGTTTTTGACGGCTGTAGGTAATTAAGAATAACAAACTCGTTAATTTGGGCTTTGCATCCTACACACCATTGTAAAAAAAATCCCTTTGGTACATTATAGCCTAGAATAATGGTTACTTTCTTTAGGGCGCTCCCTCACCGCGAGCATTCACCTGTAATGTAATGTTACAAATTCGAACATTCGAAGACAATAGAGCATCAAATTGCGCACTTTTGTGTTACCTACATTTTCCTGCCTTTACACTTTTTCGTATCGTTTTGAAATATTGGAATACATTAGTACAGTAAGCAGTATTCAAAAGCGATGTTCTGCTACCATAATGACAAAACTTTTGCCCTATCATTAGACTTTTATTTTGGAAGCTATACTATTACGAAATAGGTCTTGTTTTAAAGTGGAAACCAGTATTTTACGAGTAAATTGCATTTGAATTTTGTTTAGTGTATACATGTTATTGCTCGTGACTGTACAGGAGAATCAACGAATTTTATTCCAGACTTATGTGGCAGAGACTATAGTAGGAAAGAGCACATACCACAGGCGTAGGTGGTCTGTTCTTTACGCTCTTAGGTTCGTAGTCTATCTCCTCTTCGTCATCTATCTTGACAGTTTCGCCGAAGCCGATCATGCTGTCACCGCGTCCTGTCTTCGCGTACATTTTTGTCAGCTCCGTCGCCACTTGGACGGACCAACGAGGTTGTTTTGACCTATCATAGGAAGATTACTAAGTAGGGTCCGTAAAGGGTAAACTTTGGGTACGGAATACGAAACGGGCGAGTCTCTAATTTCTCAGAATAACCGTTTCATGAGGGAGTCTTTTTTTGATCGTGTTAAAATCATCAAATGAGTCCACCTATCCAGGGCAGGGCGGGAGGGACTGTCAGACTCGTTCTGACTAAAATCCACGGCGTCCTTCAAATAGCCCCTTACTTTCCGGGGTCACGGTATTGTGATAAGTCCCGCAACCCAGGCAGACTTAGGCCCTCTAGGATATAAAAACTTTAATGTTTGATATTTCTGATATCTCCAAAATAAGTAAGTATGGACCCCATATTTTAGAGGTTAAAATTATTGCAAATATGGGAATAGTATCACCCATTCCAAAAACAAATCACCCTGTATAAGTCTAAATGCAGAAGCTCGTAGTCTTCCCAAAGACGGCTCAATTAATTCTGAAATCAGTGGGTGGCCACTTCCTCACAACAATAAGAAAGAAAGAACTGCCATATCTTTATGGACCTTATGGTTTAGGAAATAGGAGTGGATGATCAAGAGAACACTTACTTCTTCTTGCCTGGTGGTGGCCGATAGTTTTGGAAGAAGATGACGGCTGCCCGACCTCGAACCTCGCGTTCAACGTCACTCAAGAGTAGGTGCACGCGACGACGAGCGAACTCCATGATTGCAGATTCTAACATCTGCGAGAAAGAGCAGATAGGAATATCTTCATAATGATTGTTTCTGTGTGTGTGTTTAAAGTGGCTGATAGATCGTGTTCATCAGCCTGTAAATGTTCCCACAGGTGGGGCACTAGCCTCCTCTATGTGATAGGGGGTTCGCCATGTCCATCACACGGACCCAGTTGTGGAATATATCATTTACTAGCTGTTGCCAGCGGCTTCACCCGCTACTACTCGAAAGTTATCCCACGGGAACATAAAATCGGGATAAAAACTATCCTATGTGTTAATCCACATTATAAACTATGTGTGTACCAAATTTTAGCCAAATCCGTTAAGTGGTTTTTGCGTGAAAGAGTAACAAACATCCATACATCCATACTTACAAACTTTCGCCTTTATAATAGTAGTAGGATTTTTTGGACAATTCAACGCCACGATTGCCAAGATACTCGTACGTTGAGATGTTGAGCATTTAATGCTCCATTCTTCAATTTATTAGAAAATGGTACCTACATGAGGTAAAAGAACTCAATAATGGTTTTTTTTTTTGAATAAAAAGAACTTTATCTGAAAAAAATATTTTTAAGAGAAAAATACCATCATCAATACATAAATTCCATCGAATTCACAACCAACTTTGTCGTATATTAGATAAAATAATCAAAGTTCTTTAAGGATCCCGTATAAACCACGGTTTATTACGGACAGAGGTCGGAATAATAGAGCCCATACGTCGGCAGTAAGTGAACCTACATAAATTACAATATTTTAAGAAGCATTTGTGTAAAAATATTGTCCTTTTATTCAAGGGATTCAGAATGATTTTACTGAATTATAATTGTAGACTCCGTTTTAGTTTGCTAGATTGCTAAACTATGAGAGGCCTCACCAAGAGGTGGCCTGAAAAGCAATGAGAGCAATGTGAGCCTCAATTACGTGTAGGCACCTTAACCAAAATGATAAAGGCATTCATCGTGGGGAAACCGGCAAGTCCAAGAACCAGAAATTCGAACATATGATGTATTTGTGATAATATCTACAAATCCGGGCTGGCCTAGCGTGATGGATATTACAGCGTTTTTCCTCCCACAGAGAGAAGGCCTGTGTTCCAGCTTTGAGAACATTATAGGCTGATAATCGCGAATGAAAACTCATGGATATGTTTATTCTTTCCAACCTCACGTATAAAGCACATTATAAAGTCCCTCACAAAGAACCAGAAATCCGCACTTGGAGTCTGCCAACGAGCTATGGAGCGAAGTATACTGGGTGTCCAACTTATGGATCGCTGATTTAGCAGCTGTAAGGTTGAAGTGGAACTGGGCTGATCATATATCTACCGTATGTTGGAGGAGCAATAGGCAAATGTAACCACACAGTGAATCCCAAATGACGGTAAACGACAACGCGGCAAGCCCAGAAAGAGATGGCGGGATTAGCTATGACTCATTTATTAAGGATTGGCCTACAATCGTACTAGATCGCCAAAAGTGGAAAAAGGGAAGGGATGATTTTGCCCCACAGTAGGACAACACTAGCTTTTATTAGTGATTATGAATATGCAGTAATGTTAAAGTGCTTACCTCTTCAAGAATATGAACTGGTGCTGTAGGTAGGACGACCTCAGTGTCCATCCTGGCTCGTGCCTGTCCCAGGGTCATCAGCGTATCGCCAACTGTTGACTGAGCGCTTACCATGGCTTGAGTGGCTATCCTGAATGCCGTTTCAAGACTCATGCCTTTGGCGCCGCGCTTCGACTGAAAACGCGTAGTCATTTTTAATGATGTAATGAATTAGTTACAGAAGTCGCTTTCTGTGGTTTTTCACTTCACTTTACTAAAATGATTAAACTTAGGTTGATAAAAGGCTGTCCAGTTACAGAAATTGTAAGAAAAAATAACATATCTACTGAAAAGTAAGCCAGAGGTGTGCACCAAAATTTAGATTTCGTACAATAGATAATGTGTGTGATGTAGCGCGTACGTAGCTTTTGGGTTTGTGCCTTTTGTACCAGGTGCCATCCGTAATTTTATTTTTTTGGTGGACACGTCTGAAACATTCACAGATCGATAGATCATTATATCAATACAAACATCAAATGTGATAGGCAAAACCTCGTAAAGCGTCACGTTTCCGAGTTATGAGCTGTCAAACATGTACATGTACAAGTAGCTATTCGTACATGTTTGACAGCGCATCTTTGCGATCATTTTAACATCGTGACTGATCAATCGGTTCTATATTGTGTTACCTAACTTTTTTATACATAATCTTATGTGACATATTTTTTTTTGTCCTAATCATCATTTGTCCGAATGATAACTTGCCCGAACTTAATACCACATAATTTCAAATGCCATAACATTGAAACTCCTAAATACTGTATGTCCTAAATTCGTTTGTCATAAATATAACAATCAATAATACACAAAATACATAAAACCGATTGCCATAAAATACATAAGTCCTAAAGTTTCTTTTGTTACTGATTACCACCCAATAAGGAAAATCGACGGAGCCCGTAACCTAACACGAAGGGGATGGCGGGGTCTTTCAGACCCCGCTATCCCCTTCGAACCTAACCTTTCCGTGTCGGGGTGCCCACAAGTCCCGAGCTCGCTTCGCTCGCTCTTGGATCCCAAGATCTTCGGTTTCTGAACAATTTCATGAAATATCAGTTTTACTATACTTAATTGAACATTCGGAATAATACACACTATGTAATATAATGATTAGGACATATGACTTTATTACATACAAAATTAGGAGATTCAATTATTATGATACTCGATTTTATGCCAGAACAGCTTTAGAAGTGAAGATAATTATGTAAAACAATGTTTAGAACTTTTGATCATTATGGTTACTGAATTTTATACCAAACGTGTTATGGATAATGATTTTCGGACAAACAATTTTAGGTGACGAAAAGGGATACCCTGATCAATCATGTCCAGATTCAGAGTAGTCACTAGACCTTATGTTAACTATCTATCTGTTTATGTTACCCTCTCAAACTCGATGCCCATTTTCCTGACGAGGCCTGCTTGCTTCGCTTGGCCTCCGTGTATCAACTTCCAGTTTGCTAGCCTGATGCGCTGTAAGTGTAGATCTGTGTTGTACGCGTATACTTCTGCTTTCCTGGTAAACAAAAGAATGGTCTCAGTGATAAATAAAAAATAAATAAATAATAGAAGTTATTCTACTACACTATCTACAAAAACTAATTCGAAAGAAAGGCATGCATGGCATTTTATACCGCCCGTACACCCCGGCCTAGCCGTTAATGATACGGCAAGCTACACATTACTCGCCGTCCACAAGCCCGCGCTTAACGGGGTAAGCCCGCGTCTACGGGAGTCTTCGGCGGCCAGGACGTGAGATGTAGGATTGCTTCTCCCTCACGTATTACTGCTTCAATGGAAGGTGACTTCCCATTCGCTGTGTTATATGGCCTGAACCAGTGTTGGACTGGATGCGAGAAGTCGCGGCTGCCTCCCGCCTCCGTAAGCATACGGCAGTACTCCAGCCAAGCTGGGCAGACTTCAAGCGTATGCCCCATCGTTAACTTCTGCTGATGACTGTCCATACACCGGCAACAGGCGGACGTGTCCTGCTGGCGCATCCGGAAGAACAATCCGAAACAATCGTGTCTGGTGACCAGCGTTACGCGGAAGGAGGCTGTGACGCCTCTTCAGCTTCTCCTCAAAGAGGCATCTCACTCGATATTTCATTCATTTAAAGTTTATTAGCTCTCTCTCACGTAATTCCAATTCCAATTTAGATGTCGTTCAGAAGACAATCAGTACTTTATTGCGCTGTAATCTGTCGCCATAAAGAACGAAATGAATCAACATAAATTAGGATCAGGTACTTGCATACCTGTCTTAACGATCTGGGAATTGACTCGTTTTGTATTAAGACTTATTGGTTCCTTATACATAGCTAAGCATCTGTCTCTGGTTCTTTGCAATTATTGAAAAGTACTATGCGTTGCTACTGAGAACAAGATGGCACCATATTGTGTCTTCTTCTTTACGTTTTTTTGAATTATCTCATTAATTCGAACTTAGTGTTTTAGTTGTACATAATTGTCGTCACAAAATGGCGCCAAGGTTATTTTATTGTTAGTTGGAACGCATCCTACTCCATATGAACCATGCCCAGGTCGGCGCGTGTACCAGCCGCGCCTCATAGAGCTGTCAGCTCAATGATGCCCCCCCCCCCCCTTAGAGGGCCAAAGCCTTTAGGGGTCGTGGGACAAACGAGCCACGGAGTATGGTGACCCCGTATCGTAAAAGTCTATTGAAGAACACCGTGGATTTTAGTCAGTACAAGTCTGACAGTCCCTCCCGTCCTGCCCTGTGTGGGACTCATTTATAATTTCAACATGATGAAATAAATTACCCTCTAATAGTGTCAAAATAATCGTTTTATTTTAGTTGGTAACACTACTCCGTGATCCAATTATTACTTGAACAAAGTCAGAATATTGTAGAATTGAAAATATTAATTGGATTTTATCGAAACTATTATTTTAAACTCGTTATCGTAGTACAATACTTTATAAAGCTTTCGAGTTTACAGCGTAAAATTTTGTGTGAAAACGGGTTTTGTTTCTCGTTGATACTACCGATGAATCCCGATGAAACCCGTATCTAGGGTTTCTAGGTCTTATGACCGAAAATCCGGACCAACCAACCAGTTTAGCCGGACATTCTAGTAAAAAGACCGGACACCTTTAACCTTTTTAAGTTCTAGTAAGACACGCATACAAGACACACACGCCATTTTTTTAAAACTTAGGCAAAACCTGTTCAACTAAGGAAGATTCCTCTCGCCGTGCTATAACGCAAGCGATCTTTAAAAAGACTAACAAAAGCCGGACAGGTCGGACGCGGTCTTATTTGATCGGACACGCTACCACAAAGCCTGACTGTGTCCGGCTTTATCCGGACGCCTGGCAACGCTTTACTTTTCTTTTCGGAACATGCACATGCGTACATCATATATTAATTATGTCCCTTCTACCATCAGAAAACTTAACGTAATACTAATTACTATTATGCATAGTCATTTTTTACCTTTAACTTAGACTAGAGCTAGAGTCAGGAGCAAATTCATATTAAAGAAAAATCTGTTTAACAAAAGCAGTAGGTACCTACAATTTTTTATTCTGTGACAAAAGTTGACTTACTTTTCTCTCCTTCTGGCGCTAGCTGCCATGTCATCAGTGTACAGTTGCAAGAGGAGTTGCTCCTCTCGTATCTTCATATTCTGGGCTTCTACACGAGCGGTCCATTTGTTGTTCGCCTGGAATGTTCACCGTTATTAGTACCTATTGAGTATAACCTACATACATACTGCCATAAAATATGCCATGGTCCATGTGCCTTCTTTTGTTATAATGCCTGTAACCTAATCCACGAAGTTTAAAGTAATAGGGTCTCTGTTCATCATCATCATCTCAGCCTAGTGCAGTCCATTGTTGGACATAGGCCTCTTCCAAGGAGCGCCACAGATCTCCTGCTTTTTTTCATCCAGCCACAGCCAGCTACCTTTTTCAGGTCATCGGTCCATCTTGCCGGGGGCATACTACCCTACGCTTACTTATACGCGGTCTCCATTCGAGAACCTTCCTACTCCACCTATCGTCGGTTCTGTGGCAGACATGGTCTTATACCTATATTTTGTTAGTCTTGTCTCATTCCTTTGTAAGACTGGCAAGCTCCTTCATCACCATCATTTTAGCCTAGGGTCACCTACTGCTAGATGCCTTGCTTTTTGGTTTGGGCAGGCTTGATGATGCTATTAACCCCCTCTAGATTAGGTCTTCCCCACAGCAGCCAACTATCAATCCTCAAACCAACCATATTGTTTTTACTACACAACGTTCCAAGTCATGGTTAACTGAACACGAACCAATTACTCCGACAATTTAGCACGACTGAGTAATGGGGGGGTAATGGGCCTCAGACGGAATGAATTTTGGCTTTATTTTGAAGGGATGTATCTTTATTTTTATGATGGTAAATTTTTCAAATGAGTCCTCCCACCCAGGGTAGAGCGGGAGGGACTGTCAGACTCGTACTGACTAAAATTCACGGTGTCCTTCAATAGCCCTTTACGTTACGAGGTTACGGTAATTCGTTAGTCCCGCGACCCGCAGGGATGTATAAGTATAGAAAATGTCTTTTTACCCAACTACAACGACTACGACTATGACTTATCTCATTACCAGAACACCGAGGATTTTAGTCAGTACAAGTCTCACAGTCCCTCCCGCCCTGCCCGGAGTGGGAGGACTCATAATAATTATAATGATTTTACCACGCTAAAAAAAAAGCATAGCCATACAAAGAAGGAAATGCCGCTAGTCTCTTGGGCACATAACCAGCTGACAGCGTTGGGGCTGAATTTTACGATTAGTTAGTTACGTAAACAACAATCTACTGAAGCCTGTCAAAAAATGCAATATCATACAGAAACCTCACGTTGAAATATATTTTGCATTTCATTGTCACCGCTATAGGGACAAAATTCAAGCAGAAATCGAATTTCTCGGTAGCCGAGCACGCATTTTAGATATTGCTGTGAGAGCGCTAGATGAATGGAAAAATATCTCAACTGTATTTTGAAACAGCTATAGAGGCCCGATGTACTGTAATCATTGTGTCGTATTACTTTTAATGACTTGTTACCTTACATTTATTGTATGGTGGAGTTTTGAAAATTTTGTTGAATATTAAAGTCTTGGATGAGGCATGATGGTGACCGTGGATAGCCACTAGGCTACGAACAATAAAACGACACGATAGCGAAAAACCAAAAATCTTGTTGCGTTGCTCGCTACGCTCTACTTTTACAACCCACTGACAAATTTACGCTACATTTGTCAGTCGTCGATTGTAAAAAGTAGAACAGTAACGAACACTTTCCTGCAAAACCGCAGCAAAATCGGTTCAGACAAACGTGAGATAATCGCGAATAAACATACGGGTCGTATTGAGAACCTACATTTTTTAAGTCGTTTAATAAATATTACCTCAGTCTCCAGCCTTTTCCTCTTCGATTCCCTGTCAAACCGCAGTCGGGCGAGTCTCTTCTTCTCATTGGCTCGCCACTGTCGTATCATAGTGATCTTGCGCCGGAGTTCCATTTCGTTGGCAGCCTGCACTCTCTGCTTGATCCTGTTCTGTTTCTCATGAGCTCTCGTTGCGCGCTCTTTTCGCTGCTTCTCGTTAAATTCTTGCAAATATTTCATCCTTGCTTGGATTTTCTTTTCTTGTTCTTTAGCACTGTGGGAAGAGACTGTTGAATTAATTCGTTTTGAAACTAATGATTGTGTCGAAAATTTATCCGCTTTGCCATAAAAAGATAAACATCTGTTGCTGGTCTAAAAAAGTGTCATTGCAAAATTACCCTTATAGCAATGTGAAATGTCGTTTTGATGTTGACAGTTTTTTTAGACAAGTGTTCAACAGAAATGCTTATCTTTCTTGTGCTAAGACGCAGCCTTAAAAGTACTTGACAGTTAGCGCGTGGACGAATAAAAGTCCCTTTATATGCTGCAAGCGGCAATTAATTCAGTTGCTCATACAAATACCTCAATATAGCAACTACTAAACTTGCATGCAACTCGCATACATGCCTAATTTTACATGGTCTAAATTAAAAAAAAAAAAAAAGGTTGCACTCCAGGAGTGCCGGTAGAAGTGAAAACTTTTTTGTTACTATGTTTTATTTTTAATTTGAATGACGTCTTACTCATTTTCGATCAGGGTCACGTGACCCTGACGCGAGTTTTAAATTTTTTACCCATTACAGAAAAAGTGTACAACGCCGCTAAAGAAGTTTTCACTTCAAAAACATGTATCTCAACGTAATTTTCCAGGCTAGAACTTTTTCGAACTACAACCCATCAGTCGGAGTCATTACCACTGCGCCACCACTACTCTCAAGAATCTAAAGATCATAATAAAAATACAAATGCTTGGCAATAAAACGAGGTTGCTGATTTCTATAACAATTTGTGAATGTGAATAAAATCGAACATATAAATCAGATTCATATATGCCAATTTCACGAATTTTGTGCCCTCAATGAATGTAAGTATATTCCAAAAGCTTTTACTTTTTAATGATTCGATCATTGTATCTTACATGAAAAAGACAGATTCAGATATTTTGATTTGAATGTAAAATAAGGTGATGTAATACATATACATAATATTATCTTTTTATGTATTGATGGTAGGTACTTACCTACAATGTAATAAATATCGTGGAAAACCTTATTGCGACTATGTAGAAGTAAAATTATAATATTATGGTACAATATTATGAGATACATAAACCTTGAAACGTACTGAAGACTTTGTATACACTAGGTATGGTTACTAACGCTAAGTGAGTTTCCGTGTGAATGTGGTGAAAGTTAGCAAACTAACATCCGAAATTAAAATATCAGATAGGCAAATTTGGTCGATGATTGGCTCAGACAGACATAGATAAGGGGGGTATTACAACGTCCAGAAATCAGGCTTATTCCAGTGAGTGAACGAGATGGCGCTAGACAATTTGTATAGCTCTGTCTACTTTCACTTGCCGGAATAAGCCTGCGGTTTCTAGACGTTGTAATCCCCCCAGGACCAAGATTGCAACCTAAATAAATCGGTTTATTTCTATCGTAAGTCAAAAACAGTTGGTCACGGGACGTACAAATTACCGTGACCCCAGCACTTAAAGGGCTATTGAAGGACACCGTGAATTTTAGTCAGTACGAGTCTGACAGTCCCTCCCGGCCTGCCCTGGATGGGAAGTCTTTGATGAATTTATCACGATAAAAAAACGTCACAATGAATTATTTTTTTATAGATCTGGTTTCAAAGTGTTAACCTAGGTACATGGATCTTCAACGTTTACTTGCTACAAGGAATTGCACGTAAGTTTAATTATATTTGTCATAAGCGATCTGTGAATGGACAACAAATTCAGTTATACCGCAATGCAGTTAAACTTGCATGCAACTTGCATCGTGTAAATAAGGCTTTAGTGACGTCTAAGTGAACACTATTATTAATATGATTACACTGATTCTTTGCTGAACGGTGCTTTGTACTTATGTAGTAGCAAAAGTTCGCTTCTGCAGTTTTTGGAGTGGATTTTTAATATTTTTTTATGGCATCTTTTTTAAGATACTCACACTGTGGCGCACACAATCCGCCATTTTGATTTATATCAAAATTAATTTATATACCCAGTGTCATTCTCATAATTCAGATGAATCTAACTACACCCCATAAACACAAACTTTAAGGCGGCGCTAGTCGCGAGCTCGAACTCACTGGCAGGCATGGTCAAAAACCATGATATTTCACCGAAAATCGAGCCATATTGTGCATGTGTGCGCGAGCGTCATCCCCCCGTGGAGAAAACAGGGGAAAACTTATTCAGTGAGATGCACGATCATTCAGAGTAAAAGGCGCGCGTAAAAAAATACGAAAAAGCCTTTGGCTGTAGGGGTTTTATGAAAAAACCACTGCACCAATTAATTTCAAATAAAATTTATTAAATTTTTCGATAAATTTGCTGTGTCGGTACGGACTTCGTTTTGGAAATTTGATGCTTCTTTAGCTTCTAATTTACACCCAAAGTTGTGTTAAAATTAGCAAAAAAACGAATCTTTAGAAGCTCGTAACTTTTTAATAGCTTCATATTTTACAATTCTGCTTCCGTACAGACAAAATTAATAATGAGACAAAACGATACCATGTTTAATTTTGGATGTACTTTGTCAAATAGTGGAGTAAAACCCCAACGAAGTTTCTATGGAAAAAATGTTGACTTGTTTGACCTTAATACATCAAGCTGTATAAGCTACACACTGCAAAAATATTACCCTCCGTCTGGCGCAGTCGGGTAAATGAAGCCTTAATTTATCTCGGTGTGACCCAATGTTAATGAAGAAAGACATCTTTTAATCATTTGAGAACAACCTTCGCGTTATCAACGCATTAAATCAGTGACGGTATCAAAGTGTCGTCCACGTAGTAATAATAATAATGTATATTTAATTAATCAGTTGTGCGCGTGCAAAACATCGTTATTACTTTAGCTTTGTAAGTCAAATAGGACTAATGTAGTCACCATGTTCAGCTAGAAACTTAGATCGCTGTTGTACCCTTAGAGTAGGTATAGCAATTTTGTAAATAACTATGTGTCTTGTATAATTTATTTTTAGGAAAAAAAATCATAATTTATTGGTTATGCTTCTTTGAACTATTATAAAACATTAACTAAACCCCTAGCAATAAACAATAATAAATATACTAAAAAATATAAAAATACACTGGACATCGGGCGGCGAGTTTAACAATGCTCGACATAAGTGTGGGAATGTGGGATCAGAGTCAAACAGCTTTTGATACAACTCTTTTTTTTTTTCAAAAACAAAAATGCAACACATTTTCGTTTTAAATCATAATCCCCATCTTATTCAAAAAAAAAAAAAAGACAAAAATCTGTCAAGAGCTGAATAAACTGTGTCTTTCCCACTTTTTTTTTTCTCAATTATTTTCCTCCACAACTAGGCTATACCCTTTTACTCGCAAAGAACCTCAAGTTTTCGTGGACGCATCATTAAAACTAAACTTCATCAGAAACTCGAGGACTTGTAGAATGTTGTGAAAATTCCTCCATCTTTTAAAATCGCGATGTCAAGTGTTTGCAGTGTGGCCGGGAGCAAGCCATGCTCCTTTTAATTAAAAGCTACACTTTTCATCCATGTTGGGAGACGTTTGAGTTTAACACACGAGATGAAAACTCTTCGGTGGTTTATTTTAATTTTCAGTAATGAGTCACGTTGGCTCTCAGTTTACAAATGTGGCAAATTCGTTTCGAGGGAGGAAATTTTGCAACATACAACAATAACAAATAGGTTATTTTAGCTAAGAAAAGTAGAATATTGGTTCAAGAATGCGTGCTCAAACTCTTAAAATAAAACCGGCCAAGTGCGTATCGGGCCACGCACAGTGTAGGGTTCCGTAGTTGCCCATCAAAAAACTAATTAAACTGATTCGCTGAATTTAATTTTAAAAAGAAGAATTTTCAAAATCGGTCCATGAGTCTTTGAGAAATCAGGGAAAATACATAAGAAAAAAGATTACTACGAATAGAACCTCCTCCTTTTTATGAAGTTAGTTAAAAATAGTAAACGATAAAAACCTACCTATCCCCAAAAAACATACCGTAAAACATACCTAATAAAGCTGTAAAAATAAAGTTGACTGTAAAAATAAAGTTGACAAACTTACATTTGCAGTTGAAGAGCATGTTCTCCGATACATTTTGTTTAAGAAAACATATTATTCAAGTACATTTTATAAGTTGGTCGACTATTACTCGTAAAGTTGTAAAGCCTACTTAGTCATGATAATTTTCTTTTAAACTTCGTTATATATACTACTATTGTGAATTTTTTCACACCCCCAAACATAACCGTTTAGCTGGTAGAGGGGGGGGACACTCGAATCGAGCAAAATTTAGCACTTTAAAGCTTAATATTTCACAAACGATTTTTTTTATCAAAAAACTGTTAATGGAAACTATCATTATTTTTTAAAGACCTATTTAATGATACCCCACACTAAGGGGTACGCGAGAAAAAAAAAATCCTCACTTTACGTGTAAGTACTGGAGGTACCCTTAAAAAAAATATTTTACGAGATTTTATTTTACCACTTTTTCGGCACAACAAATCCGTATATTTACACCAAATTACAGCTCTCTAGTACTGTACGTCTCTGAGCTAAACTGCGGACAGACGGACGGACGGACGGACATGGCGAAACTATAAGGGTTCCTTGTTGACTACGGAACCCTAAAAACCAGGAACACAATAAAAATCATAGATTGATTAATTATATCCTGGCAACAGAGAACCTGAAGTCTAAAGCACTAGATTTAGAGATGAAAACAAAATTCTCTTAAGTAAACAAGATAAATCTTGATCAAAGTTCCCATAGATAAGGTAAATTCATGTACCAAGATTATATTACAGGAAGCTTTTTGGATATTTTAACGTCCCTAATAAGGTGAAAATTTTTAGAAAAGTCTGTCAACCTTACTACAAAAACTTAAACATTTGTTGAACACTTGTATAAAAAAGTGTGACTGCAAAACGGACATTATTTCAATGTCTTATTCTGTCATCTTTTTAGACAAGTGTTCAACAGTCGTTTAAATTTTTTCGTGTTACGACGGTGTTAGTTTTGTCCATTATACGCGAAGCGCTTAATTATACCCGCTTAAGTTTAATTATGCTTCTAAAATTACTATGTTGTACATAATATGCCACATAATAATATGTAATGGAGGGTTAATCTAGTTGCTGCTCCTACAGGCGGGAACTTAATGAGTTAGTGTATCCCGGCCGCTGAGGCCACAAGACGCATGGCCGCGTCTCCTGTGGTTACTACACGAAGCAATTATGGAATCTTGCCGGAAGGATGTTTGCTAGCATTTAGTTGATTTAGCAAGAGGTTTGGTAAGGAAATGTATATTAAAGGGCTATTGAAGGACACCGTGGATTTTAGTCAGTACAAGTCTGACAGTCCCTTCTGCCCTGCCCGGGGTGGGTTGATGGTTTTACAACGTAAAAAAAAACTATGTAAGCCTATGACAGGTATACGCAACATTTACCATGAAAGTGCAACAAAGAAACAATTAAGAAAACATTATTTGACTGGTTAAATTATAATTTTAAATGGTTTAACCCTACAGTGCATTCAGTACCACATCTGGGACAATCAAAATAATTAAATCTACTGTTTATTTAGAGACACCTAGCGTCATTAATCGACCGACGGAATAATCTTTATACACTTAGCAACGGTTTAGTAATGGCAAGTGTCACCAAATATTGTTAGGTATCGATTGATATTGTGATTCGTACACAATTTGTAAGATCGGCGCAAACTCGTGGTTTAGGTAAATAGAAAATTCATTAAAAAATAGATTTTTGAATATTTGGATGTGAAAAAAATAGATTTACATTGGAAATGTTGTATCTTAAATGGAGGTAAGTAATTTTTTTTATTATTACTGTTTATGTTTTAGTAATATCAATTTATTTAAATGTACCAGATATGGTACACCATGCATTAGTTCACCTCTAACATTCTGTTTCGGTTGGATTTTATTACAGATTATGGCGAAGAAGGTATTGTCTGACGAGTTGATGGAGCAGTATTTAGATATACTGTCTGGGAATGAAGACGATCAAGACTTTTCAAGTGCAGAAAGTGATGATGACATGGCGAGAATCATCAAAAAAAAATTGCACCAAATGAATGAAGATAGTGGCTCTGAAAATGATATTGAGATTGAAGAAAATGCTGCAAAACTAGCGGTTTGCAGCATTTTCAAGTACTAATTGTGGTATTACCCTCGCCGAATGAAGAATGAATGACTGAAGAATCAACAAATCTTCAAGCCAGCATTTTAGGGTCAAGTACATCACACCACAATAGAAGTTCTTTCACTATGCCAGTTAGAAGAATTCGAATTTCTAATAATGTTAATAAAGAAAGAAAGTAAATTTCGTTTGGAAAACAAATGTTAAGAGTCTGATCATCCCCAATTATCATCATCAAAAGATCATCTCAAATATAAATAAAGAGCCATCAATCACAAATTTGAATGCTCCATTGCAATATTTTTTATGACAACCTAGAAGTTGAATAAATGCATGAATTCTGCATCCAAAATGACCCATCTAAGACCGTCTTTATATCACCACATACGAATTAAAAAAGTTTTTAGGATCACGCAGGGATCCCGGAGTAATGCTCATGAGCATTATTCCGAGATCCCTGCGCGATCGACATCGAAATGAGGAGATTCGTAGACAAACCAAAGTTACCGACAAAACCAACGAATAAGCAAGATGAAATGACAGTGGGCAAGCCATATAGCACGAAGAACTGATGGCCGATGGAGCGGTAAGGTTCTCTAATGGAGACCACGCACCGGCGCAGCGTAGCGTAGGACGTCCACCAACAAGGTGGACAGACGTTCTTATGAAGGCCACAGGATCACGCTGGATGCAAGCCGCTTCCAACTGGTCCTACTAGTGTAAAGATGAGGCCTATGTTCAGCAGTGGATGTCTTACAGCTGATATATACATTATGATGATGATGTATTCACAAAGGAAGAACATATTAGATATTTTGCGAAAAGTACCGTGTTAATTTTTGTTTGAACAAAGATAATAATAGTTTAAATAAATTTCGTTCATAAGTAGGGCTACTCTTAATATAATATTAAATATATAATTATTTTCATTGTTCCTAATTAAGAGCCAAATATTAGTGTTAATGCATACTGTACCAAATATGGAACAGAATAGAAAAAATAAATATCTACAAAATTAATGAATTCTAATTTTTATTATTATTTTTTATTATGTCTAGACACCACATAGGACCACATATATTTTTTTGAGACGATTTAAAAAAATCATGCATTGTAGGGTTAATTATAATACTATTCCAGTACTCAGTACCAACTCTCAGTTTTAAGTATGTACTTAGTACCAACTCTCAGTCTCGAAGACGAGCAGCAAGCACAACTTGACGAATGCCACCTTTAAGGAGGTTATGCAAATGCAACTTAGCCGAGTTTCGGCAAACTCAAGTGCAAGATGCAGTCGCTTGAGTAACAAGGACAAACGCTGCATACAAATATTGAATACCTACATAATATTAAATTAACTTGGCAAAGTGAGACGCAGTTTGTGTTTATTGCTATTTAATGGGTTTGTTTGTTCATTTATCATTTTTGCTTTAGAATTCCATTTAATAAAAAATCAAACTTATGCTTATTTAGGTTAGGTTGATTTCAGAATGAAGTACACAACTGAAAGATTTGTAGATACTTTTGAAGTTTCTACAACTCTTGCCGCTAACGCTCGCGAGCAAAAGTATGGATTCACTTACTTTGATTCGGTGCGAACTTGAGTACTTAATAATTAGTTAACAATAATAAAAATAGAATCTTTTAAAGGTAACTTTAATATGATATTAATATTAAAATGCATTCAAATCAAGCCAATATTTAAGTAGCTATCCCAGATCAATTGCAAGTGATTTCATACATTCGCTCGCTTGTTTAGTTATTTTCAAGTTTACATGTAAGAAACAAATCACATTTGCACGCAACTTTATACAAGAAATTCTTGTATATTTATATATAATCAGGATCTCGGAAACGGCTCCAAGGATTTTCATGAAAGTTACAGATTAGGGGTTTTTCGGCTCAAGGAATCGATTCATCAAGGTCCCGGGTTCGAGAAAAGCTCGGTTCCCAAGATATAGACATTTTAAAAACCGAGCGAAGCTCGGTCAACCAGATATTACACATAATAAAACATAGAGTAAAATAAGATTTCTAACAAAGAGTTTCATAGGGATACATGGGGTGTCAAAGAAAATTGTATTAAAAAGGAGTAGAGAGGATTCAAATAACTTACAAATGACACTCATAAAATTGAAGGCAAAGTTGAAGGAAAAGGCTAGCGATGGTGCTGATTGTAAATTCGAAACAAGACAGTAGCTATCCCAGATCAATTATTCCAAGTGATTTCATACATTCGCTCGCTTGTTTATTGTTAAGTTTACATGTTAGAAACAAATCACATTTGTCTAAGCATAATATATAGAACATAGAGTAAAATAAGATTTCTTACAAAGAGTTTCATATGGATGCATGGGGGGGGGGTGTCAAACAAAATTTTATTGAAAAGGAGAAGAGAGGATTCCAATAATATAACAAATGTCACTCATAAAATTGAAGGCAAAGTTGAAGGAAAAGGCTAGCGATGGTGCTGATTGTAAATTCGAAACAAGACTTGGATGCTTATGTGGTACTGATTAAGATGTTGTAAGGAACCCTCATTGTTACAGTGTTTGCATATTTACACGTTTTATTGAGCAAAATGGATTTTATCAATCAATGCGTACCTTCTTGGTTATTTACGTGGAAAACGTCGTTACTTTTTTGTAGGGATTTCCATTCAATAGAAACATCAATAAAACTAAAGTACAAGTAGTAAGTAAAAACTTAAATACACTAGCTGTTGCCAGCGGCTTCACCCGCTACAACTCGAAAATTATCCCACTGGAACATAAAATCGGGATAAAAACTATCCTGTGTTAATCCAGGTTATAAACTATCTGTGTACCAAATTTTAGTCAAATACGTTCAGTGGTTTTTGCGTGAAAGAGTAACAAACATACCTACATACACATATTATTATATCCTCACAAACTTTCGCATTTATAATATTAGTAGGATACATACTTCTGATAATGTATTTACCTATTTTCCAAGATGTATCACATGATTTCCACTTTACATTAAAAAAGTGAAAAAAATTAAGTGTTGGCTTAGTGTGCTGTATATTATGTCCCAAACAAGTCACTTTATGATGTACAATCGACAAAGTTGAATCATGACCCCTTTTGACAAAAAATCATTAATTTGAATCCGTCAAATTGACAAAGATCAAAATTGTTACCATGGATATGTATGTTTACGCGAATGCAGACCTAATTGCATTTGAATGTCTGTAGGAAAATAAGCTTATAGTGGGTCATAATTCCACTTTGTCGATTGTACATTTAATATTCAAATAAGTTCAAAGTATACCTTACCAAAGTATAATTACATGTCTCCTACGCTCCTAATTATAATTCTTACAGTATTTTACAGTACCGTAACAAAGGGTTCAGCTCACTCTTATAAATCTTAGGTAATTACGCTTACAGCGTCCTATCTACATCTGACAGGTGCGTCTAATTAGTCTAGCGATAGTTACCTCGGATGAGATCGTTATAAGCTCAGATCAAAGAAATAGGCAGATAGAGCGCTCAGAACACGCGAGTGGTTCCACCAAAGTTAATACGAAATCAAAATCGAATACAAAGTCGCGACAGCACCTAAGCTACGCGTCGTACCAAGCTGCGCGTCGTTGTTGTTGTTTGCCAAAATATCACCAAGCTGCGCCGTCACGTGTTTTTAACCATTGTAAAAGTTGTTCTCAAAAACAAAGAAAACATTATGGAATGTAATTCGATTTGATTTTGTATTAACTTTGGTGGACCCACTCGCGTGTTCTGAGCGTTCTACGAGTATCTGCCTAATTATTTGATCTGAGGTTATATGAGCACTATAAAACGACGAGACGGAGGAGACAAATTGAAGTGGTGATTAATTTTACGAGTCCGGATTCATTGACCCGAAAATGTTTTATGTAGCCACAATGGTTCTCTGGAAAAGTCAGGGTATTTTTATCCAAATAATAAGGCGCAGGATACAATTTGGATGTGACCGCAGACCGCAAACAGTAGCGACAAGCCCTCCAAAAGGACTGTCGACGTAAAAGTTCGTGTGGGTACTGTGACCACTTTTTTTTGTGGAAAATATTTTACCTAATGAGTCCTCTGGGTTTGGGTGGGACGGAAAGGATGGTCGGTCTAACATACAACAAATATATGTAAATATTGTTATTGAGTGTTAGCCTGGAAATCATGTCACACAAGTTCTGTAGGTTCCCAGTGTAGACTTCAGCTCTTACAAAGATGGAATCTTTACGTTACATGATAATTACTCGTGACAAATTCTACCATTTGGGAGCAACAAAAATATTCTATTCCATTCTAACAAATTCCAAGTAGTTGTTCGGGGTCTGTACGTTGGTGTATGTGATTTTAAATGTTTCTTAACGCGATCACGATACAGGAGAAACTCCTCGTGTGGTGGAACGTTTGCTCAGCTAGTAATCGTGCCGTTGAAAATGGTATTTAGAACCTCTTGAAAAACGAAGTAATTGATTCCTTTTCAACGTGGTTTAAAATAACAGCGACGTTATTTCGGGATTGAATAGAAAATAAGAAAAAACAAGCAAAGTACTGAAATTATTCTCCGCTTGACGTTCCACGCTTGGTATATCGCCAAAGCTTTAGAATCACTGAACTATATAATATAAACCCTATCTATTGAATAAACGCAATGGCATTAAAAACGAGACAACGACAATGTTTCAACATTGGAAAGAAACTGAGAAGAAAATAAGAAAACTTCACACTTCAACAAATACCGGCGCAATTTGTTTCTTGAGAGTAGAAAAGCCATAACTATTGGCAATACACTTACGAGTTACAATGTACTTTGGCAATGAATCCAATTCTCGGGATACGCGGTTAAGTGTGTTGATACGGGTAAGTTAATATAACACACTTTATCCAGGGTCGGACTAGGACAGGAGCGTCTGTGTATATCCTCCACAAGCCCGGGTATTGCTGACCACAAATTTTCAAAACTAGTTTCAGAGAAGCACTGCCTCGATCGCACCCGCTTCCGTGTTATTCCCTTGTCCGCTTCCGCGCCTGCGTCCGCTTCTGCACCTCTTCCCGCTCTCGCTCCGGGCCCCCTAGACAAGTCGCAAACAATAATCGTTAACGCTCGGTTCTCCTCAATAGATTTTCAACCTTATTCCTTCGAGTTAACGATTATCATCGAATGCATCTGCTGTAGACTTTTACATGGAGTGACTGCTCATCTTACCTCCACAACCCAGCAACTGGGCAATACGATACGCTACTTTATCCCACACAGTATTATGTAGTAGTTTCAAGTACATATTACATCAATAGACACCAAAGAGATTTAAAAGAACCTGTAGAGCGGGCATTGGGAAAATTGTCATACAAAATTGTTGATGCCGTGCGTCAGTAGCACTATCTAGCGTTGCATTGCAACGCGACTACTAGACTGAGAGACTTTTTACCTATTGGTAAAAAGTTTTGGATCACAACTTTCTTCGTGATGTCCCGTCTATTGCTCGTATATAGTTTAATGTCTTTGATAGAAACCTACGAACTGAAGGAAGTCTCTCAATTCCGAAGTTTATCGGGCTTTGATTGAACACTACCCAATAGTAGAGGTCAGCCTAGGTTTACGGAGTACGTAGTGACTGGAGTTACAATGTGTTTGTCTGTCGGCCATTCTCCGGTTGCAAGTTTTTATTTGTCCGCGCTTACTTAATCCGTAATATGATCATATTCAAGCGTGGTTTTTTTTTTATATGTTAGATTACGACCGTATCTAGCTGTATACAAAATATTGGGTTCTGTTTTAAACTAGTAAGCCCAAATTAATTGAATCTCTGTTCGAAAAAGCACTATTTTCTAATTACCGAGGCCTGTCCGCACTCCAACTTAATGTTAAAACTTGCTTGTAATTTCTCAAACCTGCAGATTTACTTTGATCCATTCAACGTTTAAACAATACGAAACAACGTGTATCACCCAAAATATGGACTCAATAGAACCAGTCTATAAATAATTATAATTGAATAACCGCGTGTCCGATAGAAAGTTATAATTACCGTAACAGCATCTGTTCTTGGGTGCACATTCCTAAATAACGGTATTATTGGCACATCAGTACTGCACGCGTCGAATGTCCTCAGGGTGTGCTGCAGCCCATTAGCAGTCGTACGTCTCAAACGTTACTGTAGCGCCAACAAAACACTTGAGTATATAATTACCGTAGCCCTTGGTTCAAAACTTTTCTAATTACCGTTATACTTATTTAAATACTCAATTTTTTAAGTTAGACCCTAGTTGATAATGTAAATGAAACAGTACTATGGCTTACGTATGTTATGATAAGCCTGTATTTGCAGGCTGTTATGGTTTTCGAAATTTTGAAGAGAGTCTATCGTTTTCTAACTACCGTATACTAATTACCATGTGTTAATAATTACCGTTGTATGAAAAACTTATACAGAAAAATCAGAGTAGAGAGTAATAAAAGACAAAAGGAAAAGGGAAACTTGGAAACAATCGAGGAAGAAGTAGTCATAGATCTAGACGTGCTTGATAACAGCATATCAGATCCTCTTGAAACTCTAACACCATTTATCATCTCAGCCTATAGCAGTCCACTGCGCACGATCTCCTGCTTTTTTCATCCAGTTACTGCCAGCCACATTTTTCAGGTCATCGGTCCATCTTGCCGGGGGGCGTCCCACACTACGCTTACCTACATGCGGTCTCCATTCAAGAACCATCCTACTCCACCTATCAAGGCAGACGTGACCAGCCCACTGCCACTGCAACTTGCTGCAGATTTGGAAAATATATGTAACTTTGGTCTTTTGCCGTACCTCATTCCAGATTTTATCCCCTAGTGAGACCCCAAGCACAGACCTTTTCATAGCTGCGTGACATGAAGTCGGTGGGCCAGCTTGACTGACAGTTCCACGTTTAGGCTCCTATACCTGCCTGAGGTACATGTATTCTTGGACAACTTCGAGTGTTATACCTTCGACAGAAATTGGTTCTGAGACGACATGGTCATTCCTTGGTCTTGTCCAGGTTCATCCCGAAACCACACGTCTCGAGGCAGCATTGAGACTGATCAGCAGGTCTTGCAGCGATTTCGCCATAATAAATAAATATATCGTCGGCAAAACGAAGGTGCATTAGGTATACACCGTGGACTTGATGCCCAGTCCGTTCCAGTCCAACTTCTTGAACAAATCCTCCAGCGCGTAGGTAAACAGTTTAGTTAGGGGATATTACAACTCCCTGTCTCACACCTCTTAGCAGCTGGATGGTGGTTTTGTACTTGGACCGACATCGACGCTATGCTATAATATAGGTTCCTTAGTACCTTTATGTACCGCCAATTGACTTGGCATCGCTTCAAGGATTCCAGAACAGCCCAGGTTTCGATGGAATCGAAGGCTTTTTTGTAGTCCACAAAGGCTATATAGACACAGCGGCCGGTTATACTCCCCTGTCCTGTCTTCTGTAAAACCTGCCGCACTGTATGTTTGTGGTCTAAGGTGCTACATAGCCTTTGTAAAACCCAGCCTGCTCCGGTGGCTGGAAAACGTCAAATCTAGCGGAAAGCCGATCTGTGACGACCCTCGAAAACAGCTTGTAGACGTGACACAGGAACGGGATTGGTCTATATAGTTTTTGAGGAGATTTTTGTCTCCTTTCTTGAAAAAAAATGTCACCACGGTCCTGCTCCACGCCTCCGGGGTAATCCTACTGGCTTTGACGAAGTTGAACAGCCTCTTAAGCTCGCCGAGCACAGGTTGGCCCGTAGTTTTTAAGAGTTTCGGAGGTGATGCCAACACTTCCTTACTTACCATAATAACATCAACTCCGCGTCCAACTAGTGCTCTCTCATCTTCTTCTACTAGTACTTTGTCATTATTAAGCAATATTGAGCAAATGGAAGAAATTATGGATACAAATATGGAGATACAAAATATTTTCTAATTACCGTAGCATCAAATATTCAACTTGTCTAATTACCATACCCAACTTTTTTTTAAATCTCAATATCTAGAAAACCATCAGTAATAGTAGAATGCCAAAATAACTATTGTATTCCTATCTTTAATGTGTTTCATATTCTAATGTGTTTAAGTTCATATCAGTGAAATTCAAAAACGGCACGGTAATTAGGCAAATAACACCTATTTGGAGAATGGCCGCTGTGTAGGCCGAGTCAATTATATAATTTTAGAGCCACATAAATGATAATTATTATCTTTAAGAAGCATATAATTATACCTCAGCCAAAAATGTGTTTATACCACAAACAACATGGCACACATCACATTTTGCGAAACAATACAAAAAGCACCTGTATCTAACAATTTAAGCATTAATTACATGATGATAATTAATTTTATTTAATTATGTGTTTCCTGTCTAATACTCGTTTATGGGATTAAAACATTATTTTTAAAGAAACGAAAAATTCAGATTGCGAGCAGGGCTCGTACCTGCGTCTTCTTTGCGAAGACGCGAAGTATAAAAATATAACTTTTTGATTAAAACATTGTTAAGTAGGTATTGGTTACAAGCTTTTGTCCAAACTTTAAAACATTTAAGCATTTTTCTTTTGCGTTATTGAGTCAAATCAAACATTTCACACAAAAAAGTTGCTCATTCTCCGGCTTCATTTGATTTTTCAAACCGCTTTGTTCCAATTTTATCCGTCAGATTTTCGTTAAAACCCTCCATTCACTAATTAATCGTTGTGTTCGATAGCTCTGTATCCTCGCCACGTCGAAGCAATATCAGCATATTGTGTTCTCCGTGTAATTACATTTTAGCGGAGTGCTGCAAATGAAATGCAGCTACCAATATGGCGCGCGTTTCTTTCAGTTTAATCCAATGTTCATCACCCTGTTTCATTAGATTGATGAGATTTTTTATGGATTTGTTGAGGTTTGAAGCTAGACTTTAGTTTGATTATTCTGGATGTCATTTTATTCTTTGGTTTTTACTCACTTGTCTATTCATGAAGATCATAAATCCTTCAATTTTTTTCTTCTCGATGTCCTTTTTTCAATTTTAGTGAAGCTTAGGTAGACAATTTAATATGCAAGCAGAAATAAAAACTTCTGATTTAACTTTACGCTTTGTTTTAATTTTGATTGAAGTCAAAAAAAGAGGACGTTGACAAATTCGGATGTAATTTTTTTTCTATTCATGTTCGTACAAAATTGTGTCATAAATATTACACAATTTAAGTAGAAAGTGTTTTATTCCGGAATAGTTCCATAAAAATTTCGTTCACATGACTTTCAGAAACAGACAACGGAACTCAATTAATGCCAACAAATCAACTGCGATTTCTGCCATCGCATTCATGCTGTGTTTAGGCAATCACAAACCATACATTTCCTAGAAATGATTTATTTTTTGCAAAAAACTTACCCAGTATGTCCCTTTTGTCATCATCAAGTTCCCAGAAAGTCCCAATTTCTACTGTAAACCAAAAAAGGGCTCAACCGCCAACCATAATGTCATAAATAACGCAGCAAATAAAGAAATACGGTTTCCAGAGAAAGGTAGACGTATAAACAGGGACTAAATGAAAATAAGTGCCGACATTAATCAGGGGGCCCTTGGCTCACGTAACGACGGCCTTTGAACCAGCAGGGCTAAGTAATCGACCTTACTCTCATTAAAATGAAGGAGAAACGTGTTTGAAAGAAGGAGGTGAAGGATTGCTATTGAGTCTTTTGCTAAAATGAAAAACAATTGCTTTTCGAGAGTTCTAAATTCTCACAGAAAGAATTGTACTTGTTGCCGAGTAATTGGAGATAAGAATTTTCTTTTTTATGTTATGAAAATGGAACGGATTATGATAAATGGAGGATAAGAAAAAGGGGTTTGACGTAGAAATATCCATAACTATCCGTATAGAAATATAACGTTAAAATGAGAGGGTTGAAGATGTATTGGTTAGTGTTTTTTTACTTGCATTTTATAGTCTCTATAAGTTTTTATTATTATTTTGGACCTATTCATGCAAAACTGGGAGCTCTTGGTGGAGCGAAAAGGACTGCAGAACATAACTGACAAAAAAGCAATATCTTCTTTAAGTTGCCCTTTGCGTTTTAGGGCCGTAGTGCCCTTTTAAAGGCAATCCCGCGTCCCTATGCCAAAATGCCTAGTTATTATTTTACTGATCATGTTCGCAGGGCAAGCGGAAATTGGCGAAATTAAATAGGATTGGAAAGAAAAAGGAAAGGCTTTTGCCTAGCCTTAGGTTACATTATGGGCAAATTAAAAGAAAAAAAAAGTTTTGATTTAGAAGTTTCTTTGCGACAACAGACCTCATGAAAAAAAATGGAAAAATGCTTTACATTAAATTCTTACAAGCGTAACTCATCCGTTAGAACATAAGACACATGCAATTTAAAAAAGCCCGTTACTTGTAACAAGCAAGGCTAGGCATGAAGCAGATTTACATAATTATATTTGCGAGCGATTATAAATGCATGAGCGTCTTAGCTCCAATATAAGATTAATTAGAGTCTGTACAGTCATGCAATTTGCGGTAATCATTTTATGTAAGTGTGTGTAATCTTATTAAGTTTATTAAGTGTGAACTGTTATGAAGTATTCGTATAGTTAATGGAATTACGAGCAATTATGCGCGCTTGACGACATTCCATGTGTACAAACTTTAAAGTACTTGTTTTTCTAAAAGTTAGAGTGAGCGCTCATTTACACGACGCCGCATACCCGCCGCCGCCGCGCCGCTACCGCGCCTCTAGGCTGTGTACAGTCGCTAACCGCGCCGCCACCGCGGCCGATTTGCCGCCGCCGCGCTGGCACCGCGATGCCATTCGCTAGTGTTTTATTTATCTAACAAAGGAGATGTCTCATTGCGGCCATATAATCTCTTTTTTTTTTGATCATTCAAGGATAATCTCTTCAAAGTTAGAGTGAACAGGATCTTCTAGGTTTATGAATCGGTTTTTGATGATTCTTTTTTTATTGGAAAGAAGGTATTTCAAAGGCGGTTCCATGATATGGAGATTAGGGTTTGATGATGGAAACCAGAGAAATCGAGTGGAGCTAAATAGTAAGAAATATCTGCTTTCCAACAAAAAAAGAATCATCAAAACCGGTTCATGAACAAGAAGTAATCCGCGAATAAACATTAAAAAAAACATTAGCGCTCATATTACACGACGCCGCCGCCGCGCCGCCGCCGCGCCGCTACCGCCCTCTAGGCTGTGTACCACGGTCGCTACCGCGCCGCCGCCGCGCCGCCGCCGCGCCGCCACCGCGCCGCCAGCGCCGCCGACGCCGCCGCCGCGGCCACCGCGCCGCCACCGCGCCGCCGCCGCGCCGCCGCCGCGCTGGCACCGCGATGCCATTCGCTAGTGTTTTATTTATCTAACAAAGGAGATGTCTCATTGCGGCCATATAATGTTTTTTTTTTGATAATTCAAGGATAACTTCTTCGTTTATGAATCGGTTTTGATGATTCTTTTTTTATTGGAAAGAAGGTATTTCAAAGGCGGTTCCATGATATGGAGATTAGGGTTTGATGATGGAAGACGAGAGAAATCGAGTGGAGCTAAATAGTAAGAAATATCTGCTTTCCAACAAAAAAAGAATCATCAAAACCGGTTCATGAACAAAGAAGTAATCCGCGAATAAACATTAAAAAAAACATTATGGCCGAAATGAGAAACCTCCTTTTTCAGATAAATAAAACACTATCGAATTGGATTCGCGGTGCCAGCGCGGTGGCGGCGCGGCGGCGGCGCGGCGGCGGCGCGGCGGCGGCGCGGCGGCGGCGCGGTAGCGACCGTGTACACAGCCTAAGGCGCGGTAGCGGCGCGGCGGCGGCGCGGCGGCGGCGTCGTGTAAATGAGCCCTTATGGCCGAAATGAGAAACCTCCTTTTTCAGATAAATAAAACACTATCGAATTGGATTCGCGGTGCCAGCGCGGCAGCGGCGCGGCGGCGGCGCGGTGGCGGCGCGGCGGCGGCGCGGCGGCGGCGCGGCGGCGGCGCGGTAGCGACCTTGTACACAGCCTAGAGGCGCGGTAGCGGCGCGGCGGCGGCGCGGCGGCGGCGCGGCGGCGGCGTCGTGTAAATGAGCCCTGAAGGCTTCTTCTGGGTGAGCTCGCTCCATCGTCGACGTTATCTTAGTCACTTCTGACCTAGACTAAGGTCAAGAGCAAACCCATTGTTTCAAAACATTTAGCACAAGCAATTATCCATAAAAACTTTTTACACTCGAAATAATCCCTTCCGCAGTAACATTTTAAACTTCCGCGGTTAACATTTCAAAAACCTAAATAATTTGATAGCTAAATATGTACTAACAAGGGTAACATACCATTCTCCAACAGGGGTAGGTACCATTTCAAATATTCGAGGCACGTGTACGCATTGTTTCTAACTTTCAGCACCCGACAACTCGAGGAAAATATGTACAAGTTTGCAACAATAGTTGAACAACTTTTGAACTTATCCAAAACATTACCCTTTTGCTTTATAGACTGGAGTTAGATACCTACACTTTGCTGGAAAAAAAACGGTAGAAGAAATATATCGGCTTTTCGACAATGGGAGCTTTAAAGAACAAAGTTGTCGATACAAGCGGGTCAACAACTTGTTTAAGGAAACCGACTAATCAGACCATAGAAGCCATCATGACTTCCAAACCGTCGACTTGATGTACTAAATCTGAACCATTCCACAAAACTAAGTGATAAATAGTCCATTTAAATCAGCGTTTCATCTCGGAATCAGAGATTCGAAAATCGGAGCTAGAAACTTGTCTACTCGTACAGCATAATTTAAAAGCTTTATAAAATCCCGTGTCTGCGTCTTATGTTATAAAAGTAGCAGTGTGATGCTTGTTTCCTTGAAATACTTTAATGACATTAAAATAATCAAAATTATGATATAATTACCAGAATCAGTACCGTAGACATGTTAATATAATAGAGCTTTCAATATAACAATCAATCAGCAATAAAGAGGTTTACGTATGGCAATAATAATATCACTCACAAAGAAAATCGAGCCCAAGTACTGAGAAAATGAGGACAAAACATTATTCATATATCCATTTCCAAATCCTTACAAACAAGGCTATAACATCGGGAAAAGTGATTGACAAACAACATATTATTTCGTCCACAATATTGGAAAAGGGCACTCCTCCGGTAACCGGCTTATTCACGGAATAGCTTTTGTCAGCATTGGCCAGCGAAGTTGGAAAAAAACATTTCAGTGTATACGGAGAAGTCTCCAAAGGGTTGACATGGATTGATTGTGTTAGTATATACAAATACGCTAGGTGAGGTTAGGTAATACAAACTGGCAGTAAATAAGCTCTTTTTCTGGTAGTAAAATCGTAAGTCGAGTCTTCCCGCCCTAACTTCGCCTTCCTGACCGCTGTTCCTTCAGATGCCCTATAGGCGCTCCCTCACCGAGAGCATTCGTAGATTCGACTTTGAAAGTAAGTAAAGCTATGACATACGCTCGTTTCTTTGAGGCCCATTCCTCCTTATTCTCCTGGAACACCTTCTCCAGATGTTCGCGCGCCTTCTCAGCCCTCGTGAACACCTGCAATCTTCTGGCCACGTCCGTCTCCACTCGCTTTAGAGTTAAGTCGTCTCTCGCGCGTTCATCCTGTTTTGGATTGGTTTTATTGCATGAGTAACTTAACACGTTCACTGCCCAGCCGCAATATCAAAATTATGTCACATGTCCAATTTTGTTTTTCGAGATAAGCCTTTTATTTGTACCACTTCAGGTCCTTAAAGGCAATAAAAATAGGGGGAGGGACACTTTATCCCTAATTTTCAGAGAGATCCACATGTATGGCACGTAGAAGCAGATAATTCAGTGATCCACATGTTGGCACGGTCGTCTTATTCCAACCCAAAATGACCCAAAGCATGGACAGTGAACGTGAACATTTAGCCTGCGTATGGGACGACAGAAGTGATGAGTCTTTGTATTTGTATATTAAAATGGTTAGCTCTCAGCACCAACCTGGAAGGAACTCTTGCCTACCAAAGGAACAGAGTAAAAACTATTTAACGTCGGGCACCGATAGGATGCCGACTGGTCGCTAGTCAGTTGGCCCTGTTTGGCCTATTACCATCAGCTCATATACATGCGTTCCATGCGTTTCTCTTTCAAATGTACACTAATTACATTCGTGAGCAAAAGTATAGAATCAGTTACTCAAATTTCGCGCGATCTGAGTACTTAATAAGTTAAGAATAATAAATTGGGGGTACTATTTTAAAGGATTAACTGTTAACTTTAAATTGATGCCAAAAAAATTAAATCACGCCATTATTTAAGGGACTATCTCGATTTAATTCCCAAGTAAGTGATTTCTGACTTTTGCTCGCTAGTATATAATATTACTTAGGGACTCTACTAATGGCGCCACGCGATATCGCATTGCATCGATTGACGATATCGGTCAGATCACACAAGCGTCCAGCCGAAAAAAATGTATGGACAATCGCTAGTGTTTGCTAATGGGGTCGCACGGACCATTGACGATATCGCTCACAGATCTCGTTATCGAATTGCATGTACGTCACATGATTCTCTGTTCAAAATTCGATTGCGCAACTACTCGTCTTGTGCGACATCTTTTGTCTTTGGTTTGCAGCGCCTTTATGTCATAGTAGTAAGGTGGGTTTTTGGAAGGGCACGGTCGAATTGCATCGCGTCACTCCATTTGTAAATACGTGCGACTTAAATCGGCAATCGACTCGATATCGCACGTATCGCGTCGCGCATCGCGCCATGAGAAAAGTCTCTTAAAATACCAAAACGTACAATTTTCTTCATCTCCCTATGAATTCTGTCCATGAATTGATTGTACAGATACTTTCTGTATTGATTGAACTCCTTTAACGAGCATACGGCGCGTCCATCCTTGGTGCAATAACCCAGCTGTTTCATCCTATTCCTCGCTGGCTTTTGCGAGAAGTGATGGGCCAGGTGTGGATCATGCATGGGGACATAGTCGTAGGAGACATTGTTGCAGTAAGGATCCGTGAGGTCGAAAGTGGGCTGGTGGCCTGTCGCACCCAAACCGACTCGTCGAACCTGGAAAAAATGGGATAGATTTTAATTTCTGTCATGAGATTTATTTTGGGGTTGTTAAATGATATCCCCGAAAGCGATTCTGTTCCCTCGGTTGCCCTTTGCGTTCCATGGCTGCCATTCCCTATTATAATGGGTCGCGTGACTGTCTCATCAGGTTACCGTGACCATGGAATGTAAAGGGTAACGGGCTATCGAAGGACACCGTGGATTTAGGTCAACACAAGTTTGACAGTCCCTCTCGTCCCGCCCTAGATGCCTTTTTGGCCCTCTAAGGGGCCCCTTAGAGGAAAGGACCCCCTTGAAGCCTGCTGACAGCTCTTTGAGACGCGCTTGGGGTACGAAACTCTGTCGACTTGGGTGACATGGTCTATGACCGGACGGAAAGTCAATCATTACTCGCCAACCGCATGCCCGCATCATGTAATGCCCACAAGAACATAATTATCAAACTCGTATCTATTTTCCTACATATCTCCAAGATTAACCGCTTCAGTAAATCATTGGCTACCGTGGCTATAAACAACGTATCTACTGGTTAGTATCGGATATACGTCAGTTAATTATATTTGCCGATAACACACGCTGGGCTAGCCAATTTAATAGTAGCGTGCACCAATACTATGTGTTTGTATTAACGACTATTAATATGAGCTGGGCGGATGATTTTTGGGGAATGAAGGGGTAGCGGTGGGTGTTTTGCTGCATGTGCATAATATGCATGATTGAATAGGGTGGAATTGCATCCTGTATCATTGCAGCCTGGATTTTTATCGCGGAATTAAATCTAGATGTTTTTCATTACATTTAATGAGATTACATTCTTAACTCCGGGAGGGACGATGCCGTGGCATTAACGCAACGGCAGAACTGCGCCGCTGCCAGACCTAGCTCGGAACCAGCATGACGGCAGGACTGCTGTGTGTCACGCTGCAACATAGTGGCAGTAATGCAGCGGCATGATCACTATGTGCCGCCAAAAGATCGGAATCAGACCTTAACAGTATTGATATAAGTATCAGCAAAGTCGGCATTACTATCTCAATCTTGATATGCATCGACATAAAAGTGTGTGTCGATAAGTATAACCTATCAATTTTTTGGAATTTCTTTAGTAATTATAATTTTGTGTAAAAGTAAATACTTATTGCATGCATTCCGAACGCTCATGCTTGTTACAAAACACGCCCCTATGCGGAAGCTGCAATTATCTTTGTTGTTATTTCAGCCAATTATTAAATTGGAGTGCGTCTGTTTACAGTAGCTCATTATTTTGAACCGCATGTGGGCACAATTTAATCTAAAATATCGTTGATGAAAAAGTTTGAATGTTTGTTAATCGTTCAATCTCATCAGAACGGCTGAATGAATGTTTATATTTCGCTCAGACCAACTGAATGAATGGTATTTAATTAGATCATCACCGTGTTACCACAAAAAAAGCATCTGCAACTCTTGCTTCTGAACACTTGTTTAAAAAAAGAACTGTCAATGTCAAAACAACATTTATCGTTGATATAAGGCAGTTTTGCACTTTTTTTAGACACGTGTTCAACAGTTATTTTTTGTGGTAAGGCAGTCAGACTTTTGAAAAATATTGGACACTGTATTTTTTCTTTTGTTGAATCAATGAATATAAACGTGGATATAACGCATCACAATTTCATGACGTCAGAAGCAAATAAAGACAGTACTTGCTTGTGACGTATTGGCAGTTCAGAAAGTGTTGTATCTTCGTCAATTTTGGTTTCTGTAGCAAAAGAAAAAATATGTATCAAATATTTTTTGATAATCTCACTTACAGATGGACTAATTCGATTGTTTCAGTCAAAGAACAATTGGATATTGGTATTACGTTCCCGTGGGATAGTTTTCGAGATATAAATTATGTGGGTGAAACCGCAAGAAACAACTAGTATGTAGGTTGTATGTAAATACACGGTCAGCCCGTAGCGTAGTTATTTAAATAGAAAAACAACAAAATTAGGTTCGACTCAAATTAATTGGAAACTGAATTACTTTCTGTCCTTTCCAAATACACGGTAAATTAACGTTTTAGGGTTCCATAGCCAACAAATATTTCGTTAGGTATGTTAAAAATGTATCTATGAAAATTTCCTCTTCTTTAACTCAGTTCAGTCTTAAAAATACTCTTTGGGTATGATAGCTTAAAGTACCCATGACTAGATTTTTTTTTCAAACTAGACAATTTGACAACTCATCCGCAAAGTATTTCATCCGCGGATGAAACGTCATCCTCCAAAAAATGTAAGGCATCGACTCATCCGTAAGTTCGGTTGAGACGTCGTCACATAGCTAATATTGATGTGGTCAATTTGATCCAATCCAAATAAATAGACGTAGGGTGAAAACAATTGTGTAAAATGACAGAAAATGAGAACAACATAATATGGAATCCGAACAGAAAGTACTAGGAGAACAGGATCATGAGGAAGGTGTTGGTCCTGCTGTCTTAGTATTTCATATTGGTTTTCGGTGAATGTAGTAAGTGGACTAGCACCTAGAACTTACTATAACACTCCTGAACGTTGTGTGTGTGATGACAGCGTCCTAGTTACCACATTTAAATTATTGGGAGAGAGATGAGATTGTTTTTCATAACAAATGAAATAAAACCGAAAAAATAACATATAAGGTGTGGACGTATCGTATGTAACGGATTTTAGTTTGCCTTGTATTAAAACTCATACGGCTCATCGGCAATGCCTTAATGCGATGCGTACCGATGACGTCATACGGATTGCCGATCAGTAGAAGCGATGAAGGTGGCATCGGCAATCCGATCGCTGCCGACACAGAAATCCGTTTGATGCGATGCGTCCGATACGTACGATGCGGATCTGTGGACGCTTACTATAAAAGGTTGATTTGACACGTGTTTCACGCTGCGGGTGCTATCTGAAATTCAAATCTCTGTTACATCGCGAGCTGCGATCATATTGATAGTTCCCACCAACAACTTCGCACATAGCGTATAGCTAAGTTATACGAATAGATTTAAGTCCGTCCCTATAGAAATGCAACGTAGATATTTGATTGTAAATCCCTTGTGTACCTAATCTAATCTGTACCGCAAATTCCGTTTGCCGGGACAGGACTTGCCTTCGGGCCTTCCCTACTGTGTCAATTTGTAGCAATTCCCGGTAAAGGGTGAAATTTATTCGATGTTCTTGGTAGCAAATATGCCATTTAAAGCTTAAGAGTTTAAAAAACGTCGACTACATTGGCAGAAAGGCCCAAGCGATGACAGAAACATTAAATAAGATCATGGTTAAATAAACGTAGTAGGTACACGGATTCACAGTAAGCTATGCAGAACTAATATAAGCTGACCGTTAAATGTCCGGAAAAAACATACAAAGAGAGGCCACGAGAACCTGGTATTGTATAAGCAATGTGTAAGTGCCTACATAGAATTAAGTACCCAATAGGACTGCATGGTGAATGGGAGGTTTCACGCAAAGCTCGGTTCAGATGGCGCTGAACGATGAATGATGTAACAAAGGTTCTGTAATAATTCTGGCGATCTAAAAAGAGTGTCCATGGAATTCTTGCACGTTCTTCTCCATAGAGATCTACTTCTTGGAAGGGGCATCTACGGTACTTTCAGTTTTTATGTTTTGTGACTGGGACTGTGGCACAACTTTTTACTGTTTAATAATAATTATTCCTTTAATTGTCTCTGACAATTCAAAAGTGCCTGTAACTGGCCTACTTGAAATAAATGATTTGATTTGATTTTATTTGCTACCAGTGCATGATGTTATTTACTGTACGAATAACTTGACATCATACTTGACACTACACCACAGATAATATAACTACACACTTGACTACGCTTGAACGTTTTACGTTATGCGCTCTTAGCGCGACTGAAGGCTAAAACTTTCAGTGAAACCCTCTATTGGGCCAGAATCGTTACGCAGTTTGAGGCAGAAGATGAGTGAGAAGCGCTTATAAGTAAAAGCTATTGTACAGACCTTTGACCTTCTAAAGAGCGACACTAAAATAATTAAATATAAAAAAGAAAAGATATCTTTGCAAAATAAATTGAAAACTGATCAAAATCTGGAACAAGCCTTTTCCAATTTTCATTTCGATCCGGCTTTGATTAATTTTTATTTTTAATGTAAAACAGTTGACAGGGAACGGCCCAAATTAAACTTTTGGCTATACATACAGCTAGATAGTGTCAACAAAGTGTTGCCGTCACAAAGTAATTAAGTGCAGTGCGTCAAAAGGTCATCGTCATCGTCAATATACGTCGGAAGCTGACTAAGTGACGCTAAAAGGTGACTGCCGCTGTTTAAAAGCGACGCTGAGTAGCGGTGACGTATTCTGTAAAACGTTTTACTACTTTGTTTTACTTTAAAAATATGATCTTGACTAAAGAAAAACAGCCGATGGAAGAAAAAGTTACCTATGTTTGCACTTGATCTGTGATAGGTGACTATTCATCTAATATTGGGGACGCCTTTATAGAAAGCATGTTTAACCGTTGGCCCCGATCGTCAGCCAGTCTTAGGGCTGATTTATCAATAGTCAGATAACTTTTATCTGAGGAATAAAAATTGCGGTTGCCGGTTTGATATAATTTTCAAGGTCCCAGGTTCGAGAAAAGCTCGGTCCCCAAGATATAGACATTTTAAAAACCGAGCTCGCTCGGTCAACCGGGTATTACCGTATTACCCAATAAATAAAAACAGAGAAGGAGAATAAATTTTAATTATCCATTGCCGCTAAAACTACTGAATGTTAAGAGGAATCAGGGGATTAAAAAACGTAGGTAATTAAATTAACATTACTATTTTGCGTATTAATTCAGTACGAGTCTGACATTCCCTTTCGCTCTGCCGTCAGTGAGAGGACTCATTTGATGATTTTACCACGATAAAAAAAATACCTATCACCCAAAAATAGCCGAACTTGAAATAGATACGATCAAACCTCCTTCGTCCTTCCCCTGATAAAGTATATTTATAAAATCGAGTATCTATTTCAGACGAAACAGAAAAGGGCAACTCGCCTGAAGCATTCAGAGTTTCTCTGATTGTATAGATTACAATTCAATCAGGTAACAATGAGATTTAAATGTTAGAATCCTTGGAAATTCTTCGACAAGAAATCTTAGGACGCAAATGACGTTCGATCGAAGTAATTTATTAAGATTTTAAAGACGTACACGCTAGGCGTAACCGAGATTTTTAAAGATGTGAGTACTTCGTATTAAAAATTATTGAGAACAGAAGGAATTGAAGTTTTCAAATGGGTAGTAAACAAGCCATTTTTGTTTACACTTAGACTTTTAGCTTTAGCAAAGGCATTTAACACTTTAAAAATGATGAAATGCTCATAAATTAAAATTAAATATACGGAATAATTCTGTTAGCAAAATGACCATCAACTTGAATTTCCCGTAAATTCGAATCACATAAGTGTCTCACGTTAAAACTTTGGCAGTTGTTTGAACCGCTAACAGGTTAATAGTACCAAGTCGTATATGAAGAACTCGGAGTGGTAATTTAGTTCTTCTATGCTAGAAACATAAGTTACGAAATGATATACGAGTTACCGGCTGATGTTTTTGTTCAATTAGGAGGATGACCTTTCGCTTTACGACATTAAAATCGTAGACATAACAACATTATTAGGTAGTATTGTGTAGGCTATTTGACAATCAGAAACAAACATATGACTAGTTCTCCACACGGATAAAATGTATTTTATTTGAAGTCGACCAATACCAAACGCCATTCCGTTATCGGGTGCCAACAAGATAGTTCGCAAGTAACGTCAGTCCCTAGAGATGGTATCGTGTAACGGTTAGCGGTGGGTTAAAATAAAAGAACCCACCAACGTTTACAATAATATTTATTTAAGGTCGTGGTTCACAGCCGTCACTTGGTATTTAATCGTTCCGTGGAAGTAGGCGCACTAAGTACTGTCCTGGCTTATCGCGTGGTGCAGAGACGCGATGGGCGAGGAGTTATCCCGAGGTGAGAGAGACCCCAGGGACAGGATGGTGGATGCGCCGGCTGGTCAGCGGTGTGCGGCTAGGTGCTGTGTGTGCGCAGGCCTCGAACGTTCGGTAGCGTGAGTCACTGTCGAACTCAACGAACGTTGAGGATGGGTATTTTAAACCCCAATCTTGTTCCCTGGAATCAACGTCCAGCGGTAAATAAAAGGTCCACTGCAAATCCTCTCCGATGATGACCTCGTAGCGTAAGCGAAAGCCTAGGACGTAAGGCGCTTGAGGCGTTTGTGAGTTTGGTCAACATCAGAACGGAGTTTACATGGCAGGTACACAATATTAAATTAGCGTGAAGCATTAACACAATATTATTTATAGGCCTACGAGCGTATGGAACATTCGAGGCTTAACGGAATAAAAACCTAACAAAGAAAAATTAGAACACAAAATAATAAGTCTGTAGGTAACTGCTCAATACAAAAAGATAGAACACAATAAATAGCTAGCAGTTATAAAGGTTTGGTTTGGCAAGCTTACCCTTCACGGGGTTATTACACTTCACAGAATTTAGCAGTAGGTACATTGAATTTAAATATTTATTATTTGACTAAAAAAACTGTCTAAGTCTGGGACGAGTAAAATTAGATAGTCCTAGTATAGTGAGGAACTACGTTTACTACTACGTCCAGCGTTCGCGGTAATTATTTCTGTACTGTGTTACGTCCCAGCTGATTGCTACAAAATGCCTCGCTCAAAGAGAAGGGGAATTGGACTTTGCACGTGTGAGAGTGAGACAGCATACGCATTGCCACTCACTTATCCGCAGCTAGAACATTCCACAGTTCTGTCACTACAGAACTGTCAAATAACTGTTACTACCAGTTTAGAACTACCCACTTATAAATTACTTTTTGTCTCGACGTAATTCAAGAATATTTTACTAGATACCTACGAATTTATAATAATGAACTATTTATAGTTTTGAAATGCAACGTTGGTAATCCACAACGTTACAATACCCCCTCGCGCAGTCAAGGATTTTGTCTTCTATAATGACAAAATCCGCACGAAGAATTAGATCTAACTATTGTTTTACCTATCAAAAAATCATCATTCGTACTTCTCACAATCATAACCAGCGGCAGCTATTGTATTCAGTGATACGAGAGATAGCTGTCGCACAATATAAAATATATAGGAATCCTGTTGTCATTAACCTGATGCCTTACAATAGTTTTCTTCAAAGATGAAAGTGTACTAAGCGAGAAAATAATGCAATCTTATGTATCGAGTTCAATAAAATATTATTGTTAAATTATTTCTTTTCCTTTTAACCATCTACCGACCAATACTAATCCACCTACCAGTTTTAAATTTTAATGTAAGTAATTGAATCTAAATTTAAGATGATAAAATTATATTTTTGGTTTAAGGCTTATTTACGGAGTTACCAACCGCTCCTGCAAAGGCTTATTTAAAGAGTTGCGACCGCTCTAAGTAAACAACACGAATGGTGTAGACCATCAGTATTAAGTGAACAAGCTATGTCCTTTGGTTTTGTCCTTTGATTTATGGTTTATTTAAGGAGTAATCGACCGCTCCTGCAAGGGCTTATTTAAAGAGTTGCAACCGCTCTATAGACACAGTTGTGTTTTTATGATGCAAGGGCTTATTTAAAGAGTTGCTACCGCTCTATAGACACAGTTGTGCTTCATGATTTATGGTTTATTTAAGAAGTAATCGACCGCTCCCGCAAGGGCTTATTTAAAGAGTTGCTACCGCTCTAAAGAAAGAAAGCACAACCATGTAAAAAAAACACAACCATGTATTACAAAACCAAAGTGATCGATGGGTTAGAGCCACGATCAATATAATAAATACCTTCGGTGTAGGGCCGATAGGTATAAAAAAATAAAATATAATGAATGGGGTAGGCCATCATTATACATAAATAACTATAGGGTAGACCAAAAGTTATAACAAAGAGAAAAAAAATTGGTAGGTTAGATAGGTTCGGTATAGTACAGGTATTCAAAAAATATAAAAAAAAAAATAAGATCTAAAATTTACGGGTATATTTACGAATGTCAAAATAATAAAGTTAAAGTTATAATTTATTAAAGCCAACTAGACTGTCATAATGGAAAGAATGGTCCATATTTATTATCTATCCGTTTATGTAAGTCCCGTACCGTGACTAAAGATGATTCGCCTCTAATAATCACTAAGTACTCGAGTTCAGACTTATGAAGCGACATAAACTTAACTGGATAAGCCATGATTTAAAAATTTTTCAAAAGAAAAAAAAAATAAAAGTGTAGGGTAAGTGCCAAAACCAAAAAAAAAATAATTCAAAGAGAAAAAATAAAATTAACGGTTATATGTACTAACACTCCGTCTGTTACAATTTGAATTTAAAAATCTAATAACGTTTTGGTTGAGAACAATCTAGAAAACAAGCACAAAAAACAATTGCACCGAAATAAAAATAAAAAAAAAACACACAAAAGGAGTTAATGCAACCAATGTGTACGCTTTTCAAAAGGTTAAGCTTTAAAAAGCAATTACAATTTAAAACAAATTGAAAAAACAAATTGACAGAATATTGACAGAATGAGGTAGGGTCTGCAATAATATGTACTTAAGTTTTACAAAAGTTAAGTTAACTAAAAAAAATAAAGAATTACAATTTAAAACGAATTGAGAGGAGAAAAAAAATTGACAGATTGAGATAGTCTGCAATTATGTTCTGTTTAAAAAAGTTAAGTTGTTTCAAAATATTACTATTGAACAAAATGAATTGAAAAAAAATATTATTGGTATTGACAGAATGAGGTAGGGTCTGCAATAACCAATTAAAAAAAAAAACAATATACCTTCATAAAAGAAAAGAAAGTAATAATTCTTTTATAGGCAGACGAACCCAGGTGAAAAGGTTGTATGTGCCTGTAATGAAATCCCGGCATCCACACCCTACAACCGAAACATAAAATGCTATGCGGTTGAAATAAGTGTGGTGGTAGTACTTCCCCGGACGGGCCTTCACAAGGGCCCTACTACTACGATGAGTTTAAAAAAAAATAATAATAGTCAAAAAGAAAAGTAAAAAAAAATCGTTACTTTCTTTTTTTAAACAAAAGAAAAAAAAAATTGTGTAGGGTAGGGTACACTTTGGCTACGTTAAACCAAAAAACGTTTCACAAAAGACAAAAAAAACACAAAACACACAAAACACCAAAATACCACACTTACTACCTCCACAGAACAAAAAAAACCAAGCGACCTTAATAAAAAAACCACGTAAATGGGCGCCAATGTAACGGTTAGCGGTGGGTTAAAATAAAAGAACCCACCAACGTTTACAATAATATTTATTTAAGGTCGTGGTTCACAGCCGTCACTTGGTATTTAATCGTTCCGTGGAAGTAGGCGCACTAAGTACTGTCCTGGCTTATCGCGTGGTGCAGAGACGCGATGGGCGAGGAGTTATCCCGAGGTGAGAGAGACCCCAGGGACAGGATGGTGGATGCGCCGGCTGGTCAGCGGTGTGCGGCTAGGTGCTGTGTGTGCGCAGGCCTCGAACGTTCGGTAGCGTGAGTCACTGTCGAACTCAACGAACGTTGAGGATGGGTATTTTAAACCCCAATCTTGTTCCCTGGAATCAACGTCCAGCGGTAAATAAAAGGTCCACTGCAAATCCTCTCTGATGATGACCTCGTAGCGTAAGCGAAAGCCTAGGACGTAAGGCGCTTGAGGCGTTTGTGAGTTTGGTCAACATCAGAACGGAGTTTACATGGCAGGTACACAATATTAAATTAGCGTGAAGCATTAACACAATATTATTTATAGGCCTACGAGCGTATGGAACATTCGAGGCTTAACGGAATAAAAACCTAACAAAGAAAAATTAGAACACAAAATAATAAGTCTGTAGGTAACTGCTCAATACAAAAAGATAGAACACAATAAATAGCTAGCAGTTATAAAGGTTTGGTTTGGCAAGGGTAAGCCCTTCACGGGGTTATTACACTTCACAGAATTTAGCAGTAGGTACATTGAATTTAAATATTTATTATTTGACTAAAAAAACTGTCTAAGTCTGGGACGAGTAAAATTAGATAGTCCTAGTATAGTGAGGAACTACGTTTACTACTACGTCCAGCGTTCGCGGTAATTATTTCTGTACTGTGTTACGTCCCAGCTGATTGCTACAAAATGCCTCGCTCAAAGAGAAGGGGAATTGGACTTTGCACGTGTGAGAGTGAGACAGCATACGCATTGCCACTCACTTATCCGCAGCTAGAACATTCCACAGTTCTGTCACTACAGAACTGTCAAATAACTGTTACTACCAGTTTAGAACTACCCACTTATAAATTACTTTTTGTCTCGACGTAATTCAAGAATATTTTACTAGATACCTACGAATTTATAATAATGAACTATTTATAGTTTTGAAATGCAACGTTGGTAATCCACAACGTTACAATCGACGGAGAAATTACGGGTACAGTCACCGCTATCACGGTTGCCTTACAAAAAGCAAATAGATGTTCTGTTCGAGCAAGCACAACTGATTCAAATAGCGAACAGACTAGCTAGTACCATTTTGAAACGGGAGTGTGGAGCAACGAAAGTGACACATGATGAAATCAGTGAAGTAGCAGATGTGTGCAAATGAACTCTATACAAAGTGCAAAAATGTAGTTTTTACACCAATATTGTGTGAAACTACACGAAGTTTTAAAATGGAGTGATAGTTAGCTGTAAATATGTTGGCAGAGTCACTATTCTCGCAACAGCGAAAGGACGAAATATAGAGCGCAAGGCTAGCCTTACACCGTCAACTGAGCACGAATCTAAATTTCTATAATTTGATACTGGGAAACATCTTTCACCCATCTTGCCCTTTGGGTCTTTTAAGGGCGCTATGACATACTGAAAGAACACAATTCCTGTCAATTTGACATCGTGATGCCCCCAGCATAAAAACAAAACACTAACGAAACAGCTATGCCTCGTATACCATCAAGAAAACATCATGACCTTTTGCCACTTTTGTTTCGAATAAACAAAGTAAGATTCCGGTCTTCTAGAAACTACTTATTTTCATAAACGAATGTATAATTGATAAATATATACCTATCAAAATAAAATAAGGTTCACTCATTAGGTAGCGCGTCACTTCCGCCGTCACTTCGTGTCCAATAGTTTTATGTTTATGTGATATTTTTATAATTATGTATTAGTATATTTTTTATTTGTATTTTTTGTATTGTATTTTATATGGGCCACTGATGCCTGAAATAAATGGAATAATAATAATAATAATAAACCCGCAGGGCAGCTTGTGGCGAGCTGTTGGGCAGTTGCGACCCCACGGACCTGATCTCCCGGGAGACATCTTGTTCCTCATCTCTGACTTGCCTTCATTGGCCGGTCAGAGTGAACACTGACGAGGAACAGACCTCCCACCTCTTTCTTGCCTTAACTGGCTGGCTAGAGTGGAGATTCGCAAGAGCAAAACGTTGCTCGGAGGAAGGAAGTGTTCCAGTAAGTGTTTGTAGGGATCGACCATACTTCCGGGTTCCTGGTCGGTTCTGAGAACCGTGGATTACCTCTCCACTCCTCAAGCACCTCAGGATATGTTACCCCCTAGTCGCTACGTCAGCTAGCGATATGTTTGGGGGCCCATCTGTTGAGTGTGCAAGTCACCTCCTGCCATCCTATCTATGTATTAAAACATTGATTCGGCAGGGGCCATAGTTTTTCCATAGTTATATATAGCCAGTCCACCAAACCTACCAAACGCCATAACCCAGTTTTTTCTTTCCACAATCTGCAACAGTGTAACTCCACCCGGGGGTTGTCCTTGGGTACACTCGCATAGTGCAAACAGGGATAACCGCCGGTTGGAGCACCATTTCATTTGAAATGTCTAATGGGCCTCTGCAAGCTGGCTCCGGCTCCTGGCAAGCCCTTCAAAAGCCCGGGACACCATGATCCCGAGATGTATAGACATTTAAAAATAAAAATAATAATAATAATATTACACTTTAAACCGCACATTGTGTCACACTGCGAATTGGATATGTTTGTAATTTACAAAGTGTGCATTAAAGAGATTATTCAGTTCCATTCTATACGAGTAAATTATCTTGTTATGACTTCTTCAAGTGTTAATTTTGTTTCTAGTGACTAACTGGAATCTGGGGGCACGGTAGTGCCCCCGCCAAGACGAGCCAAGCGAAGCGCAAGGGCACTACCTACCTTTTCTCGAAGTGTTTCGTCGTTTTTTTGAACCCTCATAGAGTTGGTTTCCGATGTACCAGAAAGTTCATATTCGCAGAATATGATACCAATAATAGACTTATTAGGCATACAAAGTATCAATAGAATAGCTATAATACTTTAGATTTTCTTGATATCTAAAATACACGGATTTCGTCACTGACACACTGACACACTGACACATTGACACACTGACACACTGATGATCATCAAAATGTTTGGCTACTTCCTGAAGTGCTAGAGAGCTGAAATTCGGTATGTAGCTTAAGTTTAGTATACAACCAACAAAAAAATTGATAAACTTATAACTTTCGCCCCCCATCCCCCTAAAATGGGGGGTGGAAGTTAGTATGAGACCTTAAAATGTTGGGGTACTTCCTGAAGGGCTAGAAAGCCGAAATTCGGTATGTAAACAAAGTTCAGTATACAAAAAACGTCCCCCATCCCCCCATCCCCTAAAATTGGGTGGGGGGGGGGTGGTAGTTATTTCTAATGCACTTCTACAATATGGGTATCAAATGAAAGGGCTCGTTGAGAGCAACTGCAACACGATGAATATTGTGACGTCATTCTAAATCCAAGATGGCGGAAAAGTTATTTTTAATGCACTTTTGCAATATGGGTATCAATTGAAAGGGCTTGTTGAGAGCACCTCGATGAATAATGTGACGTCATTCTTTATCCAAGATGGCGGAAAAGTTATTTTTAATGGACTTTTGCAATATGGGAATCAAATGGAATGGCTCGTTGAGAGCAACTCGATGAATACTGTGATGTCATTCTAAATCCAAGATGGCGGAAAAGTTATTTCCCTTAATTACTCGCGTCCATATAGTTACACTTACGCTCGCGTGGGGTATATTTAACCCCAATTTTAAAGGTACAATAAAACATATTTTTAATGACATACTTTTATTTTTATTATAAAAATTTGAAAAAGAGAACATTGTTCTATTTTATAATACTATCTTTAATCAACATTGTTATAAACTTTTAAAGATGAAACATTAAATTTAGGAACTTTTTAATCAGTACATTTATCACATTATCATAGTGGAATGGTCGTGAAAAACTTGCTGGTGGCATTTGGCACACATAAATCTTATTTTTTAATCAACGTTCTTGAGATTCTGAGTTGTGGTCACTTGGGATCACGTCCTCGTCTACCTTATCTTCATCGAGACTATCTATGATGATTTCTTCCAATATACGCTCAAAAATCTGGTAGTCAGAAAGAGGCTTTTTGCCATTTTAGGCGTTCTAACCTAAAACAAGAATAGGAAACAAAGATAAATAAAAAAACTAACCGTTTAGTATATGTACTGCACATTAAAAATTAAAAATACAAATACTCACTCGTCCAAAAACAGTTGCACGAATACTCGCGTGGGGCAATATATACCCCAGACGCGATCTCCTGACACAACCACACGACATGGAGAGGCGCTCGCGGCTGATTCTTGGCGAGGGAAGGTATTTAGGCAGCTACTAAGAACGGCACGGAGGTAGCTTTAAAAATGGCGGAGATACGACGCTTCAAATACGCCGTGGGGTCAAATATACCCCACGCGAGTAATTAAGGGTTAATGCACTTCTACAATATGGGTATCAAATGAAAGGGCTCGTTGAGAGCAACTCGATGAATACTGTGACGTCATTCTAAATCCAAGATGGCGGAAAAGTTATTTTCAATGCACTTCTACAATATGGATACCAAATGAAAGGGCTCGTTGAGAGCAACTCGATGAATAATGTGACATCATTCAAAATCCAAGATGGCGGAATAGTAATTTTATATGCACTTTTGCAATATGGGTATCAAATGAAAGGGCTCGGTGAGATTAACGCCGTCCCGCTCGATGCGATAGAATTGTCGTCGAAATAGTCCTTTATTGAGTTTTAGTTAATGTGTATTTTGCATTTTTATTAGTCAAAATCCTAAATAGTTGTTTGAATTTGTCCAGATTAAAATTTTAATGTTTTCAGGTAGTTTATTATAATAAATATATTTTTTAGCCATACAGAATGTACTTTTATTCATTAGTGCAGTTTTGCCATAACTCACTTCGAGTTCTGAATTAATTTTATCGCGTAAAGGCGCTCCCTCACCAGCATTCGCGTGTAATGTAGCATTATAATATATATTCGACTTTGAGAATTACATTACAATACTACCTCCCTGGCTCATAGTCATAGTCATAGTCATTTATTTCATAACAAAATACATTGTGTAGAAAAAACCAATTACAATATTATAATAAATAAAATACGAAGTTCATTACAATTACAATTAGGCGACAGCATAAGTACTGACGAGCATTCGCGTAAATTAAGTATAGATTTGATACAAGGTGCGCATTGTAATGCTCGATTGTCTTCACAATGCGCACCTTACCACCTTACCATAAGGTAAACAATCTGCGGTCGCGAGCCGTGTCGCGGTCTCGCGCGCGATATGCACCTTAACGTTACATCACAGGGGAATGCTCACGGTGAAGGAGCATGTCAACAGCCTAGCAACTTACAAAAAGAACTGAAATCCCACCAAAAACATTTCATGAAAAATGTTGCCAAGACGACCAAATAAGGTTTGCTCTGTGAAAAAGATATCAGATCTCATGTAAAGCCAAGCTTCTGAATCTACACGGCCTAAGTCTACCGACCCTAACTTCACAAATTCTACACATCAGTAAAAATGTATGGCTTGGCTGTTTCGTTACTTATTTCAGAAACTAAATATTAGCATCACCTCCACGACGGTAGCGAAACGGTGAAGCCATACATTTTTACTGATGTGTAGAATTTGTGAAGTTAGGGTCGGTAGATTTAGGCCGTGTAGATTCAGAAGCTTGGCTTTACATGAGATCTGATATCTTTTTCACAGAGCAAACCTTATTTGGTCGTCTTGGCAACATTTTTCATGAAATGTTTTTGGTGGGATTCATAACTTTTTAATTAAATTTTTGAAATTATAAAGAATTTACACAGTCCAAACAGTCATTTATGCCATCTATTCAGAGACATAATTATGGACGCAAAACCAGCACTTGGGGTGATTACGGTAAGGAGATATAGCCAGAAATGGTCGGTTTAATGATCGAATATTTCCAACCAGTGGTTCAAAATATTTGAAACTAGTGTCAATTAAGAGACGAGAGAATATCACCAAACGCCGTGATCCAGGAAGAAAGTGAGCAAGGCCCAAGAAGACGTTAAACTGCGCAAAGAGAGCGATAATCTACTACGCGGATCATACAAACTCCATTGCGACCAGCCACAAGCTCCCCTTTAATTGACAAGACAATTTAGAATCGACACCATGAAGATTAAAAATATTCGAGAAGATTCTTGTGGCGAACCAAGACTCTTCTCGAATATTTTGCAGTTAACTGTGAGCGGATGGTGCAACCCGTTAAACATTTGCAAAGGAGAATATTTATTGAACTGTTTTGACTGGGCTTCAGTGCTGCTTATACTGGGTTACAGCTGGGTATTTTTTTTTAATAAAGAGAGATCTATCAGAGTGTAGAGAAGATCTAAACAACAGGGTTTCAGATCATTTAACTCTTGAAACAGAATGTTTCGGTGAGCTCTAAGTTATAATCTCTATCTCGAAAAACTGAGCTTACACTTCCTAATGAAGTTACGTGACTGCTCAAAATTGCGTAGAAAATGTGGTTCAACTCCACATTATTCCATTCGCACAGCAAGTAGTACCTGAGTTCATCTTCGATCAATTGCGACTAACAGTGCATAGATTCGTTTATGCTCGAATTACGATGCTACAATTGGTCACTCAGGCTTTTTACCTAATTTCTATTGAAACGGTATAGAAAATGTTCGTTATTTAATAGAGAACATTTAATTTTCACCTTCAGTAAATAACACAGGGTTTAAGAGACAAAAGAACATTATTTTTTGGATTTCATTATTATTTATGTATATGAAACTTGACACATTCCTGTAATTTCTCACTTTTCATTCAATTTCGCTTATTTTTACGATTTATTTGAATGCTAACTTATGTTTTGTATGTTTTATTCTGAGTAGTATCTCATCATCATCAACATCATCAGTAGCCGGAGGACGTCCACTGCTGAACATAGGTCTCCCCCTTAGACCGCCACTCCGAACGACAATTCGCCACTTGCATCCATCGGATGCCCGCGACCCTCAAGATGTCGTCGGTCCACCTAGTGGGAGGCCTGCCTACGCTGCGCTTTCCGGTCCGTGGTCGCCACTCGAGAACTTTTCTTCCCCATCGGTTGTCAGTTCTACGAGCGCTGTGGCCTGCCCATTGCCACTTCAACCTGCAAATTTTATGAGCTATGTCGGTGACTCTGGTTCTTTGCCGAATATCCATGTTCCGGATTTTATCCCGCAAAGAAACTCCGAGCATAGCTCTTTCCATTGCTCGTTGAGTGACTCTTAGTCTCTCTAAAAGGCCAGCAGTCAAGGACCACGTTTCGGAGCCATATATCATCACTGGCAACACACACTGGTCAAACACCCTTCTCTTGAGACACTGGGATTCTCGATGAGAAAATATCACGTAGCTTCCCAAACGCTGCCCATCCGAGTTGGATTCTTCGGGCGACCTCTTTCTCGAAGTTGGACCTATCTAACTGAACAATCTGTCCAAGGTAAGTATAATGGTCTACAACTTCGAGAGTATCGCTCCCAACAACAACCGGTAAGGGTGCCACATGGACATTCGACATGACTTTCGTCTTGTCCATGTTCATTTTAAGGCCGACCCGTTGGGAAACGATACTAAGGTCGCTGAGCATAGTATTGAGGTGCTCCAACGATTCTGCTATGATGACTAATATCATCGGCAAAACGAAGGTGAGTGATGTATTCGCCATTGATGTTGATGCCGAATCCGTTCCATTCCAAGAGCTTGAAAACGTCCTCCAACGCGTTCGTGAACAGTTTCGGAGAAATAACGTCTCCCTGTCTCACGCCTTTTATTGGATTGGTTTCGTGCTCTCTTCCTGCACGCGTAGCATGGCGACTCTATCTCTATTCTACGAAGAAAAGACAAAGTTATTTCTACACAAATCGACTGTTTTTTTGTCCAAGTTGGAAACCAACCCATTGTTAATCTCGTCCACAGTTTCGCATTCGGTTAGGCACTGGAAGCGATTGTGTAGTTCAAGTTGGAAGTCTTCGGGTTTCCTGAGTAGTATCTGTTTTTCGTAATATCAGGCAAAAGAGCCATGGCCGGTTGAGTGCTTGAGCTTCAATGCTGCTAAGACGTGAATTTTTCCACAAAAAGGAGCCAATCCGACTCGGTTCTATCTTTCTGAGGTGTAACCGTAAAAATGACAGGCTATCTTGACCGTTTGGAGGTGCCGTTGACATCGACCCACTATATTAGTCCACTTATTGAGTTGTCTGCAAAAAAGTTAGGTACATGAAGTGATACAGGTTTGCCAAATCCCAACTCGATGCACTTGAGTCAATTTAATAGCGCCCGGCATTGATCGAGGCCACGATCTGCGGGGCAAGTCGGAATAGGAAGTAGTCACCTCGAATCCTTATGCAAAGCAGTCATGCTAGCGAAGTAGGAGGTGGAACACGTGAGGGAGAACAGCCGCGTGACCTACGGCGCCGAGAAGCGATTTCTATTTGAGGGTAGGAGCATGCCTTGGTCACTGGACTGTCTTATCAGGTAACGGTGACACTGGAACGTAAAGGGCTACTTAAGGATCACCATGGATATTAGTCAGTACTAGAGTCTGGTAATAAATCCCGTCCCGCTCGGGAGGACACATTTGATTTTACAAAAAAAAAAAATACAATGCAGCTGCCAAAATGGAATACCACAATTGACTGGATGCCGAACCTGATACAAGACTTCAACTCTCTTCGATCAAACCTAATAAAAATACATTGATGAAAAAAAAAAACTTACCGACATCAAAAACGAATACAAAAAGTTTAAAACAAAACTTTTCTCTGGTAAACCGCTACCTCAAAACGATCAGATCAATTTTTCACGGATTTTCGGGGCGCACGTAAGAGAGCCAAATCCTGCCGGGCGTCGCGGAATTGTCTTATCGGGTATCCATAGCCTCGGATCGCAATGGGTTATTGAAGAACACCGTAGATTTTAGTCATTACAAGTTTGTATGTCCCTCCTGTCCTTCCCTGGGTGGAAGGGCTGATCTGATGATTTTACCACGTAATAAAAAGCCATACCACCAGGGGCATGACCGGTGGTATGGTGGGTCCTGCAGCGAGCTATATTATCCAAACGAACTGGAATGTTTGGGAAGTAAGCAAGTCTGAAATTACATATAAATACCAATTCAGAAAAAAAGCTATCGGAATTATTTAAATTGTTTTTTTTTTTGTATTATTTAGGTACCTACATTATTTTTTTTTACAATTATATCCACATTCGAATATAGTAGGAAAATTCAATCAAATTAATTCAAAATATTAGCTTGTATCAAGAAAGGTAGGTTATACTGTATTCTTGGCGACTAGGAAAATTACTGGCCACCACTCATGACCTGCGGAATATTCGAGGTACTACATTTTCCACATGGAATTTGATGTCATGACAAAGACACTGGCGCCGCGTGTAAAGGTCATGAATGGTGGCGTGTATTTTAAATTTTAATAATTACGTGACTAATGTCAAAATGGTTGCGAGCGATACGTCCTCCCTCAGAAGGCGCCCCGCGCCGTCTAAATCAAAGAACAAACCGTTCTTGGTTTTATATTGAATTTTGTCATTGCATATTATAATTGTTTAATACTATTATTTTACTTTTAAATGAGCTAATTATTTTTTTAATGCAAGCTAACATAGTAACCTTAGTTATTCAATACTTTTTGATTGAATATTCCGTAAATCTTGTTAGATAAAAAATATAATTACGGACGAAAAAATGTCAAATTCTTCCTGTTTTGAAACATTAATTTTGGTTTATTTCTGAATGAAAAATAAAAAAGTGATTAATGCAGTCCAAATATAATCTTTCAGATGTACCATGGACATTTTCAAATGTTATTTTACTATTATCCCTTCTATGTAATTCGGTACAAAAGTTTGACAAAAATTAGAATTTTATGAAACATCCTTAGCAGAGACAAGGTTTTTACTTATGTATGTAAACAAATCTAAAAATGTGTTTAAAGCACTCCACGCAGAAAGAATCAAACTTTCTCGAGTATATGTACTTTTTTTATTTGTGGCAATGTCATACCCAGAATCAGGTTCCAAAAGTCGCACAAAAATAACGAACCGTGTGAAAGCACTCTTAAAGTACCGTTAGATAACATAACATGGGCAAAATCCTCGAAACTGAAGCTGGATGTTCACACCGGGTGCCCTCTATCTGGCAGAAACTTGTTGCTCCGAAACCTATTTGGCAGAACTCACTTGGCAGAAACTTTTTTAAACGAACAATGTTATGGTATAAAAAATATTTAGTATAATTGTTTTTTGGCCTAATGTTTTTATGTCCGAATTTAAATTGGGATACTTTTAAGATGGCAGAATTGTATTGGGCATAATTACCTTTGTCAGAGTTATAATTTTGCATATTTTCATTTAGCATAACGTTTATTTAGAGCGCCGATTATTTGGAATAATTTGACTTAGTATACTTCGAAGATCACAGAATTTCAGAATAGAAATAATTTAATAATCATAATAAAATTAAAATAGTTGTTTTATAAAATCAATATGGTGTGCTACAAAAGTTAGTGACAGAAATGAATCGCTGCAAAACCGACTTCACGTAGACTTGTCTGCCCTACCCCTAGAGTGTAATTTATAATCGCGTAGGCGCGGAGGGGCGAGGCGGCCCGCGAGCTGAGGAGCAGGTGGTTTTAACGCACACCGCCGCGGCTGAGGCTGGCCGGTTTGCCGGCCAGTAAGCCGAAGCTGCGGTGATGGGCGTAAAATCATCTGCGACGATTAGCTCGCGTGGGACCGCCGGAGACCCGCAGCACCGGAGCCGTGACAGAAGCCATGCCTGCTGCATGATGCATGCTTGCTGCATGCCTGCTGCATGTTGCAACCTTGCATGCTGCATGCTTGTATGCTGAATGCTTGCTGCATGCTTACTGCATCATTTTACTGTCTGGGAAATAAAAACCACACAATTATGCCAAAAGATGATTCTGGTTGTGAACTTTCTACGATATGATGGTTATACTTATTGATTATTATGGAAATGAAATTTATGCCTAAAGATGATTCTGACTTACAAAATTATGGGTTTCGGTGTTATGGTAAATGAGTGTATGCCAAACGATTTTCTGCGAAAAGAGGTTTTTGCTATCCGTTGCTATGCAAAATAAAATTATGACGTAAAAAGTTCTGCTATAAAGGGTGGACCCGTTCACACTTACCTTACTAACGTGTACAACACCATGTGATCTATGGAAGAATCCATGACAATAAATCAAACACCGTTCTCTTTTCAAGTTTCCCCCCAGCTGTTTGACAAATTATCTACCTTCGCCTAGCTACATTCCTGCCGTATATCGCCGACACGGTCCAGTTTTGACACGTGCCTCCACCGGAGATGACAGGCTATCGTGTCGAGTCTCGTCACGGGAAACTTTGCACGTTAGCACCGTTATCAAAGCACGAGTGTTTTGGGGCTTAGAATGATGTTCGGTGTGGATTTGGGTCGGGTTTCAATGTTTTGCGGTTATTAAAGCCGGATTTACATTACGAAAGTGGTGTCATGCATGATAAAACTAGTTTCATGAAACTAGTTTCAGCATATGTGAAAGTACTTTCGTTTAAATTTTAGTGTCGTGAAATTACCAGTATCGCGGAGATACTGGCCCCGTCAAGATCAAAGCTGTATTTCATTTATGATGCAAAGCTTCGTTGTAGAAATGATAAAATATAAAATAAATATAAACGTTATCTCGGAAAAAAGACGTTGATAAATCCACCAACATTATGGAATTACTCGAGGCAAAAACTTGAAAAAGAGCATCTGGGTGCAACACAGTGTTAATCTCTGAATTAGCAGATGATCCTAAAAGCAATGCAAATTTCTTTCGTATGGGTAAAAATCATTTTAATTTCAAATGCCACACGTCCACTCAACGCAAGTGCTGTCGCGACACTAGTTTCGCGTCGTATTTACATGATGAAAGTAGTTGCATGAAATTACTTTCACAAAAAATATGCGCGTTGCACGAAACTAATTCAGTGTCACGAAAGTAATGCATGCATTGTAAAACTGAACGTTTACACGTGAAATTACTGGTGAAATTAGTGTCATGAAAGTACTTTCATGCAACTAGTTTCGTAATGTAAATCCGGCTTAAGAGTCATGGTGTTCATCTTTGGAAAAAAATTGGGGAAAATTATTTTATTTGCAAACTATTATCCTTTATTCTACTTTGCTGTATCTAGAGCGTCATTTACTATCGGGATTTTGTTAACTTACCGTTTTGGAATATAATAAGTATAACTACAAGTATAAGTGGGTCATTTCACGCAGGCATTTCCTTTACTAATTTCGGTGGGATGGCAATTTCGGTGACTGCCTTATTTTCAAAACAACTACAGTTGTTTATTTCATACTAAGAATGTGTTCCAGAATAAAACAAGTTTATTTTTTCATCCAAAAATCTACAAATAAAAAAATACACCGAAATTAGTTAAAATTGAGCCTGAGTGAAATGACCCAAGTACTTCTGCCTGAGTTGATGCCTACTAATAGCATTCGCATTTATAATACTTGTACGTATTAAAATGTAATGGTGTGTGCTGTTCAATGAAATATTGCTGCAATTTCTTTTAGTTATCTCTTAGACAGAGGTAAACATTTTTTATTCTGTAACATAATTATAGTACATTTTGATCTCACTTATACGTTACACTCAACTAAAAAGACAACAGACAGCAAGTAAAACTTTTCTTTGAGTTGTCATACAAATATCAATGTGTTTGCGCACCAAACACCGTTAAAAACTTGTTGCTTGTTTACATATTTCTTTATTGATTGATCTATGTATTGTGCAACATAAATGGTGTTGCATAAAGCATAGCAAATAGAAATGGCATGACAATTTCTAACAAGCCAACTAGGGTATAGGGAGATTATTTGGTCAGACAGGCAATTCAGTGATAGAGTCTTAAAAGTCTCTCAAAACGTTACCTATGCATGCTGTAATGTGAAATTATGTGTCACTACGTCTTGTCCACTTTAGTGGTGAACTACCTAGTTACATCATTTCGCATTACTGCATGCATGCATAGGTGACGTTTTTAAGACTCTATCACTGAGTTACGTGTCTCAACAAATAATCTCCCTTTACCATAAAAACCGCATCGCAAACATTCAGTCCTGTATAATTTCCAAGTTTACCTCAACTCATCTAAATCTGTCACTAACCACATATTTATACAAACAGTAGGGGGCTTGCTAAGAAGATTTATCACGCGAAAAACCTCCTTACACACGCTGCCATTCACCCGGTGAATAGCTAGCATTAGCATAATGAGAACTGCCGAGAGTCTTAAAACAGATTTGAAGTGTTGTGTGTATCTACATTCGCGGGGAGAACTCTTTTTTTGCTGTTTTTCTATGCTATCTCCTCAATCATTTTTTCCAAAGAAATACTGGAACTGCTTTTAAGGTTTTTTCGAACTTTGTCCTATTTCTTAGGTCCAATTGAAAACCAGTATTTTTCTTAAACTGTGTCTATTTAGCGCAGCCGTGGGGCACCCAATGGGGATTGTCTTAATTTTTTAAACATTCGATTTTATTTCATTTTCTGCAAATATAGAGCATTTTAAGAAACCAATTTGAATATTTTAATGATTGGCTCAATAGTTTTTTTATTTTTAATATTTTAATTTTTGAGGTAGGTGACGTCACCATTGGCCTAAAAGTTGTGCCGTTTCCTTACTAGAGCAAAATTAAAAAACTGTCAACACAACATCAACTGTCTAAACGTCACTAAGATCCCGCTAGGTTATTGTTTACAAAACAAAATTACTCCTAGATGAACATACAAAGGAATCTAAGGCTTCTGAAATACTAACATCAAAGTGATCTTCGCAACAGTACATTGTATAAACCTTGCAACATTCCACGCCGTCATCACGACACCACTTTTCTCGCAAATCTTCTTTAGTACGAACAAAATGTTGTTTGGATTAATATTAGTATTATTGTTGCAAGTTGGGACAAAGCACTTCCTGTATTCTATTTTACTTGTAGTTTATGTTATATTGCCGATGCCGATTTAACAGATTTAACCGAGATAATGAAGCAATTTGCAGTTACAATAAAAACTTGTTTGTTTACATCTTTGACATTTACAAATTGACACTTGTCAGTGGCCGTCTGACATCCCTGATTTTCTCATCAGGGATGTCAGACGGTCACTGTGATGTACCAGTATGAAATATTGGTACATCGGTAAAATGTGTCGAAAATCAAATACGAATGAAAAATCTTTTTTTTTCTTTTGCTGTTAATAGAGGGCAAATAAAAGAGATTTTTTAGTAAGCAATAATCGATTGTAACTAAAGAAATAGATAACAGAGTACAGCTAGCGTGGAAGAGATATTGGTCACACGAGGTTGTCAAAAATACACGGGTTTCTTCATTTTACCTATAATGACGTATGGATGTCAAACTTGGAGCATTACTAAACAAAATATGCGAAATCTAGAGCCCTGTCAACATAGCATGGAGCGTAGCATGCTCAACGACAAGTTAAAAGACAAAATCAAACTAGAGACATTACTAAACCAAACTAAAATCAACGAAATCACATATTCATCATCTCAGCCATAGGACGTCCACTGCTGAACATTCACATATTGCATAAGGAAATTGAAATGGAGATTGGCAGGTCATATGTTGAGGAGTACTAATAATAAATAGGCTAAGGACGTAACCAAATGGTGTCCAAGATATAACAAAGGAAAGAAAGGAAGGCAACGCCTAAGATGGGAAGACGACTTTCGAAAGATGGCTGGTGCTACTTGGAGGAGGATGACCCATAATCGGAACGAGTGGCAAGCTACAGGGGAGGCCTTTGCTAAATCGAAAGACAATCTCAATATCGGTGTCTAATAATACATAAATAGATATATAAAAGAGAGGGAAAAAAATGTAAACTTACTTTTAATATTTTTTTTTTGTAAGATTGTTAAATAAAGGCTATAATAATAATAATACTCGATTGCACCCTAAAATTTGTCGTTTATTCTGTATTCTTGGTCAACGTCCAATCTTGTTTTTTTTTTGTCGAGTAGGTAATAATCTTGGTACATGGTACGTGACACTGAAAACTGGTATGTATACCAAGACATTGGTACTTATGCCTGACAACCCTGGAAAATACTTGTCACTTATTTTTTAGGGTTCCGCAGCCAATGGCAGAAAACGGAACCCTTATAGATTCAACATGTCTGTCTGTCTGTTCGTCCGTATGTCACAGCCACTTTTTGTCGAAATTATAAGAGATAGCTCTTATAATTTCGACAAAAAGTTGAAACTTTGGAAGTAGATGTATTATGTGAACCGCGTTAGGACTTTCACACAAAAATAAAACAAAAACCAATTTTGGGGGTACCTCCCATACTTAGAATTGAAACTAAAATTTTTTTTTTTTCGCCTTACCCATTCGTGTGGGAAATCTATGAATAGGTCTTGAAAAATTATATTGAGGTAGCACTATTATTCTGTGATTGAGGTTACAAACATAATTATTTTTTTCTAAACTGAACAGTTTGCTCGAGAGACACTTCCAAAGTGGTAAAATGTGTCCCCCCCCCTCCTCTGTAACTTCTAAACTAAGAGAAAGATAAAACAAAAAAAAAATACTTGATGTGCATTACTATGCAAACTTCAATTGAAAATTGTTTCGAACGAGATCGAGTTATTAGTTTTTTTTTTTAATAAATCGTAAACTGCAATTTACCTTGCAAAGTTACAACCAACTACAAGAACTTTACTTACTGCTACGGAACCCTTTATGGGCGAGTCCGACTCGCACTTGGCCGGTTTTATATTTTCTGTTTTCTGAGGCAAAGATACAAAATTGTGTACAGCCAAAGGTTTGAAGAAGGTGTTAAACATTTGAAGGTCAAGGAAGGTCAAACGTATTTTATTAAAAATATCAATGAAATATGAATATTTTTCATTTTTAATTAGTACATAATGATCAGTAACGCTATTCCTCGAAATGGTTTTTCAATTACAGCATATTAAAAAAAATGAACAATGCCCATTATTACTTTTTGTGCATGAAATTTTTGATTTTGTCTAGATGTAAGTTTTATTTTGTTTTTGTTGTGTGATCTCGAAGCTTATGACAAATAAATGTTTTTCCATTTATTTCCATTTGCAACATCAAGTATTAATAGGTTTAGCATAATTAGGTTTCTTATAATATCGTTAAAGGTCGCTGACCCTTGATGTTAAAAGCGACCTAAAAAAAAAAAAAAAAAAAATTGGTTTCTTTCTATTTGCATCATTAGCGTTTGATGGCATAGGACTAAAGCTGCGCACAGACGTCTCGTCCTTGCTTTTGGAGTGCGTTTTGGTTGCTTGTGATTCACATTGTTGTATGTAGTCGTTGGTACTACGAGCGCCTACAGCGCATTTGTCTCTCTGTGTACGCGTACGCGCGAATAAACTCCATGGACACGTGTCCTACGAACGTCTCGTATGCTTAGGTTACGAGGTTGCGTTAAAATCTTGTTTGAAGCCTTCCTTCCACTTGAAACCACCAAAACGAAACCACCAGTGGTATCGTATGGAATCTCTAGTCCATATGGCACCACCGACTATTAGTGAGGTTACATGCAAAGTTCTTGATATGAAAACTCCAATTAAGTTCAAGCTGTTTAATTAATGAGGTACGTCATTTGACAAAGTTTATATTTTATCTGTCACTCAAATGGTGGTTTTTAATTATCGTTTAACTATAGATAACTTAAAATAATGAATTGGGAGCTGTTTGTCATAAACACGCGTTTCTGGACATCACTAGGGTGGTGTCATATGGACTAGAGATTCCATACGACACCACCGGTGGTGTCGTTTTGGTGGTGTCAAGTGGAAGGACGGGTTTGAAGCACGTATACGCGCTTCATCTGCGCGTTTAAAATACGCGTCGTGCTAGAGATCTTAGAAACGGGTGCTTAGCGGGGCCGGGTCGTCTGAATGCAGCCGAAGTATCCTTTCACCTTCAAATGATTGACAAAGAAGAACGATGTTCGATATTCGTTTCAGCGTTCAATTAATTCTTCAGTGATTGGTTCAATTTGGCTTTAATTAAACTAGATAATACTTGAAAATGAACAGATAAATTGAAGTTGAAAATAATGAAATATTGTATCTAAAGCTAAGTTAGAGGCGTATTGAATATAAATTCAAGTTATTCTACGTTCGTGGAACTAATATTTAATGAGGCTGTATTTCTCTCCATAAAATAAATGTAACAAAATAAAAGCTCGTCACCACGTCGCTTTGTGCTCCGGTTCTCATAAGGGAAATGAGTCTAAAGAAAATGATGACAACACATTGTATACTTTTCTTGTACTGGAAGAAACATTTGTGATGATTACCATTTCTTTAAGCATTACTGTGAAGCTTTATTAAAGGGGTGCGGTATTATGTTATTATGTACTAAGAGATAGTATATGTTTTATATAAAAATATAGCATTTATTTTCTGCCAAACTGCAGTACAGTTTGTCGGCAGATATGTGATGGTACCTACTTCAATTTCATTGAAGTTCACGATTCCCGACCAGTCCAACTTTTTTTCCTAGCGGCTTGCTAGGAGCGCCAAAAATGTTTAAGTACCTACGGATATTAGAAAATATTCTAGCATATAATAATATATATTGTTTCGTTTTTTAACATAGAGTACTAGGGGAACAGGGTCATGAATGTTTTGGTTCAAATTCAGGATCATGAATGTTGGAAATTCAATGTGGGGTCTGAACAAAAAGTACTAGGAGTACAGGATCGTGAAGAAGATGTTTTTGCCGCCCGACTTCATCACTTCATAATCCATCCTCAATGCCTGTGTGTCAGATCACAAAAAGTAAAAATAAATAAATTAAATAATTAATTTTAGTTTATATATGTTTGAATATCATCAAATTACCTACATAGTGAATTGTTAGCTCATTTTTTCTCTAATTGACTTGATTAAAGTTACGACAAAAAGCAAACGAAACTTTTCATTACAATAGAGTGAACATTAAAAAAATCTACTTTAGAAATGATTTTAAAACTTCAACAAGAAGAATATTAATTCCGACTTAACAAAAGAACAATAGACTTTTCCAATCGGTTAAAATTTTCTACCAGTTAAGGAAGGCTGTTCATTAATTGAGTTATAAAAATTCTGGGCGCGTATGCTTGCCTGGTGGTTGCGAACACCTGTCGGTTGCTACGGTATCTGGTAACTAGCATCAAGATATTTTGGGTATGTTGTAAGCATAGATATAGACTTAGGGCTCATGTACACGACGCCGCCGCCGCGCCGCCGCCGCGCCGCTACCGCGCCTCTAGGCTGTGTACACGGTCGCTACCGCGCCGCCGCCGCGCCGCCGCCGCGCCGCCGCCGCGCCGCCACCGCGCCGCACCCGCTCCGCCACCGCGCCGCCGCCGCGCTGGCACCGCGAATCCAATTCGATAGTGTTTTATTTATCTGAAAAAGGAGGTTTCTCATTTCGGCCATAATGTTTTTTTTAATGTTTATTCGCGGATTACTTCTTTGTTCATGAACCGGTTTTGATGATTCTTTTTTTGTTGGAAAGCAGATATTTCTTACTATTTAGCTCCACTTGATTTCTCTGGTCTTCCATCATCAAACCCTAATCTCCATATCATGGAACCGCCTTTGAAATACCTTCTTTCTAACAAAAAAAGAATCATCAAAACCGATTCATAAACGAAGAAGTTATCCTTGAATTATCAAAAAAAAAAAAAACATTATATGGCCGCAATGAGACATCTCCTTTGTTAGATAAATAAAACACTAGCGAATGGCATCGCGGCGGCGGCGCGGTAGCGACCGTGTACACAGCCTAGAGGCGCGGTAGCGGCGCGGCGGCGGCGCGGCGCGGCGGCGGCGTCGTGTACATGAGCGCTTACCTAGATAACGCAAGAACACCTACATTTCGTGCCTAAATTAAGCATCAAAACTGTACCAGCAAGCTACTGTGTTCTAAATTACTTACAAACACTAGAATTCAATTTCCTCATTTATTCTAAACAAGTACATATGTTTTTTCTCTTTAGAGCCAGTTCATACCGAAATGCAACGCGACGCAACCTGGCGCAACGATATAGTTCTGGTTATAGTTTCTAGGGCCACGAGACTTTAACTAGAGTCTAGGCCAATATAGTTATTCCCATTGGTTCTACGTATTAAAAATGTAATTATAGAGACAACCGATGATAAAACTTTTGAGTAAATATATATTATAGACAGATTATGCACGAGCTTGCATTGTAATTTGGGTTTTCAGGTCCGTTCTAATGTTAGATAAAACAAACTACGCTGAATTAAATAAATAATGATGCGAGAAAAATTTCCTCAAACATCTCATCTAAAAAAAAAAGCTGCAGCTAGGTTTTACAAGCATACCCTTGAGTTTACCTCATAAATCTAATATCGATAAACGAGCAATTCTTTTATATTTATTTAAATATAATCAGGATCTCGGAATCGGCTCCAAGGGTTTTCATGAAAGTTACCGATTAGGGTTTTTTCGGCTCAATAAATCGATTTATCAAGGTCCCAGGTTCGAGAAAAGCTCGGTTCCCAAGATACAGATATTTTAAAAACCGAGCAAAGCTCGGTTAACCAGATATTGATACTTAAAGTAACAACGAGGAATAGTTATAAAACAAACAAATCTATTCATACATGGGGTAAGTTTCCTAACTTAATTATTTAAACAATTTAATTTTGTGGCTTTCCAACTATCCTTTCCAAGAGATCAACACTGAAATTTTAATAAACGTCATGGTGGATGGGAAATATTAAATTGTTATTTTAGTTCTAATAAAATTGTTTAAAACATTAAACATGGGCCAAGGGATTTGGTAAAATAAAGTAAAACAATTATTTTTTTCAGATTACTTAACACACTGTAGTTTAATATGCCCTTATCCACACGGAAAAAATCGGACTCGCGTGATAGGTCCGTACCATTTTATTAAAACGGCAACAAGCGGCGAAACGCGAGCCTTTCTTTAAACAAGTAAAAAAAAAAGCTTAGTACACGATCAGAAAATTACAACCATCTTCTTCACACTACTATATAACTAAGAGAGAACAGAAGCTTATCAACAGGGTCGCGTAAGTTACCCTTCGGGTGCAGAACCCTTTGAATCGTGAATTTAATGTTTGTTATAATTTAAATCTCATAGAAAATTTTAATACAATACGTATTCATGCAACTAATAATAGTATTACAAGTTAATACACGTTCAAGGGTATGTTTAACATGGTAAATGCCATTGTGATACATTGATAAGTATATTGATGACTGATTATAATATAAGAAATCAAGGTTAATGTTCTTTTGTCTCTTTGGTTAACTAGTCACAAGTCTTAGGTTTGATGTGCTAGTCAAAATTGGATTTTCCGACTAAAATTTCCAGGAAATCACCTTTTTGTCTAAAATTCTTCCTGTTATTATAATTGACATTGCGTTTGAGTGCCACATGTCTTATGAATTTTACTTTTACGCATAATAATATAGTCAAAAATCTATCAAGGACATTACAGGCCCTATAGCCAAACGGCAAGCGACAATTTCCAACGTTCAGCAGTCACTCATACATTTTCAACTTAATACCCCATTGTATAAAGTTGAAAATCTATCAAAGATTACTGATCGTTTTTTTTTTGTTTGATTTTGAACTTTATGCGATGGGTCATAAAGTTGAAAGTGTATTAGCGACTGCTGAACGTTAAAGATTGTCGCTTGACGTTTGGCTATACAGGCTCTGTAGTTCGAACCCGCGACATGCACAGTCGATCACACAGCAAGTGGCCCCAATTCTATCATTCTTTATGTTGTGAATACTGTGGCCATGTGGAATTGATACCTATCTTTCCAACCTAACGGAAAATCACGTTATTTATCGCGATGATGGACGATTCCCATAAGAGTGGGAATCGTCTCCCACATTAGACAATCTACCACATTAGAAGCATTTACCTTCAGAGGCTGTAGATTATAACAACGATATTAAGCACCCATTACGATAATTTGCACACGTTAGCAATAAGACCATAGATTAGAAACAGCTCGATTAAATCAAGATTGCTTTGCTTGCATACCGACAGATTGATTAACATAACTACATACAGATGAATATGACAATATTGTATTGTAACGAGAGATCCGAGTCGGTTTCGAATAAATCAGAATAACTTGGTCCTTGTTTGTATTCATTGGTTTGAAAATTGAAGTATATCCGGGGCACAATCAACTGTTACAAGGAATGTTGCAGATAATTGCAGAATAGTCCTCCTGATTATCTAAATAACGACTACACGGGACTATCTAAGCACTATAGCGCGAAGCTGAAGCGCACAGGGCATAGAACAGGGTGTTTTTTTTTTAATAATTATTCTGGTTTGCTTACAAAACAATCTGGATAGATAATAAATGGCGGATGAAGTAAGGGTATGAGTGATATGAGAGAAAAAATGAGAGGGAACAGTTCTTGGTATGGACATCTATGAGAGGGATGAGTATGAATGTAGATGGATGGAGAGGAAAAAGAAGGCCAAAGAAAAGATGAAAGGATTTTCTAAGGAATGATAATTATGAAAGAAAAAGGAGTAAATGATACTGTGACGTCTAATATGAAGAAGATAAGGGTAATGGAAGAAGAAAACGTGTTGCGCCGACCTCAAATAAAATGGGATAAGAGCAAAAGATGATGATGTATTATAAAATAATCCATTTATTTATTTAAACACACAAAGTATGACACAAAGGTACAATTTGATAGGGAAAAGCATAAGCACCATTTTACAATGTAAAACAACTTAATAAGTATTCCGTCGACGATTCACGCTGCTAAATTGAACGAAATGTATTATGATCTCGTAGTACCGTTGTAATTCTACTTAATCCTACTAAAAGGTGTAACCCTTTTCTATCCATAGGTAGAAAGGCTTGGAAAATTAGTGGTCGACCTTCATACCTTTTTTAGTATAAAGAGACCCTGGGTTATATTTTCGCAAACGGGCCATGACTGGAATTTTCTCTTTCAAATAGAAAGTGCATTGTTTTGTTCATATTATTAGCTAAATAAAAACTGGCCAAGTGTGAATCTGACTCGTGTATGAAGAGTTTCATACCATTACCTATGTAAATATCGGCAAAAAACTGAGCCGTTAAACTTTTCTTCCCTGTATTTTTTGTTATAACGGCAACAGAGCCCTTACTACGAACTTAACGCGATCTGGTTGTTAGGCGGTGGAAAAGAGACAGAGCTATACAAGTCGTCTAGCGCCATCTCTTTCCCACAGCCTAAAGACTCACGCATCAAGAGTTCATGGTAGGCCAGCAGATTACATCATCTGTGAAAATTTAAACACAGCTTGGTGACAAACGGATAGACAGACGGACAGCGGGCTCTTAGTAAAAGAGTCCCGTTTAAGCCTTTGGCTTCGCCAATCTTAAAAATATGGCTGAAAGTTAATGTAATGCAATAATAGATAACGGATATTTTTGTTGTTTTTTTTTTCTTTATTTTAGGTTTATTTGTAACCTCAAGGGTTAGTAGCGATCACATTTAACAATATTATAATTTACGTACATCATTATACAATTAGTAGGAAATAATACAAATTGCTTAACCAAAGATGGACAAAATCAAACGCCCCCAAAAACGACCAGCACATACAGTCCAGCACAAGATAGGATTTGTATGAAAGAAAATGTTACTTCATTATTTTAGACTTCCCTACATCCGGAAATTTCAAAACAAAATAACCATTATAACAGACCAAATGTTTCTGCGTTCCATCAACTAACTAATTAAATTATGTCTGAAAATATCGTTTGCATGCAAATGAATTTTACATAGCAATAAGTATTGCTTGCGTGCTGAAATTGATTTGAATTTTAACAATAAATTCAAAAATGAATGCTTTCGACACAATATTATCCATATATATACCCCCTTATAAAAACTTGTATTGCTTAGCTACCGATTAAATATCACCTGTCCTTGTCATTTCTATTTCAATGAATAGAGATGGCAAGTGACATAAGAGTTATTTAAGATAAGTAACGTCTAATCAATGTTTATAAGTAAGACCCATAATCTCTAGGACTCAATTATGTATTTTTTTGAGGTTCGGTTTATTATTTCTCATAAGTATTATAAAACTGAAGAGTTTGTTTGTTTGCTGAACGCGCTAATCTCAGATACTACTACTGGTGTGAATTAAAAAAATCTTCTCCTGTTGGAGAGTCTATAAATTATATAGGAAGGATATAGGCTTCATATCATCACGCTATACGACCAATATTGGAACAGTGGGGATGAAAACGAGCGGAAATAAAATAACAGATATCATAATCATAATCATTTTTATCAAAAAACATTACGAAGGCTATTGCTGTAATATTTTTTCATTACACGTAATGAAAAATCTCACATTGCTTTCAATAAATATTTTATTTGATTTGTAAAGCAAACGGTATTAAATGATTCCTTATATGAAATTAATTTCTTCGGGGAATATTTTCATTTACATTCATCAATTCATTTTTCTTTGAATCTGAAATTTGTTTTATTTTGAATTTATGTAATTACTAGCTGTTGCTAGCGGCTTCACCCGCTACACATCGAAAATTATTCCACGGGAACATGAAATCGGGATAAAAACTATCCTATGTGTTAATCCAGGATAAAAACTATCTGTGTAATTTTAGCCAAATTCGTTCAGTGGTTTTTGCGTGAAAGAGGAACAAACATACCTACGAGTACATACACATACAATCATACATACATCCTCAAAAACTTTCGCATTTGTAATGTTAGTAGGATCACTTTGCCTAAGTATTATAAAAAACCACGAGTTCGGAAAAGATTTCAATGAAGTATACTTGGTTTCGGGCACGCGCAATCGCGCCTCGGCGGCGGTAAGACCCCTCTTTGAGGAGGGGCTGGATAGGCGTCACGGTTTCGGCGCAGGTCCTCACCGGACACGGAAGTTTCGGGAGGTACCTGTGTGTTGCAAGCCTCCATAGGCTACGGCGACCACTTTCCTAGCGGGGCAGATGCTTGTTTGTCACCTTTAGGACGAGACTCCACCAAAGCTCTGCGAGTCGAGACGTGTTTTGAGCGGCCAATAGAATTGCGTTATTGACACAGCCCCACTCCGGCAACGCAATTCTATTGGTTGTTCGAGGCACATCTCGACTCGCACAGCTTTGGTGGAGTCTCGGCCTTATATACATAAAAAAGCTGAAATTCAGCACTTTCTGACCATCAAATATAAAAGGCAGTCTCCAAAACGTTAGCCTTTTGCCAGTTGTAACTATAGACGTACCATTAAGACTTTCTAAGGCCCCTAGCCTTCTCACAAACCTCCAAACATCTGTAATTCAGTATTCTCAAGTTCAAAGCATTAAAGCCCATTTAAATATTCCATAACAAAGCCAACACTGCTTACTAGGCGCTCATAAAGAAATGGAACAATTTCAATGCAAAGTTACGGTTGATTTATGAGTTCTAAAGCCCCCATTCATTCCTATTCACGCATCTACCAATGGTAGGTATTTGCATGACAAACATTTAAAACCGAAGCATTTAAAACGAAGCGTTTAAAGCTTAGATATTAAAGATGTTAGCGGGTTCTTAAGCTAGGTGTACAAAAGCGGAGTATTTGACAGTGAACTCGTAAGGTTTTTAGCCAAAACCCTTTGTTTGGAAGTTGTGCTAAAAACTCTATACATGAATAGGTGTGGTTTTTAGCCAAATTCCTTTGTAGAAGTTGTGCTAAAATACGCTGCACATGAGTTGGTTTGAATGTGACCTTGGCTTAAGGGTGAGATGTGTTTATTGGGACTCAAATAAGTCTTTATAAACTACAAAATGATATTAGGTCTTATCGGGGATTGTATAAAAACTATAATTCAATATTGTGTTTTATATAAACGAAGCACACCATTGAGTGGTCTAAGTGCAAATATACCGAGAATCTCAGATCAAAGAAATAGGCAGAGAGAGCCCTAAGAACACGCGAGTGCTTCCACCAAAGTTAATACAAAATCAAAATCGAATACAAAGTCGCGTCAGTGCTTTGCTACGCGTCGTTGTAACAAGCTCCTCGTCGTTGTTGTTGTTTGCCAAAATAATATGCCGTCACGTGTCTTTAACCATTGTAAAAGTTGTTCTCAAAAACAAAGAAAACATTATGGAATGTAATTCGATTTGATTTTGTATTAACTTTGGTGGACCCACTCGCGTGTTCTGAGCGTTCTATCTGCTTATTTCTTTGATCTGAGCCGAGAATACGCAAATTATGCAAAGAATAATCTATGATTATTAATTTACCGTTTTAAGCACTAGTTCAAATAGCTCAATAGACGTTTTGTAGTTACACTTTTTTTTAAACAAGCGTTCAACAGAATAGACGTTTATCTTTTTCTGGTAAGGCGGACAATGTTCCTACTAATGGAACACAGAACTCTCTAAGAGAAGGTTATCATATCAAACAATAAGATAAATACCGCAGTAAGTATCAGCAAGGTTACCTTTGTTGTGTCAGTGATAAAGAACGGATAAAACTTTGGTTTATCTATTGAAACCTTGCTCTAGGTCACGTAGGGGCACGCGTCAACATTTGATACAAAAAGTTTGGAGTAAAAAAAAACTCATTGCGGTTTATCAGAAGGCCATTTGTACGTCAAAAGACAGTATTTTTGCAAAAAATAACTTTTGGTAGGCTTTAATACTGAGGTCAGTTGCGTACGTGTTGCTCAGTCACGTGTTCCAATATACATTGTGTCCTAAAAAGCATCGTACTGCGACGACCACGTCAGCGGCGCGTACTTGCTTGCATTTTCTTACTAAAGTACGCGACCGAATGTACGCAACCGACATCAACGTAAGCCCGTTCGTACAAATATGAACTGTATTTACTGTTGATATAATTATTTCAATGTTCTTTACCACATTGTAAAATGCCGCCGAGCCCGGCCGGTTGGAATCTTACCTAAGACGACACCCTGGACGCGACACGGTGTGAACTAACCATAACAAGTATACAAGCTTTAAAATTAACAATATCAGTAATACTCACGTCTTCGCCAATTTTCCCGCGCGAAAATATAACCTTTCCAACAGGCATTTTTGGCACTGGCAACTTGCTCTCCAGCCCGAGTTTGTACCACAGAGGCAACCCATTTTTTGGCACAGCTCTCACAGGTTTGGGCACAGAATCGATCACTTTCTTCAGCTCTGTGGGTTTCCTTAACGTCATTAACGTAATATCGATGTTGTCGAGGTCATCGATCGTAAGCTCCGTAACCCTCGAGGAAGACATTTTGGTTTTTTAAATAATATTCCACAAAAAAATAATTTAAGCAAAAAGGCGCGACGCGCCCGCTTCACGGATCCACTAAAAAAATTTGACAGTTATTGATGTTCTATTTTTGATTGTGACGCCTGTGTTGATTGGTTTTTAATTGCTTTTTCTAGATTGCCAGACAGCGAGGCTATTTGACATTTAAATAAAAAAGTTTTCATTGTGGTTTAATTATCCTTTTTTTTACGTATTGATTTGTTTTATAATTTACGAGAATACTCGTAAGAATATAAATATTCAAAGGTCATTTAATGTATTATTCTGCCATGGAAAAAATCATGAGATTAAGATTGTTACGTCATAATTCTATATTTCCAGCACGCGTAGCATGGCGATTCTGTCTCTATTCTACCAAGAAAAGACAAAGTCATTTCATCGTTATTTCTACACCTGTTTTTTTTCACAAATATGACACCATTTGTACACTATTGAAGAAAAGAACGTTTATTTTCCATATTTTTCACATTACCATGCTTATAACGCTAAAAACATTTCTACGTTCTATCATTTTGTCTATTCTTCCGTCGCAAAACCCCTTTCTACGGCGCCATGCTACGCCTGCAGTTGTGAGATTGTAGATTTCCTTTTAATAGTTTGTTTAAGCAGGTGCATAGTTTAAATACGGAAGAGTTTATTATTGGCAAACAATGCGTTTCTTGTAAGAACATCGGTACGCACTTACATACCTACGTATGTACAATGATATTATAAAGTCACTTAAGTAAAACAAATTGCGGCTATGTTCATAAAATCTGTAAATAACATTGGCAACTCTACCTTTTTTGTAAAGAACATTGGCAACCCTGGAACTTGTTGGCATAAATTGTCTTGCGTCTGGTGATGAAAACTATATTAATGTATCTTATTCAATTAATAGAGTTTTGAGTAATTTTGAAAATCCTTGCTTCTGTTAAAAGCTACACTATTCGAGTGTTCAGTCATATTTTCTTTTCTTTCACCTGTGCCCCTGTGCGAATGTGGACTGGTCTAGTGAATTAAGAGTTTGTTTAAAGCTAAACGCATTTAACAATTTGTGGTACAAACACCACTACATCAACCTAACCTAATCTTTAAAATTTTACGATCGATTATGAACTTTCCACTTTTGTGATAAAGATGAAAATTGATTGAAGGTCTTTACATACGAGCGTTTTTGCCGAAAACTACCAAATGACACAATGTAATAAACAAAGTTGTGCCAAGAAGCTAAGTTGAACAGTGGCTTGAGTTGCCAAATGATCACCGTATGATACGTCCGGCCAGTTCGACACTGCCAGCTGTTTCATCCCCTAAAATTAAACTGGCATTCAGTGGCTCAACTTGGCGTTATTTTTTATTGCCTTTTTGTAAATTTTCGCCTTTAAACTAGAACATGTCTTTAACATAATTAGGATAAAAACTTGAGAGGTGTCAAGGGACACCCGGATGGAACCAAGTTACTGTATACACTCAACAAAAATAATCGCGATTCCACTCCACTCCACTCCGCTCCGCTCCGCTCCACTGCACTCCACTGTTTGAGCTCTAGCACCCTTTCGCAACGCGCGTTAAGGAACTTCGTTCCCAAATTTGAGAAGCAATTTGTTTCCCGATCGAAGGGATGGCTAAAAAAGTATACTTTGACATAGTGAGGTTTGTTATTGCAATCGACGCGAAATTCACTCGAGCCGTAGGCGAGGGTAATAAGAAGCTGAGCACTTCATTATCAAATGCTCACGTGAATGAAACAACGTTTACCATTCAATAAACTTTTGAAGAAGCAAAAATAATAGACCAAGTCCAAGATTTATGATGGTCATGAATTATTCAAGGTCTATCATTTTTAACCGAATCTCTAGGGAAACAAAACAATTTTGATCATAACTTTTCCTCAAAATTTAATTAGATTCATCACTTCCTTTCTACTTAAACTTTAGCCGCGAATTGATAATATCAAACAAAAACAATTTGTTAGAATGTAAAATGTGTCACATCAACGTTCAATAAAGTTACGTTCTGATATCCCGTGAAAGGAAATTAAAATTCCTGGAAGTACGCGGCGTATTGCGGCAACACGTAGGGTTGCTGGGTAAAACGTAGCTGTACTTAGTACGTAGTAATTTACGTACTTATCTACTTAGAAATTTTTAAAGGTAATTATGTGTATCGTTCTTAGGATTTTTTTGTATTCATTCATTTTAAAGTGCTTAACATCGCGTGTTTTTAAATCTAAATGTATATAATTGAACATATTTTACATGACAAACATCTTTAACTATTGACATACCTAATGAACTCAAAGGAAACTGAAATGCTTTAGGACCAAGAAGTCGAAGAAAACAGCCATGGAAATGGATTAGATTAGCCCATTCCTTTTCATAGCGTGGAGTGAGTCTAAGACTGTACAATAAGAACAAAAACATGCTGATTAATTAGGTGCGTCCACACAGAGCGAGCAGCCTCGCGAGGCATTTGCCGCGCGAGGAAATTGCCTCGCAGAGCTGCTCGCTCTGTTTGGACGCGCCTATTGTTTCTCGACTGAGCCCCGAAACAATATACGCGAGAAAAACAAAAAGCCGACACTGGATGGCTCGGGCGCTCGAACGCTCGCCCGCAGCAGTGCACACTTGTCTCGGCCGAGATACGTCCACACTAACAAAGCTGTTCGTGCGGCAAATGCCTCGCGAGGCTCGCTCGCTCTGTGTGGTCGCGTCTATAGAATATACTTTTACCACGACAAAAAAAGGTCACTGACTTATCTGAAAACCTGATGAAAACTCGAAAAACCCAAATTCAACCGTATCTTACCTTTTATTTTGTATTATAATAATAATATAATAATATTCCACAACTATCACACAACGCCATCTAGTCCCAAGCTAAGCAGAGCTTGTGTTATGGGTACTAGACAACTGATAAACATACTTATATATTTCTGAATACATACATATTATAGATATATGACACCCAGACACAGAACAAATGATCGTGCTCATCACACAAACATTTGTCCTGGGTGGGAATCGAACCCACGACCTCCGGCATAGCAGTCAGGGTCACTAACCCCTAGACCAACAGGCCAGTCAAAAAAGTATTGTGTTGCTATTGCGAATGCTGTACTAGTTGTTCAATTATATTTTAGTTTTCATTCAAGAAACGTTTAACGTAATGAATTTATTTGCATAAATAAATGAAATTAGCATCGGACCTACTTACCATCTGAGCTAATACATTTTTTTTGTACCTAAACGACCAGTTTTAGAAAGTGGGTTCCTAGATAGGAAGAAATTATTTAGTTTTTACTTATTAAATAAATTGAGTAAAATGTAGAGTTTCCATGGAGTTTCTTGCTCATTTTTCCCCATAGGGATTAAAGATTTGGGACGGCAACTGTTTTCCTTTCACAGTTATTATGCCTTGTAGTTGAACAGTTAAGACAAGTAGTAGTAGGTATAGCTTCAACGAATTTCTTGAGATTGAACATGAAAATGAATTACTTTTTATCGTGGTAAAATCATCAATTGAGTCCTCAACCCAGGGCGGGACGGAAGGGGCGGTCGGACATGTTCTTACTAAAATCCACAGTGATCCTTCAATAGCCCTTTACGTTCCGGGGTCACGTTTACCTGATGAGACTGTCAGACAGCTGTTGAACACGCGTGTTTGAAAACCGCACTCGTATTACCCAGTTTTACTCTATGTCAGTTATCTATTGTTGAAAATAAGCCATATAGAATAGTGTGTCAGTTAAAAAAATCGTTCAAAACGATAGGTACCAAAAAAGAGACTGCACGAGTAAGCATCAATTCGAGCGTTATCATTCACTTTATATCGGCTGTTAATAACTGTGGCCGCGCTTCATTCATATTTTAATTGCACATAAATGAGATTAACCAGCTGTAATGGCTGAAGCACACTTAAAAGGGACTTAAATATTGGTAACCATGTTTTTATCTGAGCCTGTACTGCCATGCTATTTTGGCTGTAATACTTCAATTTATGTTACTTCGATGGGTGCGGGGCAGTGGTCCAACTGCTCTGTCCAACTAGTTGGACCATGACCCTTCACTAGGGGCAGTTGTCCAACTTTTAAAATAGTTGGACCACGGCACCTGTTGAGAGTTCCGTGGTCCAATTAATTTAAAAATAATTTGCCCATCCTAAAAGCCTCAACTGTATGGTACAAAATAACATTTTAGAAAGCTCGCATGCAAAACTAAGCCGGCGCATTAATGCAAAAAATGTTACAATGTTGCGTCTATTAAATGTTTTAGAAAATTTTACATCTCTTTCAAACGAAATCGCACACAAAAGATGTAAGAATTGATAATGATTATTATGTTCGTGAAATTCAGCTACAACTGAGTTCAGGTGAAATTACTGTAGGCCATGCTTTAGAAAAATTTCGTTGATTGTTTAGTTATAAATATTGAAAAAAAAATAAAAGTTTTATAATTATTCACGCGACTATAATTTTGTTATTCTACTGCAGTAGATACTATACACAATCATATAACTATACAGTTGAGGCTTTTAGGATGGGCAAATTATTTTTAAATTAATTGGACCACGGAACTCTCAACAGGTGCCGTGGTCCAACTATTTTAAAAGATGGACAACTGCCCCTAGTGAAGGGTCATGGTCCAACTAGTTGGACAGAGCAGTTGGACCACTGCCCCGCACCCATTGACTTGGGTTTTTTCTGCGTTCTTTTAAAACAAGGAGGCTAGGGTCGCGGGCAAGCAGGATAACGGCCCTGGAGCACAAACGGCATGTGGAGGAACAGAATTATTTTTTACAGACCCTTCTACTTCACAAAGGGCGGAACGAAAGTGTTGTGTTTTTTTTTTTAAGTTATTTTTCCTTATTCTTGCATTTTTCCTTTTTTTCTCACTTCTTGCGTCGGTATTCCCGAACGAACACAACTTTTTTTTTTTTTTCTTTCACACTTTCACTTTGTCGCTGACACCTTTGCCTAAAGCCTCATTTAGTCGAGTTGCGTTACATTACGGACTTTCTAGGTACAACGAATTCAGTTGTTCAAACAAATACTGCAATGTAGTAAAACTCGCATGCTAGTTCTTGCTCCGTCTAAATGGGGCTTAAGACTTGAGTGAAGAGTAATTTCGAAATAAAAAAAAATCGTCAGAATGTCAAAGTACAGTACAGTTTACCTAGCCTACGCTTCCCGGGCTTAGCCAAAGCCTATCTGGGTCGCGGGACTCTTACCTGAAGAGTCCCGTGGCCTCGGAATGTAAAGGGCTATGGAAGGACACCGTTAATTTTAGACAGTACCCGTGGTACCACAAAATTTTTAAACGTCTGTTGAACACTTGTCTAAAAAATGTCGGATTATGACATTGAAATAAGGTCCGTTTTTGCAGTCACAATTTTTTTTGGACCAGTGTTCAATAGATTTTAATTCTTTGTAGTAAGGCTGTATAAGTCTGACACTGTCGTCCTGTCCAACCCATTAATGAATTTATCACGTAAAAAAAAAACTAGCATTCTTAAAATTAACTCCAAGTAAAACTACCTATTCATCATATTAATTACGATGTCTATTTATTATTCCGGTTTCAGTTGTTAGTCTCGTGTCCAACTGTGTCATTGCAATGTCACTTCGTCTCACAAATTAAAATATCCTTTTACTATACCAGACAAATTGCCGTAGTTAAAAGACGTGTCGTGCATAAAAGTAATATCAATTTTGAAAAATGGTACTCACGCAACGGATTTTGATGCGGTTTTTTTTAATAGATAGAGAGATTCAAGAGGATGGTTTAATGTATACAGCATGCATAATATTTTAGAGATTGAACTCTGCGGAGCAGTTAGTATATTTTATAATATAAAAAAGAATTCATGTCTTTCCACAAGTGATTAAGTTACACATGATTATTTTGTTTTGCTTGTAAACAGCGTCAAGTTGCAAAACTAAATAGTTATTTATAGGGTCTGAAATCTATAACCGTCTTTCCACAGGTTTATCAAATAAAAACCAATTCGAATAATTGTGCTAGCTCAAAGGACGAAGAAAAATACAATTCGAACATCGTGATCAATCCGTAGTGTGTGGAAATATAACAGTTACTTACAATTTAATTCTATCGGTGTTTTAAAACTACACAATCAATTGAAACTACCAGCACTTTGAATGATTTTATTTTGTTTCACTTATTACGTTAGTTTTATGGCACAATAATAAATCTAACAAATCTGCGGTCTTTGTTTACATCAAATATTAAAGATTTTAAATAGTTCCGTTTCAATCCGTTCTGGTCAAGCTGTACCTCGGTACATTCGTCTATGTTATTTCATGTATGTAGCGCAGGTGTGCTTCCGGTCTTTGTGATCAATATGGTGTGTGGATCCATGTCCTAGCCTAGGGAAACCTACTCCGGGAAACGGCATCAGACCGACAACAGGATACGATTGTCACAGCTACAGCTTGGCCAGAACGGATTGAAACGAAACTAAAATTTTGATTTCTGACAGCGTTTTAAAATCTTTGATATTTGATGTAAACAAAGACCGCAGGTTTGTTACATTTATTATTGTGACATAAAACTAACGTAATAAGTGAAACAAAATAAAATAAAATCTTTCAAAGTGCTGGCAGCGCGAAGACAGTGGCGTCTTCCGGTTTTCTACATTTTTATGTCAAGCTGTACTGTGATGGTTGATGAACTCCACTGGCAGTGGTATAGGATTCGTCAGTCCTTTTTACCACCCAGAAAAGGCAGGTGGGTGAAGTTTCAGTGCATTTTGGGTGAGGTCGCTCCGTTTGACTCTCATCTTTGTGAAACTCTCATATTTGACTCTCAACTCTGGGAACGGTAAAGATCTAACTTTTAGACTTCTTTTTTTTTATCATTGTAATGTTTTAAATGTTATAATCATCTCCGCTCTCTGCCTCAGTACTATTTAATGCATCGATAAGCACATTTGTTTCGAGTGTATTACATTTATGTGCCAAACTGTAAAGCTACATTTTGTACACGATTTTATTCCCTGCCGTGTTCTATATTTCCTGACAGCTATAATCTTGGAGTCTTCAAGTCAAGAGTGAATAGGTTACTTCTAGCATCCGTGCTTCACCGTCGACCACATCTTCGCTTACCATCAAGGAGATAGTGGTGAAACCCAAACCTAAAATAAAAACAAACAAAAACGCAATATTTTCCTACATGTAACTTAGTTCGTGAAGGATTTATTTACGCCTTGTGAATATTTTATTTCCAATATTTTCCATGTAGGTTCCAATTTCCCTAACAAATGAATTTACGGATTTTTCCGCATACAAGGATGTAATAGGGTGTCGGAACTTGACCTGGTGGGCTCAAGTCCCATCTTACATCGCTCCGAAAAGGAACGAAGTGGGCTATTCATAGCGTGGCACATGCAAATGGGTTACCGGGGACTCTCGTAACGGTAGGCCCTCGACGACACACACATTTGTACCTACTACCTACAGGTGGTTATGAACTGTGCCAAAGTTTGTAGGAAGGGATTCGAGGTTGGTTTTCTTGTATGTAAGGAATTGAGAGATGGTTCTACATAATATCACTCTCTAATAACAAAATTAAAAAAATGCAGAATTCGGAAATTATCTCATGGGAACGTCATACCTATCCAATCTGTAAACTTCAGATTACAAAAACAGCTCATATCGCTCTTCCGAAAGAAGGGTACTTTTACACTTATTTGTGTTTTTAGAAGTCGGTTTTTTATTTAATTTTACGTTGTGTGATTGCGTAAACATGCAAAAATATGAGATTAAAAACCATGTCCAAATTCAGTCCCTAAAATTTTTGTTCTTTGAGCTGCAAAAACCGCCCTTATTTCAATGAAAGAAACGCACTGTCAATGTCAAATTGCTACGTCAAAATGTGGTTAGGCACTTCTCCAATTAGTGCCAGTCACGTTTTAATTACAAACGCACCGAATTTACACTTATGTAACGCACTCGTTTCGAACTAACATAGATACCGGTGAAATATAGTATTACACCTGGGTTTGCTCGAAAATATAAAAGATAGAGGTGTAGATACTAAATATACTTAAATATCTCAAAAATATTTAGCACTAATCGTTATGACGGGGCTCCCCTCTCAGAGGGCCAAAGCCTGCCGGGGTCGCGGGATTATTTCCTTACCGTGACCCCGGAACATAAAGGGATTGAAGGACACCGTGGATTTTAGTCAGTAGAAGTCTGACGGTCACTCCCGCCCTGCCCGGGGCCGGAGGACTCATTTGATGATTTTACCACGTTAAAAAAAAAACCCTAACCCGTTGACGGCGGTTTCGCCTTCGAATAACTCGGAAATTATCTCTCTTTAACTTAAATATGCCTGCCAGGGTCGCGGGACTGTCTCTCCAGGTAACCGTGACTCTGGAACGTAAATGGTTATTGAAGGACACTGTGGTTTTAGTCAGTTTAAAGTCTGACACTGAAACGTGTATCAATAGAATAGAATATACTTTATTGCACACCAATATTGTTACACATTTGTTGTATGAAATTGCTATATGTATAATTCTAGGGTTCAATCAATCCACTCTCACAAACTTTTGCATTTACAATACATAGCATAATCAGTCTGCAATGTTCCCACTGCTGAGACACAGGCATCCTCTCTGTGAGAGGGAGTGGGCTGTAACACACACCGCGCATCTAGCGCGAGTTGGTAGAGATGTTATAAATTAGATTACGCTTTATTATAGATATTTAATACTATAAATATTTATAGAAATTTAAATATAGAACAAGCTTCTGAATGCAACTGTTTTGTGTGTGGAATGCAATAATGTTTTCATTTTACAATTAATGTAAATAAACTATAATACCTATCATAGCTCTACATGTAAACGTATCAGGGGATTGCAAGACTTATCTCTCTCTCCAAAGGAATAAAATGGAAAAATCGTGTCTCAGAATCGTCCTGAAGCAAAATAAAGCGTATGTCAAAAAATGTGGTATTATGTGATTCATCAACATCATCATCAGCCGGAAGACGTCCACTGCTAAACATCGGCATCCCCCATTATGTGATTATTGATGATCAAATTGAAAACCTCACTCTTCTCATAATATCGAAACCTGTTAAGACTCACAAAGTATTAGCAAAAACACTTCTATCCCAAAGGAATACAGATGATGACTTTTTCCAATTTCGCCGTTAGTTCCACGGTCAAAGTCAAATGATTATGTAAATAAATATGACCTTGAATAGTAACAGTTCTCACTTGACGTATTTAAATATCGTCAAGCGATTTAAACGCGTGGTTAAATACGCTAGGACTGTGTTGCACTTGCAGGCGGCGCACTGTGTGAAAATTGCGCAGAGAGTCGGCGCGGTGTACCCAGAGTCGGCACTTCTAAACCGCCTGTGTTCAGACGAGTCCTAGCCGCCGTGCGACTACCGCGTACCGCTGCGGTCGCCTCCCACCGTGCGTGTAAACCAATAAAAATACAAAACTTACCGAAACATACACAAAGTGTCAATTTCCAGCAAAAAAATAATTGAAAAACTACAGTTTTAACATGTGTGTTGTGAGTTCACAAGTGCGTTTACTATAACCAGCGATTGTTTACGAATGCCGCGCGATTTACGTATATTATAAAGGTTAAGTTTGTTGAACTTACATTTCGCGGCACGAGCCGGCTTCGTGACGTCACTATAGTGCAACACTAATTAGATTATATACGTTAAGCCAGTATGTAATGTCCACGGAGGGAGGTAAGGTCTGCGACAGACTTCGAGGATAATGTAAATACCATTTCATTCATACAACTGAACCGTTCAAGGCCCGCTGGTAACTAAATAGTGTTTTGTTATCAGTGTTTTCCGGTGTTATTAAACAATATGCGGTGTCGTGTGTTCGTTGTTAAATAACTTTGTTCTGTGTTAGAAAGTAGGCGGTAATAAATGGGTGCTAAAATACTTTGGAATTAAAATTAAGCTATGTTATAATATCGTGGGCATGCGGGCAGCGAGTAAAGGGCAACTCGCTGCCCGACCAAGGACCATGCCCGGGTCGACGGCGCGTTGTGTCCCACGCGCGCCTCAAAGAGCGTCAGCATAATGACGGGGCCCCCCCTCTCAGAGGGCCAAAGCCTGCCGGGGTCGCGGGATTATTCCCTAACCGTAACCCCGGAACGTAACAGGCTATGAAGGACACCGTGGATTTTAGTCAGTAGAAGTCTGACAGTCCCTCCCGCCCTGCCCGGGGTTGGAGGACTCATTTGATGATTTTACCACGCTAAAAAAAAAAAAAAAAAAAAATGTTATAATATCGTGACACAATTTTAGCCATGGATTTAGTATCAACATTTTTCTAGACCCACAAACCTTGAAAGATGTTGAAGGTTATTCAATTTCAAAACAGCTGTTCGATACATTTAGATCGTGTTCGCCGTCTAAATGAGGTGAACAGCTGACTTTTGTTATTTTTTTTTAGAGAGAGAGAATGAATCTCACTCTCTCTGTTCTTCATTTCCGTAGGTCTTTTGTAAATCTGTACATTTTAGGGAGGTTACAATCGTGTACTGTAACCATAAAATGAATTTATTACCTAGGTACATAAAAATAAAACGCTATTATCAAAATATTAAATAAACAAAATTATGAACAAGAATTTGTACACAATGATAGACGATTATTTCGCTTAGTTTGATACTGTAAACTTTTTTCATATTCAGGAGAAAGTTTCTCTTTGGACTTCAGTAACTTTACCGTATTGTAGTTCCCTGTAAATATAATTCTTAAAAAGTACTTTGGATACTTAAAAACTTTTTTTAAACAAATAATGGTTTGGTTTCTTGTCATTTATTTCGACATTGACTGATTACTGTTTAGTACTTTTTTTTTTAAGTTATTTAACTTAAGTATACCATTCAGTAGGTAAGTCATAATCATAAATTAGGTTTTCTTTTTTTTTGAAGTGAAAACTTCTTTAGCGGCGTTGTACACTTTTTCTGTAATGGGTAAAAAATTTAAAACTCGCGTCAGGGTCACGTGAAAAACTCGCGTCAGGGTCACGTGACCCTGATCGAAAATGAGTAAGACGTCATTCAAATTAAAAATAAAACATAGTAACAAAAAAGTTTTCACTTCTACCGGCACTCCTGGAGTGCAACCTTTTTTTTACTGAGTTTTTTCTTATCACCTTCATGGTTCTTCAATTGAACCTTCTACTATTAATACATACATAAATTATAATAATCCAATTTATTTCAGGCTACTTGAGCCCAAAGATATTAATTACTTAATACCTTAAAGACTGAATATTATTAATTTATTATAGTACAGTTAAAAATCTTTAAAGCCATTGTCAAACAGACAGGCGAAGCGAATGCGATCCGACGTGTTTTTATTTGTAATGTATGGAATTTTTTGAATCCAGTCTCATAGAAAAGCGAAAGCGATCCGATAGTCTATGTGACTGGCTTGAAACAATTCCATATATTACAAAAAAAAACGCCTCGCTTCGCGTTCGCAACGGCCTGTCTGTTTGACAATAGCCTTAAAGAGATTTGACGAATGGGATAATACAAAATGATATCTTATTAAAGCACAATAGGTATCAGGAATTCCCTTATGTATTTAATACTTAAACAAATCGATCATCCTGTTTTTTTTTTAAATACAATAATATTGATGTATTTTAATTAAAATAGGTTGTTTTTTAAAATAGAGTTGGTATTTCTCAGATATGTAAAGGAAAAAGTTAAAACAAAAGCCTGTCAATAGCTATTAATAAAAGGAATTGTTTATTATCACAGAACACAGTTCTTTACTATACCAGCTTGTGATAAATTATACATAGGGTCAACCCTACTGACTGTATTTCTATAAACAATAATACCTAATATTTTTCCTGTTGGAAGGTATTTACACAGCTAGAATTGCCTTTAAAAAAATACTGAGAATATTGTTAAAAGAAATAATACTGATAAACAATACTATGCTAAAGATTATAATCGTGTTAAAAATGCATTAAATTACCTATGTTTATCGTAAAACTGGGTGTTGCCAGTGATCTTAAACGCGTGTAACTCAAAACTTATCCCACGGGTATTTAATACTGGGATAAAGGTATCCTGTATGTTATTTCTGATTACACATAATCTTTGGGTCAAATTTCAACAAGTTCCATAAAGACGTTTTGATTTATGATTGAGTAACAAACTTCCATCCATCCATCCAAGCTTTCGTATTTATTTATAATATAAATTATTTAAAATATAAGTTAGATGAATGCTCTACTTAACTCAATCTTATATCTAACTTAGCTAACTTAGTCCAGTTTAAACTAAATGAAATCGGAGTAAAGATGTCAAGTCATGGAGTCTTGCCAATTCCGAGGACACTATCTCACTAAGTTATGTGGTATCAACCAGGGTCGGACTGGCAATAAAGTTATGGTAGCGCTTGCCAGCCGGGCCCCCAGCCCCACCGGCAACTGGCTTGTAGGTAGAATCAGAGGCCCTCCTTTTGTGACCGAAATCATAATTATTAGGTATTTATTTTTCATCATAATGTACAAATGTACAATGCAGGTATAAGATTAATGTGAATACGAACACAGCGCTTTAAAAAAAAATCAAGAAGGTAGGTTAATTTAAAAAGTCAACTAGAGCGGATAGTTCGTTCACAAAATTGGAGAGAAATTAAATAGAATAAAAAAATCTTCCTGAAAAAAAAAGGGAACCGATCTCAAATCCAAAAAAATGTAAAATTACTTTTCTTATAAAAGACTAACTAACTAGAAATAATTGAATATTTCTGAACGGCGATAACCTAGGCCCTTCCGTCCCAGTCCGACCCTGATCTCAACGGTTGGTATTCATTTGTTAAACTGTCCTAACATTCTTTGTGCTATCTCCAAGAAATCAAACCCATATTATGTTGATAACAGACTGAAACCCCTTTAATATAATTTGCATAGTCCATTCAAAGGTTGTCTGAAAGATATCGCTATCAGCGATAAGCCCACCATTGTAACCAAAGAATTAACAGTGGTGTATTAAAATTTTTTTTTATTAATCTAAAAGTCTTCACATGATTTTTTTAAAGATCTAAAGAACCCTGCGTTACCACGCCTATATTAAGCATTTTATTTTGAAGGGACATAACCCATGGCCACTGAATTATTTAACTTCTGGTCACAACGAGATACGATTGTGATTAAAACTGTGCTACGCAAAGCAATTACTTCTGTCGATCTTGAATTTAAAAGCCGACAAAGCGATAGAATTGTATTCATCATCATCATTAAATCAGCCGTAAGAAGTGGGCCACCCCTATAGACTTCCAATGGAATTTATGGGAAAATCAAACTTTGTAGTTAGTATCATAGAAAATGATAAAATGACGAGTGTAAAATGTCAATGGAACACCATTAATTTATCAAAATTATGAATGGAACACTCTATTCATCTATATTCATCCATAAAATAATGGATAGATAAGGTAAAAATAAATGTTATTTAGTATCATAAAAGTGAAATGAATAACGATAAAATCTTGCAATAACTGCATTGTTTTGAAGATAAGTATTAATTACCTATTATATGCTACTTTTAATATCTATAGCACTAAAAACGTATAAATATGACATAATAATTTGAATCAGTGATTGTTAATAGTGATAATTTATAATAATAAATACAATAATTAATCGTTATATGAGTGCTTCATAATTTTGCATAATGCTTGTCTTTTTTTAATGAACAGTAATTGTATTATTTATCACTTATTATGTTGTTAATAGTCTGTTCAAGTTGATTAATATGTTTTATAATAACGCAGTTGTATATTAAGTTATATTAATAATCAAGAAACAATGCAACGTATTTTTAATGAAGCAGTAACCATTTTACGTTGCCATTAAGGGTAGGTTTTATATATCTGATCCCAAAACACGTAGGGCATTTTTCATTTTCCTAAAGGAAAATACTGGAATTCAGTTAATTATCCGCATAGAATGGATGTCGCACCCGACATGGATTGAAAAATGATTACACTGAAGATGCTCTACAATGAACTAGAGTCGCAAAAGTTTCAGTTCCTTTTGAATGTTATCGTTAGGTCTCATTTTTGTATTTGTTGGCCTGTTCTTTCCAGGGCCCTGGTAAACATTTGGATTTTAATGTCCACCCTTAGTTTGCTAACGGTTTGAAACAAGCGTGGAACACGGTCATGTCCTTGATTGGACGGCGAGTTACTCATAACTCGGCAGTAAATCTTTAAACAAATGTGACTTGATCAGGACCCCGTATTTAACGTTTTAAACACCATACTCAAACAAAACCTTCGGGACCTATTTCTGAACTTAGGTAGACATTATTATCCTCAAGGGGCGTCAACCCTTAGATTAACATTCCTCAAACTGTCTCCTCATGTCAGACAAGCTAAAGTTAATCTTGCCGAAGAATTCCGGAGCGACGTTTAATATATCGACGTGTACGAGACTATGGATCGAAACTCGTAAAAGCAAGTTCAGATTTCACTTGACTAGAACGTCATGTGTCGCCTGCCACGCGTATTCTGTTTTATTGAGCTTCGAATCGTTGTAAAAGAAGAATGGGTATTTTCTGTTCCTAAAGTATCAGTACCCTTTAGCACGATTTTTCACTATTTGAGACGTTAAGTACTGGAACTTTGACAATATCAAATTGACAAGTTTCAAGGAAAAAATTAGTTCATTCTCCGCACACCAGAGGCGCTTTTCCATTTTTTCATACAAGAAACGCTGTAAATACTGGAAAGACACTGTAAAGTAAAAGAATTTCGTGCTAAGGGTACTGATGTAGTTGGCGTTGACAGAGCTAGTTCGTTTGTCAAACTCCCTGAAAATCACTTACTAAAGGAGATACTCGTATAACATTAAGACAAGAGAATAGTAGCATTTCCTTAGTATTTAAGTTTTAGACAGCCTTTGATCGATCGGTAGTATTTTTGCGATTCATAATTATGCTGAGCAAAGTTATATTATTGTTTCTTTCAAGAATTTCTCAATAGCAGCTTGGTGTCTGGATTTGTACGTTACAGTTGATGGAAATAGGCATTTCCCCATTGATTGGCGAAATATATCATCGAATATACCTCTGCTTATAACCCTTTAACTATAACAGGTGTGATGATACATGGAATACACACAAAATTAAATTATAATAGCTCGAGAACGTTTATCCATACTTTCAGGTACACAAAAGTAAAAGTTACGTAACAGATTACAGTGCATGTTACATACTTCATGATGAAACAGAATGTAACATTTCTCTCGAGCCCCCGAGGAAAACGTTTTTCCACTAAATACTAATCGATTTTATGACTTATTTTTCCAAAAAAAAGAATTAATATCGGTTTTTGTTTTGGTGGCACAAAAACGTGCCGTTGGGGATCGGGCGGTTAATTATCTTTATTACTTGCCTTTCTTATTTATCTTTATTAGTTAGGTAACATTTTAACACAATAATCAATCTTGTAGTCTAGTCTACTGAAAATATCTAATTGGTACATCAGTTAGATTTAGATTACATGTAAAAAAATATTTGGTCTTTTTTTTTGTTACGCAGACCAAAATTTGACGAGGTTATGACGCTTTATCATTGTCTTATATAGTTGATTAAAAAAGTAAAAATAAAACGTGTCCTTTTTTGCAGTAACTGGTGGAATAAAGAGTTTTGTTGATTTTGAAGGTGCTGGAAACAGAAATAGCCTGATAAATAGTGTTTCTGTTATGTACTGACACCTGTATTTTTTATGAATCATAATAGTTAGTCAACCCAGAAGGTTACTGTTGTTGAACCAAGCTAATCTTTGGGTATATTCAGTGTATGGCCTCCACTCACAAGTTTTTAATAAACCTTTACAAGATTCGCTATCTGAATTTGTTCTGAACTAATCTCATTCTTGTGACACCCTAATTAAAAATATTTCCACACTTATGACTAACTGGGTCATTTTTGGGACAATCCTCCTATATCCGTTCTTTTCCAAAACATGAAAGTCCTGTGCGCCAGAATCAACAGTGGCGACCATTTCAGAAGCGCCGATACAAAGAAGATCGGCGAAGTCTCGGGGTATACTGAAACAGGGTTACTGAAGTAGCGCAGGTTTTTTTTTTTTTTTTTTTTTTTTTTTTTTTTTAAGGAAAAAGTTAGCATTTTAGCAGACTAACAACTTCCCATGTAGGAGCGAATAAGGATTAACACAGCCATTAAAGTCATAATCATAAATAAGTCTGTAAAATAGACATAATCGCTTAATTATAAATCCAAGAACTAGAGTTGAAATTATTTGTTATTCAAACATTTAACCGCGCTATTTGCTCTGGTTGATGAAATCACTGTTTTCTTTTTGACGCAAATCTTCTAACCTCAATCTAGAATCAAAGTTAAAAATTGTGCATCTATGTACCATACACCTAAAGGTGTACTAAGCTTATAAAATATACTGGGAAATCCTTTGGTTAATCATCACTATCAGCACCATGCAGGTCTCTTTCTTTTTTGCCAATTCTTTAGGTACAGTACAATTTTGACATTGTCTCTAAAGATATCTGTGGTCTCTATTGTATCCTGTAACTACATATTGTTTACCATTATGATTTACTGATTCTGACTACCATTCTTCTGGCCATATCTCATTTCATTTTGAGTTCTGGCATCATCGTCTTTTTCTTCCATTCTTCTTTAGTACTGGACATCTCAGTAGTCACTGCAATAAACAGCAGTTCATTAGAATATCACTTACATTATCGTCATAATATCACCTACAAATTCCCGTTCAAACTGCGGCCATTGCCTCCATTTAATTTTAAAACAAGAAAAAAACGTTCCGTCCACGGACAATTGACCGGACATGTTAATTCTACTACTTTATTGGTGTATATCAATATAATATGACGTTGCTGGGACCATAATGTAGATTGTAGTAGGTTCGGATAATGTCATTAATGTTTCTCATTTGGATGATGGAGTTTGTAAAATATCATCTTTATCTTTAGATTGTATATTAAGTCGCTTATGTCATTGGCACGCACATCACTTCAGAGCGACTGCACTCAGTGTCAAGAGCTAACCTATATTCAACGTTAGTTCTAGGCAAGCGTGCTTCACCGTCGACCACATCTTCGCTTACCACCAGGGCATCAGGCGATGTAGTGGTAAAAGGTGAGATTAAAATACAGGGTACAGATTCGTTATAGTTAGGACAAAGTTTAAAAAAAAGTTTTCCGACAATCAAACGATCGAAAATTATTTGAACCCGTGCAAACCTGGGGCTGGTCGCTACTATTAATTTACGACTACTGAATAGACCGTACGGATTGTGTTATTAATTCATGGTTTAGTTGTTGAACTTTGTAAATAAATAAAGTAATGAGAGAATAGAGTAGCGTTTGGTCTATTTAAAATTTTAAACCGTAAACCGTGATTTTCACGCCGAATAAAAATCCATTTTCCGGCAATCATTTTTGCAGTGTTACATAATATGTAACGTTGTTTGATCAAAAGCAAAACAAACTGTTTGTTAAATTCATTCCATTTTCTGAGAATAGAACGAAGGGGATAATTTTCTTTTAAATTTTTTTGGCCTTCATTCTCTAGCCTATTAGGAATCTGATCATTCTAATCTGAGTTTTAACTATTGATCAAAAAAACTGACCCTATAATAGTAGGCATACACCATCCTGCCTATCGATACGATAGATTTGACGCTTGCAATTGCTTCAAATCGGCAGTTCGTCCATATACACCATACACCATCCTGCCTATCGATACGATAGATTTGTCACAACTTCAAATCTGCACCAGTGATGCCAACTCAGCAACTAGATCTGGCTATTATTCGGTGACGACAGCTACAATTTCTAGCACCTTTTCATTTCATCATGAGACTATCGAATTAGATTAAAAAAAGTGGTGCAAGCGATTTTCGACCTTATCGACATTTAAAATTTAGTTTGTTTTTCTCACATTCTCATTCGTTAACATTGCTTCTTCATTAAAATCCGGTGTTTGCATCGTTGTCAATAAGGTCGAAAATCGCTTGAAGGTCGGAAAACATTTGCTTAAGGATTGCAAGTTAAAAAAAGTGGTGCAAGCGATTTTCGACCTTATCGACATTTAAAATTTAGTTTGTTTTTCTCAAATTCTCATTTGTTAACATTGCTCCTTCATTAAAATCAGGTGTTTGCATAAATGTCAATAAGGTCGAAAATAGCATGAACCTTTTTTTAACTTGCTTTCGTGGTCCCTTGACACCTCTCAAGTTTTCAATCGTATTTTGGTTTAAAATAAAATGAATAACTCTTTTTTTTACGAGTGTACATGCGATCCATGTGCGAAAAGCCTCAGTTTTCCTGGTAAGGCCACGTTCACATGGCGATTATTTTCCCGTATACTGTATACAAGATTTTATCGAATAGAGCAGTAATAACAGTTCACGAATGAAAACTTAAAAATAGTTTAAACGGCGTTCATACGGGAAAATCCCGTGTTTGAGAAATATAATATTTTACCGTGTACCGTGCAAAGTTGTCCTAAAACTGGTCAACTCTATTCGATAAAATCTCGTGTACGGTATACGGGAAAATAATCGCCGTGTGAACGTGGCCTAACCGTCCCTGTAGAAAAGTAGCTAAAAAGTTTAGCCACAAGTTACACTTTTTAGCTTTTTTTCTAGCACCTTTATAAAATTAGCTAACTATCTATGAAGTTGCTAAGATGGCATCACTGCTGCCGATTTGACGTTGTGTCAAAAACGATTTGATGACCTATCAAAATTGGCATGTCATGCCATCAAATTGGCATTCCACCCCCATACACGTTCAATTCTATTTGAGCAAATTGGCAGTTTTATGCCGAATTGACAAATAGGCAGTATGGTGTATGGCTACCATAAAATGAGCGAAACCTGGAGCAGAACGCTAAATTGAAAGTTTCGCAAACGGGGTACGGTTACACCCTGTAAACACAAAAAAGTGTACTTATAGCACTGTAACAAATCGGTGTGCTTGTTCCTATAGTGCTCTCGAAACATCGATGATCTGAAGTGGGTGTCATAAAAGGCACTTATAGCCGGGAGGAGGGTCAAGGGTGACTGTTCATAGTCATAGCCTCATAGGTAGCGGCCATGATGCTTTTGTGGCGTTGATTATCTATTTTCAGATATGGATAAAAGCAAAATTTAAAATGTCACTTACGGGATATCTTCCGTGATTATTTATTTGTTTGAGTTCCCGATATTTCGACGCTGTTGCAAGCGCCATGATCGCGGGTTGACTGGAGATTGCGGGTGGATGAAAATAAATTGTTAGGAGCAGACAAATCTGTCTGCCCTCTTTCTTTGTCTCTTGTTACGCGCACTACTGGAACTCGACACTAAGTCACGGCAAAACACACTCACAGTATCAACAAGTTTTTTGGAGTCTTTATAACGATGCCGGCTGCCATTTATGAGCATGTTCACAACTGGATTCCACGTACTCGACAATTTGAAGCCATCCTCTCGATTGAAATTCTTGTGTTTTCTTATTTCAATTGCTTCTCTTGTCAGTCTCGGAATGTAATGTTTGTCCGTGGACAAAATACTAGGCTTGTGAAATTCTATCCAGTGATTGGGCCCTGACTGTAGCAGATGTTCAGCTATGGCAGATTTTTGTTCATCGTTATTTTTGACAGCCTTTATGTGCTCTTTGATGCGGCATGAGACAGTTCGCTTCGTCTGACCTATGTATGAGCTGCCACAGCTGCAATCGATTTTATAAACCCCAGGGTGTTCATATGGGATTTTATCCTTAGGTGGTTAGGTACCGACGACAAACCGTGAAAGCTTAAAACAGTGTTGCATTTCTGCTTTTTATCTACAATTTTTCATGGACTATGTTTTATTTTCCTTTGTAGAAGAGGTGTTTTACTGTATATTTTGGGGTACAGTGGGATGGACTGGAGGGCATGATAGTTGCCTTTTATGGTTTTGTTTAACTGTTTTCAACCCTAAGTTTTTTTTGGGGTGTTAAATCGTCAACAAACGTCGAAATCTCACAATGGCATCAGCACCAGGAATGATGTCTATTACTGCCTGCAACTAACCCAGTTACTTCAGTTACCTTTTTCGATCAAGGGTCGGGTGCCACCTGTTAAGAAATGACCTAGACACACATGTTTCAGCTTTTTCCAATTATGTTAAGATAGGCTTCTACTTTAAACCAGATGAATGCCAGTACTCGTATTTACAAATGTCGGTTTGATATCTACAATTTATGGGTAATATGATACTCCTAAGTAAGACTCACCATCCCGGCTACACGCAATGACTATCAAATATCAAGAAATGACGGGAACAGTTTAATGTAGTTTCCACTACAAAAAAAATTGGATAGCTTCAAAATTCATCTAACCTGTCGGTCAAAAAAATCGACCCACCAATTTTTTTTTTGTATTTATTTTAACTAACTTATAACAATACAGACGCCTGAAATGAAATACCGATGAAGTGTCCCTGGCGTTCAATTCTCAATACGTATATCAATTGGTGTCATTTGACCGGGCGTTTGTTGCACCGGATCACTTCGGTATCGGCCGATTGCTACCCGATATATTTATAGAATTACTTCTCTTGGTGCGGTGGAGTGCATGGGTGAATTTACACAGTGATTTTATGGTAGTTTGCTGGCAAAACGATTGTACCAACCCATGGCGGCGTTCAATGCATTTTGATCTCTAAGATTTCGGCTACAGAATTTATTATTCTCTTAGACTTTAGATCACGTACAAATTCAGACTTAAATGCTGTTTTATACTTTGCGGGACTGTTTCATCAGGTAGCCATGGCCCTGGAACGTAAAGGTCTATTGAATACAAATGACAGACCCTCCCGCTCCGCCCTGGGTAGGAAGATTCATTTGATGATTTTAACACGATAAAAAAATGTTGTCTGCCTGCCTGCCTAGCCTTTTCCCAACTATATTGGGGTCGGTTTCCAGGGGGACCTCTACAACCCAGTAACTGGGAAATACGATACCCCATGGTAAGACTGGGTGTCAGACTTATATGAGCTATTATGAGCTTCTGACGTAACAGTAAAGACTGTCATTGATCTACAAATGACAGCCGGAACCAACGGCTTTCCGAGGCACGGAGGAATCTCCTTATCAAGCTAGTTTTGTATAGCTTAATGTGCAGATGTGTGTACCATTGTAGAAGTTAGAAGCTGTTTAATTACCTAATACTTATTCATTCAGTAAATATGAATTACTGATGGCGTGTATTTACTTTAACAATTTACAAATAGATTAAAAGCCAAACACATTATTGAGAAAGATGCGTCATTCTACCGCAGTATGCAAAATAATTATGTAATTATTTAGGAATTCAAGGGGTCTACCATGAAGTCTTCAAACGAGAGTAGTTTTCATTGTGGGAAAGAGACAGAGTTTTACAATTTGTCTAGCGCCATCTCGTTCAGTGGAACGACTCTCTCTTTCAGGCGCGGGCCACATAGAAAAGACGTCAGACGCAGTCGGGGCGGAGACATATGTCTCTTCAGCGTCTCGAGCGACATAAAACACATAGAGACGGAGCGCGGACGCGACCCTCATACATTTTCGGACGTCCGCGACACGTCCTCGTCTTACGTTTTTTCTATGTGGACCGCGCCTAAGACGTCGTGGTAGGCCATAGTGTTTTAAAACATTTAACTTGTCATATTTTCACGAAATAAGTAGTTTTTACCGTGAGTGTAGTTCTGCCATAGTGTACTAAGTCACATCAAAGTGTCATAATTTTTAGGAAGTATTTTTATATAAGTGATTTTGGATAACTAAAGTTGCTTAATTTTAAATCTGCTACCTTTTTGCAACATGGTAGGAGATATAATAGGACTTATAGATATAATAATCCGCATTTATAAAATTCGAAATAATTGGACGTATATTATTATTAATGAGAGAGTGTGAGTTGGATCTTTTAGGAAAAACCAAATCTAAGCAAAATCGGTTTTAAATTCTATTTCATTATGAAAATTCACCCAGTATTAAAGTCTTTAGATCCTCTTTGCTCGACACAAAGTTTTTGTTATCATTTGTCTTTCCCAAATCGATTCCTTAATACTTCTTCAGAGTTTTCAGTACTTTTCAGTTTACTTACAACTTTATATACATATTTTATCAAACAAAAAAAGAAAACATTTTCAACATGATAATAAATATACTCACTTTTTTTTAGCAGTTTCGCCGGTGTGAATTCGAAGATTTATCCCAAAGGAACCAGATTATAATAATAATAATATTCCACAACTATCACACAATGCCATCTAGTCCCAAGCTAAGCAGAGCTTGATATTTTTAAATATTAAACGCATAAACGCATGCGTAGCGAATTTCAAAGATTTTCTTTGGAAAGGAAGAATTAATAATAAATAAATATTTAAGCAGAGCTTGTATTATGGGTACTAGACAACTGATAAACATACTTATAATAATATATTTCTAAATACATACATAATATTATAGATAAATAACACCCAGACACAGAACAAATGATCGTGCTCATCACACAAACTTTTGTCATGGGTGGGAATCGAACCCACGACCTCCGGCATAGCAGTCAGGGTACTAACCTAACTACCTAACTAACCACTAGACAGGCCATTATGACCTATCTCTATATCGCTTTTAGATCCCTGGACACATGATTATGTAACAAATATACATCCATTCATCCATCCCAATATACAAAATTTCGTATTAGTAATATTAGGTAAGGATTTGTAGGTGAGTTTGTAGGTGAAAATACAAATCTGGATTCTTACCCCATTGTTGATAAAATTGTTTTGAAATTTAATAGTCATCCCTTTCGTTAAGAACGGTAAATACAAAAGGAAAAATATAATTACAATCAGAGATAGATAGATTTTGAAACGAATTTCATTTCGTATTTAAATATTGACCAAACTAATGTATATTTAGGTCCAAAATTGAGGCTTTATTCAATAACTGTTGTATAAATCACTAGTAAATATATTTAAATTGAATTAACGTTCTTCTGTAAAGTAAATTAATGAAGAAACACAAACCTTAGGTTTAGGGGAAACTAAATCTAATTTACAGTATGAATTCTAACATTTTGTATCAACTATGGCAGTGGCATCCCACGCAAAAAACAAGCATATGGTAGACCGTTTCGACTGCTTATAAACATCTAGACGCAATCACAAATTATGTTAATAGTGCTCTCTCGTGTCGACTCTGTTTTTGAAAGAGTATTTGTAAACAAAGGGGGCTTTTCTGGCCACATGGGAGCCCATGATAAACACCAGTAGGATGATGATGAAAGCAGTAGCCGTCGTTGAAAGCAGCATGTCATGAAGGACATGTACGATAAAGTGCGAAATGACATTGTTGGACTGTCTATTGAACACACCATTGAATTGTCCTGTGTTGAGCTAGATAAGCATGTTATAGTATGTGTCTACAGACCCCCAAATTACCAGAAACTGCCTTTGTTTTATTCTATGGAAGATTCTATGGAAGATGAGCTAAATAAAGTAAGCAATAGTAGTAAATCTGTCATAATTTGTGGCGATTTTAACATAAATATAATTAGATAACAACTCCAATAGCATCAGATTGTTGAGTCTTTTTAAGTCATTTAATTTATCAAATGTTTTTATAGAACCAACCAGAGTGACAGCTTCTTCTGCCACTTCAACGATGTTAACTAACTATAGGACAATCGCGTCTAACATTCAGAAAACCAAACAAAAAATATTGTCTCCCAACATTTTCTCCTAGTAAGCTCCACAAAACTTCACAGTGAAGAAAACTCAAGTAACTTTACAAGTGAAGAGAGTAAGGGTACACCATTTGTCTCACAATTTGCAACCTCCACTGCTCGTATAAATTCATTGGATCCACTCGCGTGAGCTACTCGAGTACGTTTGTGCTTGATACACATACGAGTAGGTGTACAACTCTTTTGTTTCAGTTGTATGTACAGCAGTATTGGAAAGAGATTCTGTTTAGGTATTGTAAAAGAACTTTTTGTATTTATTAGAATTGAAAACTTGATAATCTTAAAAGTTTGGAGGCGCCCGTGGCTAAGTAATAACAGTTTGGGAACAGGCTGATCTTGAAGAGGTTGGTCTGTGGATGGGAGAACATCTATCTTAGCGAATTTTCTTCGTGTCTCAAATAGCACGTAAAGCCGTTGGTCCCGGCTGTCATTTGCAGATCTTTAACAGTCCTTATTGTTATTTAAGTTTCATCTGATATCGTGTCTTACCAAGGTCTATCGTATTTCCCAGTTACTGGGTTGTAAAGGTGATGTAGGTAATCCCTTTAAGTAAAATACTCATGATATTTAACTGAACTTCGATCCGATCCCAACATGGTTGGGAATAGGTTATTCGATTCGGTGCCGACCACATGGTTGGGAATAAGCTAGGCAAATAATTTGTTTTGAATACATTATTCAATAAATTAATTAATACAAAACGGAAAAACTTTCGCAAGCGGATGCAGTAAGATTTTAAAACGAAAATCGTATTTAAGTGACTCAAGGGACAATGGTAGTGGCGTCGGTCGGATGCAAAAAATTAAAAATAAAGAGGGTAGACCATTTTCTTTGCTCATAAACATCCACCCGCAATTACTTCAGTTCATTCGTGATCATAGTGCTTGCGACTGTGCCGAAATATCGAAAACTAAAAACAAATTATAAAATGTCCAAATATCCGGTTTTAAGTTGTAATGAAAGTGTTAGTGATTATGTCAGTTTAAAAACAGATGTTTTTTTTTTTGTTTTAGTTGTTAACTTGCCTTGTAGGTATTAACAAATTTGTAAAAACGCTTTCCATTTTTCTTTCTTTCAATCCTTTTTATCTTTTGTGACTTCTGATTTACACTTTTATTTATTTATCCATGTCTGTATCAAAGGATTATACACCATAATATGGTGTTAAATAATATTATTATTTTCATACATATACACAATGGATAACAAAAGGCATTCAGGAGTTGCGTCATATTCCTATTCTTTGGACGCCGTAATTAATATTATTAGGAAATCGACTAGGTATCAATTTGAAATTATCTTATTATTATATTTAATTCAAAATAAGTATTTTTTGAAGATTTTTTTTCTGGTTACGTACTAAACAATGAAACGGTTTTATTATATTTAATAAATTAAACGCTTAAATTAATTGATAGGTATCATAATTATTGTGGTTGATAAAATATATCAAGCAAGTTGCAACAATTCATTATGGTTATTTATAACATGCAACTATAAATATGTAATTTTCAGATACCTATTACGTATACCTATTACGTCTTATAGAATGGGAGGTTTTCTTTTTGGAGTTTAAAAAAAAAAAGTAGTTTCCAAGAACTCGATAGATGGCGTTGAACTGACGGTGTGACTCTAGGAAAAAGATGTATGCCTTCATTTTTGCACAAATCCACGAGGCAAAGACTTCGCTACTTTTTCTCTTGAGACATTTTCTTTTTGGCGTGGAAAACTCATTAATTAAAAAGTCTGGTAAATGAATATTTTTTTCGTTTTCCTTGTTGTTATTTATTTTCAAAATGCCATTTGTGTGATGTCATGTGACTACAGATGTGACTGACAATGACATGACATGTACTTTTTGTTTTACGATCTCAAAATTACATACAAGTGAAAAAAACAAAAAATGACGTGACGTTCCGTTCATTGCAGTCACATATCAAGTTCAGCGCCATCTATCCATTGACAGGGAAAACATAAAAAGAAAATCCCTCATTGCAAATACTATTTAGTAAATAAACATGACAAACTGAAATACAATTAATAGAGTAATAATTACCACTGCTCAGAAAAATGAGAATATTGATGGTGTTATGCTCTCGTAATTATTAATATACTATAGCTGTTACCAGAGGCTTCACCCGCTACAACTCGAAAAATATCCCACGGGACATAAAATCGGGATAAAAACTATCTTTTAGGTATTAATCCAGATTATAAACTATCTGTGTACCAAATTTTATCCAAATCCGTTAAGTGGTTTTTGCGTGAACATACATCCTTACAAATTTTCGCATTTATAATATAAGTAGGAAGGATACTATTTATGCTGCGTCCAGAATCTCACAGGACAAAGTCGCTTTAATAGTTAATAAATTAACTGTGGAATAATTTCTCTGAAATATCAAATTAGTAACGTGACGTATTATTAATTCCAAGATCGTCTTGATAATAAAAATCTTTGCAACACAAAGATTTGTGATTGAATGAATCTGGTCCTAAAATACTTCCTTGTCGCATCCTAAGCGTGAATGACGTCATTTTTGCGATTAGTAAAATCATTTTAAATTAAATCAGTTATCCGGAACGAATTACGTCTGCAGAATTGTTTCTTAGGTATATTCTAACTATTGCATAGTAAAACACATACTTATTGACGCAGAGTGTACGTATCGAACACTTGAGTGAAATCTGCAAAAACCATGTTTAGAAAAACTTCCGTTAATCGTTCTCAGAACTATATTAACAAAAACCGATTGATGTGCAGTATTGATTATGTAATGGTAAAACCATTTTATTTTGATATAAATCTAAGTACTAAACTGATAGATTAATATACAGTTTGAAAATACATATTCTATAAGCCCGATCTTGCCTTAACAAGTATGACACTAGAATAATTTTAGAACCAGTTTCATGTGTAACTACTCCTAATACTGGCCTAAATGTTCAAGGACCTAATGCTTTACTTGATAACAGATAAGAATGTATGCCTGGATTATATGACGTCATGATTGGATTACTTCTTTGTTGCATGGTATCTATACTATTTACTTTGATTGTACTTGTTAGTGACGTGTCATATTCGTTTTTAATACTCGTGATAACGGTATAGTGTTCAGTGGAATAATGAACAGCTTGTTTTGTTCGCGTGTCTTTAAAAGCTGAGGTTTTTATTGTTTCTGCTATTTCACCTTTGACATCGTCATCAGTAATGTTTCAGAGTTATTAGACGACACTTGTCTAATCGTCTTTGCGTGTTTTTTTTTTTGTTGATTTGTTATACCTTACCTTCCTTTGAAGGTTGTTCTATCGTCAGACTCCAAATCCTCAATAGCATCAGATCCAATGTTTTCCATTATCCTATATAATTTAACTAGCAGTGACGCAAACTATACATACATATGTATTTCGTATAGTCAATATTAAATACTTTAAAAAATATTAGTTTGTATAGGTTTAGCTAGTCTGTTTAGTCTTAAACAAATAGAACATTTATAATAAACAGATAAATGAAGAAAAACATGTTTCTTTAATATCTGCGCTTACGCAAGTAGCTGTCTACTTATAGAAGTATTGCAAGTATAAAATGACTGCATAGATACAAGAATAATTAACATCCGTTTAACCACGTTTAACTTCTAATGAATTTCGGTCGTTAGGTTTTTATAGAGGGTTTGTAAAATAGTCGGCAAAATTTACTATCAGCTTTGTACTTTATTAATATCAAATAAATCGATAATATCTATCGGTTACTACTAGATAAAACACATAATTGCTTGTAGCGATAAGACCACCTTTTATAACGAACTAATTAGGTTCATTCCAAGTTTCCTATCAGTTGCTACAAGCTCTCACTTATTTTAAGTATAGATAGATAGAATACTCTTTGTTATGCACACCATACAACATAGGTAATAACATTACAAATTAATAACTTAAACATAGGGTGACACGATCTTTTCAAGACAACCTTTGGATGGATTAGGAAGAAAGAGTATACATACATTCGTATCTGCATTCTGCATCATTTTCGTACTAAAATTTAATGATCTATAAACTCGATAAAATACGTTTGCTTTTAAGTAGCTCCCTTTGATGAATTTATTGAAATTACAATCAAGAAAAAAAATGTTGGTCCCCCCACTAGGAATATCTTCCTATATTCTGGGCGTTCACAAACATGAAAACCTAAAACATACACAATCATAATATTATTTACTTTTCTTTAATATTGAGTCACAAAAAAAATAATTGAACAAAGACATCATTTCAGTTCTTTCATGACTAACATGTTCCACTAAATGAAATAAATAACGGTCATACATATAATCTTCTTCACTTATCCATGCGCAGTTATATTCGCACTAACAAAAAACATTACTGAATTTGCATTTGAGCGTCATACACAGGAGGAATCTTTTTAATTCGATTTACTATCACAATGGGCGTTTTTCCATTAGACGGCACGGCACCGGCACCGGCGACGGCGCCGGCGCCGTGCCGGTGCCGGGGAAGCAAGAATATATGAAAATGTATGGCTCGCTTTTCCACTTACCGGCGCCGGCGCCGGCCCGGCGCCGGCCCGGCGATGAGTCCTGCCGGCGCCGTCGCCGGCGCCGGGGTAATAAGCTTCCTAGTCGGTGCTGGCCTGGCGTTTTGCAATTAGCCGGCGCCGGCACCGGCGCCGGTGCCGGGGAAGCAAGAATATATGAAAATGTATGGCTCGCTTTTCCACTTACCGGCGCCGGCGTCGGCCCGGCGTTGAGTCCTGCCGGCGCCGTCGCCGTCGCCGGGGTAGCAAGCTTCCCAGTCGGTGCCGGCCGGCAAATGTGCATAATGTGTATGAATTGTAGCCGTGTGCGTGTGTGAGTGCGCAGGCGTGTAGGAGGACGCGGGGCGGAGGGCGTGAGACTCGGTTTGTGGCTCGTAATAAGGTTAATTTAGCCTCTTTACTTCTGAAAGTCTAATGATCATGTTATTTTGTTTTTTAGGAGAAATATATGTTCTTGTGTGTCATTCAATGAATTACATAAATGAAACATAACCTTTTTTTTATTATTTATATCAACATAATATTTTTTTATTTTATTAATTCATTTTTCATTCATTACTCTAATAGTAGCCATACACCATCCTGCCTATGTGAACGATAGATTTGACGCTTGCAATTGTTTCAAATCGGCAGTTCGTCCATATACCCCATACACCATACTGCCTATCGAACGATTGATTTGACACAACTTCAAATCTGCAGCAGTGATGCCAACTCAGCAACTAGATCTGGCTATTATTCGGTGACGACAGCTACAATTTCTAGCACCTTTTCATTTCATCATGAGACTATCGAAATTAGATAAAAAAAGTGGTGCAAGCGATTTTCGACCTTATCGACATTAAAAATTTAGTTTGTTTTTCTCACATTCTCATTCGTTAACATTGCTCCTTCATTAAAATCCGGTGTTTGCATCATTGTCAATAAGGTCGAAAATCGCTTGAAGGTCGGAAAACACTTGCTTAACGATAGCAAGTTAAAAAAAGTGGTGCAAGGGATTTTCGACCTTATCGACATTAAAAATTTAGTTTGTTTTTCTCACATTCTCATTCGTTAACATTGCTCCTTCATTAAAATCCGGTGTTTGCATCATTGTCAATAAGGTCGAAAATCGCTTGAAGGTCGGAAAACACTTGCTTAACGATAGCAAGTTAAAAAAGTGGTGCAAGGGATTTTCGACCTTATCGACATGAAAAATTTAGTTTCTTTTTCTCACATTCTCATTTGTTAACATTGCTCCTTCATTAAAACCAGGTGTTTGCATAAATGTCAATGAGGTCGAAAATTGCATGAACCTTTTTTTAACTTGCTTTCGTGGTCCCTTGACACCTCTCAAGTTTTCAATAGTATTTTGGTTTAAAATAAAATGAATAACACTTTTTTTTACGAGTGTACAATATGTGATCCATGTGCTAAAAGCCTCAGTTTTTAAAATCTCGTGTACGGTATACGCGAAAATAATCGCCGTGTGAACGTGGCCTAACCGTCCCTGTAGAAAAGTAGCTAAAAAGTTTAGCCACAAGTTGCACTTTTTAGCTTTTTTTCTAGCACCTTTATAAAATTAGCTAACTAGCGATGAAGTTGCTAAGATGGCATCACTGCTGCCGATTTGACGTTGTGTCAAAACGATTTGATGACCTATCAAAATTGGCATGACATGCCATCAAATTGGCATTCCACGCCCATACACGGTCAATTCTATTTGATCAAATTGGCAGCTTTATGCCGATTTGACAAATAGGCAGTATGGTGTATGGCTACCATAATCCAGTAGCAATTGAATGGTACTGCCTTTGAACAACAGAGGGCGATCAAACACATCAAATATTCTTGAATTGTTATTCAAATATATTGAAAAACGTGGCGAGAATTAGTCGCTTCGCACTAAAAAATACATTGTTAAATTCCGACATCCGCGCGAACGAAGTCGCGGGCACAGCTAGTAAGAAATAAAACCATGCTGAGGAACCGGCGCCGGTTGGGAACCGGTGCAGTGGAAAAACGAAGCCCCGGCGCCGGTGCCGGTGCACAGCCATGCCGGTGCCGTGCCGGTGCCGTGCCGGTGCCGTGCCGTCTAATGGAAAAACGCCCATTCTCGTTTACTCTCGTTTTTTTCCGGAATTTTCCGAACAATCCCGAACTGCCAACGTGCTATTTCACGAGGTGTTTAATTATCTAAGAGATCTGCATGCAAATACTGAGGTAAAATGGTTGCAAAGTGGTGTAAAAACTTATTTTTGTTACCGTTTTTATCTAATGTTCGTCATTACTTATAAGCTTGTTAAGACTTTGTGTATGTTGGTCAATAAATAAGCATATTTCAAGATAAATATTAAGACCATGAAAAACAGAGATTTGAAGAATTAGCAATATAAAGAAGTTTTATATGTTTAGGCATTAGTATGGTTGGTAGCGAAGCTGATAAACCAGTGTATTTTGACTGTATGATAGGTTCAAAGTCAAAGGCAAAGCCTTTATTTAAACTAGACCAGTTGCAGGCACGTTTTGACCGTTAAATGATAAAGTTACCACCACAGTTCTTTCAAGAACTAAGAGATGTCTGGTCCCTACTGACGGTGTCTGTTCACATAAAATACTACACATGGATCAGCACCATACAGCTCTTATGCCAGCTACGTTTAAAAAGCTCATTAATGTGTAAGGAACTTACGTGTAGGTCCTAGCCAATAGGAGATCTATAAAGCGAACTAACTATTGGCACAAGCTAAGTTAAGCTCAGTTGCGCTTTATTTCTAAACTAACCTTTTTTGTAAAAACTTCATGTGTATTCCAGTCGACTTCGATCATGTGAGTCTGAATAAGAATACCAACTTTATTCTAAGAGTTCATTTTTGGATGACGCTCTATTGCCGCATTATTGTTAACCTTGAACTACGCCTAGGTGAGTTCTACAGTTTTGACAATAAATGATACGCTACAGGCGCCACCATCAGGCATAACATGAATTAGTAGACTATGGTAGCACAACATAGAACAATGTTTAAAAACATAGAGATCTATTCTTGCGGTTCTCTCATAATAATATTGAATAAGTCTAGGTTCAACCATTGTGTAAATCGGCATAATTTACACACTGCAGTTAGGTTATACAGCATTTTTATACGATTGTTGTAGTCGGAACCACGGCATTCTTACATTAGCATACACATCTACGTTATTTATAAAGAAATGGATTTAAATACTTATGTGTGTACGGATTTGAAGTGATGATGACAATCCAAAATGGCCACAACTAATTATCTACTAGTGTTCTTTAATTGTCGGAAAATAATTCAATGTCATAATAAGGCAAAAATACTTGACGTTCATTGAATATGCGTAAAGCTCATTACAGACCGAGGGGTGGTATTACAACGTCTCAAAACCAGGCTTGTTCCGGCGAGTGAAAGTGAAAGAGCTATACAAGTCGTCTAGCGCCATCTCATTCACTCACTGGAACAAGCCTGGTTTTAAGATTTTGTAATATTTCCAGGCCCTCTAACATAGACAGGAGTCATTTGATGATATTACCACCCAAAACAGGCCTTCGTAATAAATTGTATTTGTAAATCCTGATGCGATAAAAGTTACAAATGTCTAATAAACTATATATATTGATTTAAGTTAAACTGTGGTGCTCTTATACGACCGTTTGCTTATTAATTTCTGCTTAGCATGTAACAATTTGTACATGGTGCTTACCATTTTACCATCATCTTCCGTAATATTCTGCTGTCTAAGACATACTTTGTCTTCATAATATTAAGCTCCCCAAAGGAAGACGCTCGTTATCCAATCTTCCCGGTGCACAAACGGATATTGTTGCTTGTGCATGTATGCAATTTGGGAGCATCTTACATTTATATCGTATTCTGTAGTACATGTAGACGCAGCTGCACATAGTGCACATCATTCTATCCAAAACCAGTGTTAGCTGACCTAGGAAAAATTACACAAAGCGATACAACGATATACTGGTTTTGGATAGAAAAACCAATATATCGTTTATCGGCTTGGTGTGCAGCCGTATGTAACAGCACACCTTTTATACAGCACACTTTTTTATATGAAAGAGACAAGCAGGAGATAAAAGATTCATAATTTTTGATTTGCTAAGAGATAAAATTTGAAAATATCTTTGATATGAATCTGGCGAGACACCCAACCGAAATTAAACACTTAATCGTTGGATGTCCCTCATCGTACTTAGAACGTACGAAAAGTTAACCACAATGGGAAGAGTAAGTCACATATTACTCATAAAGTATTTTCGATGTCAACGGAAATAAAAGTATTTATTTTGACGTGGTGGGATGAATTGATTGATTTAAATCTATAATATACTTAACATTTGACTACCTACTAATTTATACTGAACTGCGCTCATAAATTCTTATTTACATTTTATAGCAAGCTTTAGTTCATGTGTGGTTATTTGTCAACTATTTTTCTCTTGTATTTTTCTTTTTCCTATCAGTACCCTTAGCATGAATTTTCAGTATTTGAGACGTAAAGTAGACTGGAACTTTGAGAATTTCAAATTGACAATTTTCACGGGAAAAATTAGTTCCTTCTTCGCACACCAGAGGCGCTGTTCCATTTTTTCATACAAGAAACCTCAAGAAACGCTGTAAATACTGTAAAGTAAAAGAGTGAAAATTCGTGCTAAGGTTACTGAGCTCATTATTTTCCAAGAAAAGTAAATTCAAGTGCCTAGCAGCTTACTTCTTTAAAAAAGTGCTTTGGAACCAGAAATTTTTCCTGCTATTATTTCCGTGTACATTGAACATAGCTTTCAACCACGTTAAGTTAGTACTTCTCATTAGTACCCATTTATTACTTAGCTCACAGGTAAACCCTAACCCGCTTTATAAAGGCCGAGAACTTTCTATATAAAGCAATTAAAAAATTTTTTGTTTTGGTTGGAGCGATTTTTTTTTTCATTTTGTTTTTTTCGTTTTTTTTTTGTTGACGCGGATGTAAATGGCTTTCGTAGTGGTCTGTTATAGATTTTGTTCTTAATTTTTTTTAGGAATTGATCGTTTATTCAATTTCGCTAATTCGTGTTTATTTTTATGCTTTAATGATTTAATTGAGTTTTAATTTATTTTGATCTTATTAGTTCCGTACCCAAATACTTGCTAGACTAATTTAATTTTGCGAGGTTAAGAGAAAATTACAGTAGGAAAAGTATTCAACAAAGAATACTTTACTGATTCAACATAGTCAAACAAAATCGTTGTTTACAGTAACCAGCACCCAGACAAAACATTGAAAAAGCAATGTATACATAAGTGACCAAAACAAAACGTATCACAAAACATATCAGTGTGAACACAGTGTATATCCATATCAAGTGCTAGTGTAAAACCAGTGTTATCAGTGTTAGAATAAGTGTTAAAATTGAGTGAGTGAAAATGTCGGAAAGATTTAAAGTGACGAAGTTTGAGGAGCCTTCGGGAAAAACGTATAAGAACTATGGAGCGACATCTGCGGAAAGCGACGTGGAATTGAAAGGGAAGCTACTTCCCGACTCAGGTTTGTGAGAAAATTATTGATATTTAAAAAAACCGGCCAAGTGCGTGTCGGGCCACGCACAGTGTAGGGTTCCGTAGTTGCCCATCAAAATACTTATGCGAACTAACTAAACTGATTCGCTGAATTTAATTTTAAAAAAGAAGAATTTTCAAAATCGGTCCAGGAGTCTTTGAGAAATCAGGGAAAATACATAAAAAAAAGATTACCACGAATTTAAAACCTCCTCCTTTTTTTGAAGTTAGTTAAAATAGTTGACGATAAAAACCTATCTATCCCCAAAAAACATACCTATTAGAGCTGTAAAAATAAAGTTGACAAACTTACATTTGCAGTTGAAGAGCATGTTCTCCGATACATTTTGTATAAGAAAACATATTTTCCAAGTACATTTTATAAGTTGGTCCACTATTACTCGTAAAGTTGTGAAGCCTACTTGGTCATGATAATTTTCTTTTAAACTTCGTTAAATATACTACGATTGTGAATTTTTTCACACCCCCAAACATAACCGTTTAGCTGGTAGAGGGGGGGGACACTCGAATCGAGCAAAATTTAGCACTTTAAAGCTTAATATTTCACAAACGATTTTTTTTATCAAAAAATTGTTTATGGAAACTATCATTATTTTTTAAAGGCATATTTAATGATATCCCACACTAAGGGGTACGCGAGAAAAAAAAAATCCTCACTTTACGTGTAAGTACTGGAGGTACCCTAAAAAAAAATATTTTACGAGATTTTATTTTACCACTTTTTCGGCACAACAAATCTGTATATTTACACCAAATTACAGCTCTTTAGTACTGTGCGTCTCTGAGCTAAACTGCGGACAGACGGACGGACGGACGGACGGACGGACGGACATAGCGAAACTATAAGGGTTCCTTGTTGACTACGGAACCCTAAAAAGATAAGTGTCACTTTATGAGCGGTGTTGCTTTCCGCGCGTTTAGATGTATTCGTGATGAATATCGAATATTTCTTGACATTTTGCGAAACAGAACATTATCATACCACGTTTACACATATAAACAATATTATTTATGTACTTTAATGTCACTTAAGTGTAGGAAAGAAATAGGGCTACTTAAGTCGTAGGGTTTTCATCAAATTAGGTTTTTGATCAAACAACCGATGATGTTAAAATAACAACTCGATTTTATCATTTCCCTAAACTGGTTCAGTAAAATGAATAAAATTTTAGGAATTGTCAGAAATGTCAGTCTTCCTCTGCATTATTTATCGATGATTGATCATTCATATCATCATATAGAGCAAATTTAAAGAGAGTTGTGAGCAGGCGAAGTAGCTGGCACTAGCTAGTATTTCTATAAAACATCCGATTAGGGTCCGTGGTTCAACTACATTGTCTAAATAAATATACTATAGTTGGCTACATGTCTTTGGTAGAGGCAGTTGTCCAAACATCAATTTTTGTTGGTAACCATACCTAATCTAGATCAGTCATTGGATTCTAGATTATCCCCTTTTGTAGTGATGTCACAAGCTTACCATACAAGTGAACATAATAATTTTACAATCGATAGAATTTAGAACACATCATGAACGACAACATTAACTGCAAATAACTAGTAAAGTTCCAAACGAACACAGTCAAAGAACGTATTACGAGCACAGATTACGAGACCAACCAAATGTTGCCAAATAGTTTACAAGCATAAAGGTTGATAATATTAACCCAACTTGAGGTTTCGGTCAAAGCTAACTTTGGGGGCACATTGGACATGCCCGAATTGTTTTGGGCAGGACCCGATGTATTTGACAATGAGTTTTACAGGCTTTTCTATGTGTGACTCTATTTTAGTGATGGATAATTGTTGATTTGCTGCTTGATTACATTTAGACCGCCCATGTACTTATGTATAGTTACTAGGGTTACCCACTTTTTTTCAATCACATACTTAATTAAGTATATTTGAAGTTATAAAGGACAATAGTATGCGGTTTAATTATAATTTCTTAAAACATTCATAGGATTGATTGCCTGATTCATAATTTATATTTCGCGGTAGGTAGACCTTAGAAACATAGTATTTAATCCCTTAAAATGGTAGAATACTATATTATAAATTAGGGAGTTATTGTATCAAATATAAAGTTTGATATGTAAGCACAAAGTAATGGGTTTGCATAAAAGAATGCTACCGTTTTGATTTGTATTCATGATAATTATTTTATGAATAAACAGTTAATAAATTCCAGGACAATAATTTATAATATTTAGGCTTTATTGTTTTAATAATATACACCGTGACTTTTTAGTCGTCTTACAAAAGCAGTCCAGTTCATGTATCCAATGACTAGAACACGTTTATAATAAAAAAATACCTATATTTAAGAGATTTGAAAAATTTAATATTAAAATTTTAATTCGTTAATGACGCAAGGCCTAGTTAGAAACACCCTTGTATCATAGAAAATTGGAATGGAATGATCTGCCCGACTATTGCGTTGGGTAGGTATATTCTACAGCTTGATACGTAAACATTTTAACAGGGTGTTTCATATTTCTAATGTACCTATTTGTTAAAAATAAAAATAATTATTACGATAAAAAAATAAAAAAACTCACCTAGAGGTATTTTAGGTCGGATACATTAAGTGGACCACTTTTGTAAGACGACTAAAAAGTCACGGTGTATATACAAACAAAACATTTTCATAATTGTGGGAGACGTAAATAAATTATCTAAACAATGTAAAATTTATAAAATAAATCTCATTTCATTTGAAATTAAGTCTCTACAGCAGCGTTTCCCAACCTTTTTCAGCCACGGACCCCTCGGACATCAAGCACAGTTTTCACGGACCCCCTTGATAATAAACAGCAAATAAACATAATAAATAAACAGCAAAAAAACGGATTATATTACGGGGACCTTATAAAACAAACAGCAAAAAAATAGGTATTTACTTTAGGTATTTATTTTAGTTATGATAGATACAAAATAGGTACTCATAACTGTTTATAATGAAAAATATTAAAAAAGTCAATGTGAAGGTTGGTGTTGCTTTTGCCTGGCACCCGCACGCACTTATTTCAATCACATCATTCATCCAATCTCGCATTACGAGACATTAGCAATTAGCATTTAATGTATGGTCTAGAGATGACACCGCGGACCCCCATACATATACTCGCGGACCCCCAGGGGTCCGCGGACCACAGGTTGGGAAACACTGCTCTACAGGATCATAGCTTCCAATTTATTTTTTAAAACGATTTTAAGCAAGGAAATGGTTGAAAATGAACTTGTACAAAGAGTTAAAAGGTTTAATATTAACTTGTTAAAATCCTATTAATTTTTATGGCTCGCTATAATTGAAGGGGAGAGTTATAAATGGCGTTGATGGCTGGAAACTCATAAAATGTATAAATACCGAAGTTCTTTGAGGTAATTATTATTACAAAAGATGGACCGACTTGAGGTCGGCTGACAGTCCGATTGGCCGATTAAAGCTTTTGATGGCGATCATAGGAGATCAGCAATGTTCATGAAGTTACATGTACTGCTGAGCAGGACACCTTCACACCTCACAAAAAAGTACACACTTATTATAGCACGAAACGGTTTCCACAAATCGAATAACTTAAAAAAATATGACCTGAGGCTCAGGAGAAAAGCAACTGAGGATTTCAGGGGAGGTATTTGCATTTGTAAGTCAAGATTTCCACTTAACCTTTTCCCAACTGTATTGAAGTTGGCTTCCAGTCATAACTGGATGTAGCTGAATATCAGTATTTTACATGGAGTGACTGCCTTTGTAAAGGATTGTAGAATCCTATAAAATTATTTACTTACAGAAATTATTTACAGATAGATGAAGATGATCATAAAGTCCAGTCAGTAGATTCAATGAGGTCCATTATAATATAATATAATATTCCACAACTACCACACAACGCCACCTAGTCCCAAGCTAAGCAGAGCTTGTGTTATGGGTACTAGACAACTGATAAACATAGTCATATATTTCTAAGTACATACATTTATAGATAAACTAGTGTTTGCCCGCGGCTTCGCTTGCGTTATTTTAGAATTTGAGAAACAATACGGATCGTGTGGCGCCATCTGGAATATGAACGTAATTGTTTTCTCGGAAACAGCTCTCTTCTGTTATTCGGGATGTAAGATACCTTATATCCGTGTCTATACTCCTGACAACGTATATGCTTTTTGGGACGATCGATTCAGTAGGTAGTAATGCGTGAAAAGGTAAAAAACAAACATACTTGCATTTTTATTATTAGTTTAGATCAATAATGTTATATCTAGGTACATAGTTTGCATAGGAAACGTCCTTATTTGAGCGACATTAATTTCAATGAACCGTGTTTATTTTAAACATATTATTTAGACTATCATTTTTGGGTCGATTTACAGTATCGCTGCAAATTGAACGTACGATAGCATTGCTCTTCTCCCTTTAGCATACCGCGTGATACCTAAAAAATAACTAATTATCTGACTCGATGAGTACAACTTGTCGTCGTTTAAAACAGAATCTATGCACTGGTTTGAGCACCAATTCAAAACATGAATAAACACAAATTATAGAAACCCTGATTTTTTTGTAATCTTTAAAATTCCACACCTCGAAACAATTACAATTACTGTGCACTGGTTTGAGCACCAATTCAAAACATGAATAAACACAAATTATAGAAACCCTGATTTTTTTGTAATCTTTAAAATTCCACACCTCGAAACAATTACAATTAAAAAAAATATCCAACTTACTACCTACAATTTTATTTAAATCGGTGTAGATTTATATCCCAGAGAAGTATTGAAAAAAATAGTAATTATTTAAAATCGCGAATAATATTGAAACAAAAGTATGCACATTTTTTTTAAATTATTTAAAACTCTCAGGACAAATAAAAAAAAACTCAAAAAGAGAAAAAAAAATACTGCTAGATTTGATCCAGAGACCCCTTGCACGAAAGTCAAGCAGGCTACCGTCCGGACTGGCTAGTACGCTGACATTGATTTTCAAATAGTGGTTCTTGTACAAATGTCAACAACGACTGAAAATCAACATATTATAAAATTGCTAATCCCCCAAGGGGAATAGCGTAATTATACATATCCTATTAATTGAAGAGCAGTTGAAGGAATATTTGAGGAAAAATTGACTAAATAATATCCAGTGGTTTAGCTTCCAACTATCAACAAACATCTAAAAACAGCAAAATTCAAAATTGCTTATCTCCCAGGAAAAATAGTGTAATAAATACATAGCATATTAACAGAAGCATATTATTAGGAATATTTGAGGAAAATTTGATCGACAACTTTACAGTAGTTTCGGAGATAGATCAAATCAAAAAAACATAAAAAATTTCGAAAAAAAATAAAATTTGATCTGGCATCAGAATCGATCCCTTATCTCGAAAAAAAATACAAAAAGAAAAAAATATTCAATGTACAGGAATGACATCTCTACGATTTTATTATATTATGTAAAGATTACACCCAGACACAGAACAAATGATCATGCTCATCACACAAACTTTCGTCCCGGGTGGGAATCGAACCCACGACCTCCGGCATAGCAGTCAGGGTCACTAACCACTAGACCAACAGGCCAGTCAAATAGTAATTGGCTACCTAGTAAAAGGCCAGCAAACTACATTAGTGCTACCATCCACAAAAGACCCATACAATATTATCAGCGGTATTCTCTCATCAAAATTCTCACGCCCTGACACACACATACATACATACACACACAAAGACTTGTTCTATCAGTCAAGCATAAGGATGCGAGCGTAGAATCTGAATGCGCTGAGCGGCAAATTTCTCAAATCAAGTGCTTGTGTATGCAAAGACTCAAGCATCATTAAACTGTTACTTACTTCATTTACATTTGATTAGGCTACTTAACGCCACTGAATTTATTTGTACTAGTGTACTCTGTCCGTGACTTTGTCCGCGATTATTTCGTATAATTTTCAATTACCCTTTTTGGGGTTGTAATTTTCAAAACTTTTGTAACAAAGTTAGTTTTGTAATAAGTTTAGTCATTCGATTCAGGAACATCAAGAATTTTAATTCATTTTCACACAAACATTCATCCTGAGTTTACTCTCTCATAGGGGTGGATTTCCTAAATCCTTGTCATAGTGCACAATGTCATTGAATGATTCAACATTTCTTATTTCTAGACCCAGCGGTTTCAACTGCACGTTGATCACTCAAACAGTCAGCCAGTGAGTTTCTTCTTTTACATAATACAGATTTGCATTATGTAGAAACAGTTACAAATTATTTTGGTATGTTAATCGTACGTATTTAAAGACTTAAATAGTTAGTTTATCTTCAAAACCTAGTCACGTTTCTGTTTAGCTCACACAGTTACGTCTGAATATCATTGTATCGCTTATTCACCTGAAAGTCGCATAGATCTATCGTTCTATTCGAGATCACAGTTTCTTTGTGCGATCCAAGTTCAATAAGAAGGCATCAAAATATTTAAATCAGTACCTATCATTCCGTGGAAACATTTGGCCTCTTACTAATAAACGTGGACTAAAGTTACGCCAAGGTTAATCCTTAAAAAATATATGGTTAATCCGAGGATTATCCTGGTTGTAACTTTAGTCCACTTTTATTATTAAGCGGGTTAGTGTTTCTCAGCAGTCCGGAATTTGGAAGTTGGCGGTGTTTATACCTCACAGCCGTGCCCCACAGACTACAGTGTAAACACATTTCACTGAAACTATTCCCCCTTTAACTATCGGCATAACGCTCCTTTCATCTTTTTCTTTCACCCTAAAAAAGAGCGTGTATAAGTTGCTAGGATGGTAAAGCCCAAGCTATACCTCAGTTGCCGTAGTCCAGAGACTACGGTGATCGATTTCCCTTTGGCGGGCGTATCATCATCATCATCATATCAGCCGTAGGACGGTCACTGGTGAACATAGGCCTCTCCCATTGCTTTCCAATAGAACCTGTTGGAAATGACTTGCATCTAATCATCAACCATCCATGGCGGGCGTATAATGCTTATGAAAAAGTCATTTAGGTGACGACTTGCACTCAAATTTATTTCTATCGAGTACTTTAAGGCGCGGGCCACATAGAAAAGACTTAAGACGAGGACGCGTCGCAGACATACGAAAATGTATGAGAGTCGCGCCCGCGCCCTGTCTCTTCTGTGTGTTTTACGCCGCGACGCTTCTATACATTTTCGTATGAAAGAGACGCCGAAGAGACATATGTCTCAGCCCCGTCTGCGTCTTACGTCTTTTCTATGTGGGTCGCGCCTAAGGCAGGTTAGCCAGTCACGCTGACCACACGCGGATGGTCAGCGCTGATGGGTTAATATATGCTATGTAGTAAGCGGCCGTAAGCGCTGAGCGGTCAGCGTTACTCAAAAACGACAGGCGACAGGTGACAGGAAAACCCGCCTAATTTGAGTAAAATAATACGTTTCCATAACCAATAAATAAAGCCCTTACCGACATCTAACTGTAGATACGAGACCAGAACTGAAGCATAATGCTCTCCACATTTTCTTATGCAACTCGCACTCTTCACAAAACATTGCAAGAAACACACTAGGGCTGCTAACACCCCCGGCTCATATAGGGTAGCTCCCCGCTCATATAGGGTTGCTAAAACCCCCTCCCTCGCTTCACGTTTCTTTGTTAACTTTGAAGGGGACCCGGAAAGCGGATCCGGTTTTTGAAGCGTTACTTAAGTGATGTGGTGTAAAAATAAAATGTCACAACCCTATTTTGTGGTTGAGTTTGGAGCGAGCGCTGGACTTGTTTTAAACTTTTAGAAGATAAGATACAGAAATAATCATTTAAAGCACTTTTAAATGACACGGTACAGTGTCTTTCACAGTTTGTGGACAGACGAAGCCGACAAATGACGTTATTGATACAGCTCCACTCCGGCAACGCAATTCTATTGTTTGTTCAAAACACGTCTCGACTCGCACAGCTTTGGTGGAGTCTCGGCCTAAAAGGTAATAAATACCTAATTTTTTCTGTTTTCTCTTAAAAACTGGTGATCATATATGTATATTGGTGTAGGCTTATTGATTGACTCTTCCAAATATTGGAAAAAACCCTTCTCAAGTTTTTTTCAACAATAATTAAAAAAAAACGTATTATTTTTCGGTTACTTTGAAGAATTGTTTCTACGCATCAGAATCTAATGACATAATTATTATCTGCAAGTGTTAGAACAACATGCATGATGTCACAAAACGATTTAGAATTTTCAGTTTCGTTCTTAACAAACACGCTTAGTCCGTATTTTCATGATGTACCTACCTTAGGTTGGTATCTCGCGATGACAATTTTCTCTTAGTATTTAATTTATCAAGCCACCTTAAAGACACCCAAGGGAATGTTTTCTGTAAGTGGTACATTTATAGAAGAAAATAAAACAAGAGGAAAATACTTTATCTAGAGAGATAGATAGTAAGCTTTTCTTTATTTTAGGACCGTATTTGTCTTCTGCCTCACAGTTGAAAGCCCTAAGCAATGAGTGATTTAGAAATGAAATGAGGGGAATGCCTAAGAAAATAATGTTTTGCTACAGCCAAAAAATAAATAACTTACAAACATAATGATAATGCTCATGTTGCAGTAAGACGGCTACAAAGTAAGATAACAAAAAGAAAAGTATTATAAGGTGGATTATTTTTTTGGTGTCAACGACCGCATGCAGTGTTCTACTTATAATATCAGTATAAAAGTCTTCAGCTAATACAAATGAAGACTGTATTTTTTTAATGATTCGAAAACATAAAGACATTTTTTTTATTATACCTGTTTTCATTATCTTGATTTCTATGTAATTTTAAATGAAACTCATTTTTTTTGTTTAAACGAAAAACGTAAGTAATTAATTTTGGCCGAAATGAATATTAATTATTCGGCGCGTCTAAGTATTTCTTTACTTTTCGCTATTTTGCTGGGTTATTAGACGATTAGTACAAAAAGTGCGAATCGTCTTTTATAATAATATTATTATTTCTGTAGGCAATGTGGCATATGTAGGCATTATAATTATTATTGGCAATATATTATTTTCAGCAACTTTTTGGTTTAAACACACACTATTTCAATTAAAATAAAACACAAACACGCACACACACAAACATACGTGTCACATCGAACCATGATATTTTTATACGCGTTCAAAGTTTTGCCTCAAAGAGTAACTCCAAATGACACCCTATTTTTGCAAAAATACAAACAATAACAAAATTGACAGCTGTAGTCATAAAATTACAACCCTGTAGTTTCCTTTGTAGTTAACCGCTTTGACAACTACCGGTATTTCCCAGGACTGGCGTGTCCCGGGATTATTACCCCATGGAAAAGGTAGACCGCGTTATGTACTCTATTATAAGTTTCCTGCGAAAATATTTATTTTTACGCGAATTGTTTAGTAAAATAATTATGTTGAGTTATAAAATCGGTACGTTTTATTGGTTGAATTTGAGACGTGAGGTTTACGGAAGATAAAAATTAGATGCTAGATAAATGTTGTATGTTCTACACATAAAAAAAAACTGGCTAGTGTTACCATTTTTGTGTTGATTTTTCCAGTTCAGGCAAAGTGGTGTCGTTAGATCGCTAGAGAGCTACGTCGGCGTCTGTCGAAGCTACGGGTGGATTATAATAATCCTGGTCCGTGATCGGACGGTGAGTCACCCATTACTCGCCGTCCACATGCCCGCGAGCATTTGGTAGTCTGGATCCGTGCCCAGTTGGTGGCAGTAGACTCACTCCCCTACTACTTAATACCCTAGGCTTGCATTATTTGACCCACCTTTCCTTGTTTTTCCATATAAAATGGGTCATTTAGTTATGGTACTATAGGCACACTTGGTGGCCTACCAAATGTCTTAAAGTCAGAGAAATTTGTCGCGTAGCTCTGAGTCGTGTATGAACGAGATGGCGCTAGACGACTTGTATAGCTCTGTCACTTTCACTCACTGGAACAAACCTGGTTTTAAGGTTCATAATAGGGCCGCAGGTCGGCTTTACCCTTCAAAGTTATACAGTCGTGATGTTCATGGTAAGTTCTTGAAATATCAGGTTATCGTTTTAAAACAAGGTTGAAGTAGGTTTCCTAGAATTCAAACATATTTTCCTTGGAGCTACTAATTGTGTGATCGATTTAAAAAGCAGTATGAAATAAAGAAGAATAATTCTTAGTAATCTACGAGTAACTATCAAATAAATTATAATGCGAACGTTGGAAGTTTGTCAGGAAGGATGGATGGATGTATATTACTCTTTAACACAAAAAATACGTACTTTACGGATTTTTGGTACAGACACAGCACATCAATCTACCTCAATATGTCAAATTTCTTTAACATATTTTAACCTCCTCATCACAATAATGAAAGGGTAATGTTCGATTGTAAAAATCTGACAGATTGAGACAGGTTGGTCTGTACCTAAGTCATCATCATCATCAGCCGGAAGACGTCCACTGCTGAACATAGGCCTTCCCCTTAGACCGCCACGCCGAACGACAATTCGCCACTAGCATCCATCGGCTGCCCCTCACGATGTCGTCGATCCACCTAGTGGGAGGCCTGCCTACGCTGCGTCTTCCGGTCCGTGGTCGCCACTCGAGAACTTTTCTTCCCCATCGGTTGTCAGTTCTACGAGCAATGTGGCCTGCCCATTGCCACTTCAACTTGCAAATTTTATGAGCTATGTCGGTGACTCTGGTTCTTCGCCGAATATCCATGTTCCGGATTTTATTCCACAAAGAAACTCCGAGCATAGCTCTTTCGATTACTCGTTCAGTGACTCTTAGTCTCTCTAAAAGGCCAGCAGTCCAGGACCACGTTTCGGAGCCATATATCATCACTGGCAACACACACTGGTTAAACGCCCAATGTCTTGAGACACTGTAGGATTCTCGATGAGAAGATATCACGTAGCTTCCCAAACGCTGCCCATCCGAGTTGGATTCTTCGGGCGACCTCTTTCTCGAATTTGGACCTACCTAACTGAACAATCTGTCCAAGGTAAGTGTAATGGTCTTTGAGAGTATCATTCCCATCAACAACCGGTACGGGTGCCACACGGACATTCGACATAACTTTCGTCTTGTCCATGTTCATTTTAAGGCCGACCCGTTGGACCGAAGTAAACAGACAGATAGCTTGGATACTTTTTCTTTCTGTCTGGTCGTTCTGTATGATACGATATGGGCAAAGCCTCTGTCAACAGCTAGTATAGAAAGTTTGGATGCATGGATGGCTGTTACGCAATCACGTCAGAACGGCTGGACAGATCTTCAAGTAATTTGGCTCAGGCATAGGTTATAATTTGGAAAAAGTCATAGGATGCTTTGATCCCGATATTACATTCACGTGGAGATCAGGCCGCTGATACTTTTATATTATATATTTTTTTTATAACCTCCTCCTTTTTTTGAAGTCGGTTAAAAAACGAAAGTGATTGAAAACTTTCTTGAATGTGTGTACTTACTTCGAGTTACACGCGGGCGAAGCCGCTAGCAACATTATAAGTATCAAATAAGTAGGTTTTCTACTTATTTGAACAAAATAGCCTTATTTTCTTTTTTTCCTTTTAATATCAATACTTTTCAAATGCGATGATTGATGGATAAGACTCAAAGTAAATGTTTACCCACCTACATACACATTTCTTTGATTTTCTTCATCTTTATCTTTATCTTTATCTTTATCTTTACATATAATAAAATCGTAGAGCTGTCATTCCTGTACATTGAATATTTTTTTCTTTTTGTATTTATTTCGAGATAAGGGATCGATTCTGATGCCAAATCAACTTTTTTTTTCTTTCGAAATTTTTTATGTTTTTTTGATTTGATCTATCTCTTAAACTACTGTAAAGTTGTCGATCAAATTTTCCTCAAATATTCCTAATAATATGCTTCTGTTGATAGGCTATGTATCATTACGCTATTTTTCCTGGGAGATAAGCAATTTTAAATTTTGTTGTTTTTATCTGTTTGTTTTTAGTTGGAAGCTAAACCACTGGATATTATTTAGTCAATTTTTCCCCAAATATTCCTTAAACTGCTCTTCTATTAATAGGATATGTATAATTACGCTATTCCCTTTGGGGGATTAGCAATTTTATAATTATGTTGATTTTCAGTCATTGTTGACATTTGTATAAGAACCGCTATTTGAAAACACTGTCAGCGTACTAGCCAGTCTGGTTGGTATCCTGCTTGACTTTCGTGCAGGGGTCTCTGGATCAAATCTCGCTGTTTCTTTTTTTTCACTTTTGAGTTTTCTTATATTTGTCCTGAGAGTTTCAAATAATTAAAAAAAATGTGTATACTTTTATTTCAATATTATTCGCGATTTTAAATTATTACTATTTTTTTTTTCAATAGTTTTCTAGGATATAAATCTACACTGATTTAAATTGTAGGTAGTAAGTTGGATATTTTTTAAATTGTAATTGTTTCGAGGTGTGGAATTTTAAAGATTAGAAAAAATTGTGTTTATTTATGTTTTGAATTGGTGTTCAAACCAGTGCATAGATTCTGTTTTAAACGACGACAAGTTGTACTCATCGAGTCAGATAATTAGTTATTTTTTAGGTATCACGCAGAATGCAAGGGAGAAGAGCAATGCTATCGTACGTTCAATTTGCAGCGATACTGTAAATCAACCCAAAAATGATAGTCTAATGTTTAAAATAAACACGGTTCTTTGAAATTAATGTCGCTCAAATAAGGACGTTTCCTATGCAAACTATGTACCTAGATATAACATTATTGATCTAAACTAATAATAAAAATGCGGGTCAGATCCCATTCGTACCCTAAAATTCGTACCCCAGCATTAAAGTTGTGGATTCGGCCCCTTTATAGGTGCCCATTGGTCTCCTGGTAGGGTACCAATTAATATTTTATTAAAATATATTATTTTTAAGGTACCCATTCGTACCCTCTAATATAATACAATATAAGTTAAAGATTCGGCACCTATTCAGGTGCCTATTGGTCCCCTGAGATAAAATTAGCTATATTTTACTTATGAAACGGTTCACAGAGTACACTTGTGAACAGTTTATTAACGGAATTAATTTAATAAAATCATAACAGGTCATTGAAAAAAGGGTTACGATGAATGATAATCCGTCATGATAATAATACAACCTGTCGATAGGCTTACGATGTATGATGATGTGCTCTCTACGAATGGCTTGTTCAAAAAAACGGGTTACAAAATTAGCTAAGGTGATTTGTTTGTATGTTATGGCTGCCTCGGTGACATATTGGTTCTTGAAAGTGACTGTGAATACGAGACTGTTCAATGTGTCTTTGGTCTTTTATTAAATGAAGTTCGCATAACGAAATAAACTTTTTTTTTGTCACTGCCTTTGAAAGGAAAAGTTTTTTTGTAGGCTTTTTTGAAATGTGGTTGTTTTGAAGTCGGTTACATTTTTTTTTTAAGTTTTATTTTTATTTTATCCTTTTTAGTTTCACTATTCAACCCAAATTGTATGGGCCAAATGGCAGAAACCTCGGAGTAATCGGTGTAGACAAAGTTGAAAACTTTATAGGTTTTTGTTGATTTTTCAATAAGTGCTGGTCCGATTTCGATAAAATTTTAATGGGACCATTCCGGAAGTATACCCTATCTAACAAAAAAGAATTTTTCAAATCGGTTGTGCGACGGAGTTATGCCCGAACAAACATAAAAGAAAATACAAACGTCCGAATTGAGAACCTCCTCCTTTTGGAATTCGGTTAAAAATAATGAACGTTCTAACATTAATTCTGTTTTGCTCCAAAAATTGCGTTAAAATTTGGTAAGTACTCTCCAGATGTGGGCGGGGTGTGGAATGCAGAAGCGGGAGGGGTAAACTTAGCCAGAGTATCTGCGCGCAAGCAAATTAGATTTAAGTTATTATGATTTTGCATGTATGTAGTTGGTAAATATACAAAAAAATAAGAAGTAATTATTTACTGATGATATGTGGTTTTTTTTTGTTTTGCATATTTTATATTTAATGTTGATTTAAATGATGGTCAATCAAGGCTGATTTTTGTAAAAAGAGTTGTATTTTGTTAGTTTCTAGAAAATTGTGATTTTGCATGTCTATTTGTTGTTAGTAAAAATGTTAGTTTTACGTAGTGAATAAAGACTGATTTTACTTTTTATATTTCTTTTATACAAAGTTATTGTAATATTGCATTATTTTGTACATCTCTTTGACTTTACAAAGTACTAACAATTAATTGTTTATTTGTTTGTACACTGGATGTAAATATATCTAAAATTCAGTTATTACTGAAATTTTATTTAAATAGTTACACAGTTTTATTTTACTGCATATAGATTATTATAGTTATCACATATTTTGCTGAATATTTACAAATGTACAAGAAACTTAAAGTTGATAAATTATTTTGAAGACTGCCTAGAGCCTAGAGGCATTTATTAAACATAATCTTATTTGAAATTAACATGATATCTACCGAATTACTATATTTTTATTTTACCCTTTTCTGCGCGACTGTACCAGGACTACCAAGCTGCAGTATACACATGTACATGTACTTATATTAGAAGAATGAATAAAAATAAATACGCCTTTACGAGTTGGCCCCTCAAAACTTCCAGGGTACGAGTGGGCACAGGGTGCGAATCTTAGGGTACGAATGGGCTCTGACCCAAAAATGCAAGTATGTTTGTTTTTTACCTTTTCACGCATTACTACCTACTGAATCGATCGTCCCAAAATTTTGCATATTCGTTGTCAGGAGTATAGACACGGATATAAGGTATCTTACATCCCGAATAACAGAAGAGAGCTGTTGCCGAGAAAACAATTACGTTCATATTAGATCGACACGATCCGTATTGTTTCTCAAATTCTAAAATAACGCAAGCGAAGCCGCGGGCAAACACTAGTACCTAATAAAATATACATAATCATGAAAATACAGCAAAATGTTTTGTATTAATACCGACCCTTGTTTGATTATAAAATGGAAATACAATTTGTATTAAAAACTTATTCATTCTATATTTTAGAAACTTTTAACAGGGCGTAAATACTGAATGAAGTAAATAGTATATTTAAAATATTTTTCACTGAAAATTAACTCTAAAGGTCTATTCAAACATAAGCGGTATTCCACTGTGGGTAAAGGTACTATTGTACATACGGTGGCCAGCATAGCTTTGACCCACTTTAACATTATTCTGCCTTTTATGAAGGGTCATATAATGATGGGTCTTGACTGTAATATTGCGAAGGTTTAGCTCAGGGTTCCAGGGCCAGTGAAAGTGACAGAACTATACAAGTCGTCTAGCGCCATCTCGTTCACTCACTGGAACAAGCCTGGTTTTAAAACGTTGTAATACCGCCCCCCCCCTGAGCGGTTTTCGCTGCCACTGGGAGTAGAAGTGCATACCGGGCGGGTTTAGGTTGAAGTAAGGTGCTCGTGAACAAAGTCACCAGTGATAAGCTAATCTAATAAACCCAAGCTTAAATACTTCACAATTGAAAATATGAATAACATAAAAACGTTAAGCCATTCTTTACCCGTTTTCATTGTCGATCAGTAAAATACCCAGGAGATTGTCCATTGTCAGTTTTACCACGTTGCATAGCCATCTCAGTTTCAAAAGAGTGGAAGAGAGTCTGAAACTAGACAGTTTATTCAAAAATGCATTATTACTCGCTCCAGAAATGAAAGCTTACCTTGCAGGCTTGCATATGCAATTGAAGACTTTTAAAGTTATTCTTCAAGCAGTTTTGTTAAACTTTGGATGCTTTCTTATTCCTACTCATGGACCTAAAAAAAAAGGCGGACGGAACTTCACTAAGAAAGAATTGAAGCACCCATAGTAAGTCAGTGCGCTTGTCCACACAAGCCAGCACACACACATTCACACCATAGTAAGTCAGCCGTCGGCCATTACGCTTCGAACGACACTCGCGGTTTCATACGGTGTTATTTGCAAGTGGCAAATTGTCTAATAAAAATCAAAGTATGCCGTCATGTGTTGCGTCTAAACCAAGGTTCAATTAAAATAGCCAGGGAATCACTTTTCATAGTAAACATGTCATTTTGAAGCTTATTTCTCGATTTTACGTCAATTAAACATCTCGAAATCAATCAGTGTTGCAACTATCAAGGTTCAAATTATTTTAAAATTGGGAGATTTATACCTATATCGTTAGTATTCTTCTGTATTTTTACAAGTTTCCCCACGGCAAATGAATGGAAAAATGATTGTATAAAAATAATCTTCCTGTAGACATGGAATAGGAATGTAGACGTGTAGGAATGAAACATAAAATAGCTTTAATGGGGATGGCAACTCAAAGCTAATCGTAGATGGCGCTGCGATCGTTGGTCCCCACGTCTACCTTGTACAAAAAAAAACAAACAAGATTATTTGTTATAAAAATCGAGTATAAATACAAAACAAATATGGAAAATTATTCGTCCATAGTACATATACTAAAAGAAGAATTAAGACGCCGCGGTGCATCTACAAGAGGAAAAAAGTGATTTAATTGAGTGGCAATACATTTGATTTTACCGTAATAAATCCAGAATTACTTGTAGTTGAGGTTTTGTTTTTGAGTTTAGGTATGTTTTACCTGTCCTCTCCTTTATCAAGAATATAATGCTGCTTCTGACTTTCTATTTTGATAAAATATCATAATGTTTTAAGTCAGTAATTTTAAGCTTTTTTTCTATTTAGATTCGAGAAATATCAGAATATATTTAATTTCTAACACCACAACTATTACAAAACTCGTTCCAGGTGGTAATTCTTCCGCCAGACGAACTCATGATTTATGGTCGATGCAATACTGGTACTTAAGTCGAAAAGTAGATATTATTTTGGAAAGGTATTCGATTGTTTAGTTATGGTATTATCGAATTTCGATTAACTCAACTAACGGCCTGTCTCGGCTTCGCAAGGCTGGATATTTGTTTATTATATAGCTTTTTCTTAGTATTAATACAATTTTTGTTCTCACAGCAGTCACAGCAGCTACCCATTACTTCTTGATAGTGTGAATTGTTGGAAATTTGTATGTTCCATCATTTTTACAGCTTATTCCACAACATCTAGTAATTTTACATCAATATATCGTTTTTTTTTTTCTGAAAATTCCTTTGATTTGACAGTTCTTTGGGGACCAAACTGTCACTTATCACTTTGACACTTGCCTTCCCCATTAAATATTTATAGGCGAAAAATACTTAAACATTCGTTTTCACCATTTAAGTAAATTAGAAGGGATTTCTAGATGTGTCAATAGCAAAGACAAGTCTACAAAAATTTGAATAACCAAAAGAGATTGTAAAACTTTATTAAATATCTTATATCCAATGTGCTTAAATTATTTTACTTTTATTTTAAAAATAGGTATCTGTCACAAAAAAATTGTAATTAAACTTAATTTCAAGGGAGATCTTAATTAAATATTGTTTAAAAATGGGTAACATCTGGCATCCCTATACAAACTCACACATATAAACACGGCCGCCATTGTGGTGCTTCAATCGTTTCTTAGTGAAGTTCCGTCCGCCTTTTTTTTTAGGTCCATGTTCCTACTAATATTATAAATGCGAAAGCGTGCTAAATATATCATCATCATCAGATGACGATGATATAAGACATATTCTGTGTAGCGTTTTCCTAACTATATTGGGGTCGGCTTCCAGTCAAAGCAGATGTAGCTGAATATCATAGAGCGACTGCCTATCGGACCTCCACAACCCAGTAACTGCGTAATACGATACCCCATAATAAGACTCGTTATCAGACTTTAAAGCTTCTTCTGACTAACGAAAAATAAAGACCGTTGAATCTATAAATGATAGCCGGGTCCAACACCTTTACGTGCTTTCCGAGGCGCGGAGGAAACTCGCTGTGACAGTAGGTCACCCATCCTCAGACCACTCTCGACAAGCGCAACTTAAAGATCGGCATGTGCTGCTGTAATATTTAGCCACGAGCTTCTCAAATTGCGCTAAATGTATGGTGAAAATGGAACATACGTAGCAACATTTTTTTTAAACTATAGGCCCGACACCCCTTTCTCCTCCACAAAGAGAGGAAGGAGTAATTTGAAGATTTCTCACTACCTAATATAAATGTTTTGTGTTTTATTAAACGATTGCCACTCACCGTCTAGACCCTCTATCGTTTTCCGAAATACCATCGTTAATCAACCTAATAGATTCCGAAATAGGCCTCCTATTGACTGCTGAATCGATAAGATGTTTGCTTAAACGTAGGTCAATGTCAGTTAACTTCGTTAGGTCAAGACTAAGTACCCAAATGTCTGGGTGAACTGTTAACCAAGTGGTCGCACGCTTGTGGCGTTCGGTATGGTGAATTACTGATTAGTGATTAAAGTTCAAACACTAGTCGTCAACCTGATCGGTGGTCCAGTGATTGCTAGTGTAACTATTGAGCATATTATGGATTTACTCATCACTACAATCTAACGGACCAGAAGACGCAGCGTAGGCAGGCCTCCCACTAGGTGGACCGACGACATCGTGACAGTCCCGGGCAACCGATGCATGCAAGTGGCGAATTGTCGTACGGCGCGACGGTCTAAGGGGAAGGCCTCTGTTCCAGCAGTGGAAGTTTTCCGGCTGATGACGATGATGATGATGATGAAGGGCAAAAATGAAGCCTAAGATGGATCAAGCTCGCCCAGAAAGCACTGGAACTCCTGCGCCCAGTGCGCAGGAGTTCCAGTGCTAGTAGATCTCAGTAAAATCAGTTTGGAGTCGGAATCCAACAGAACGATGGTCGCTAGACAAGTGGCTTTTGTGTGTTCTCACACTGCCATTGGGATCGCTCAGCCATCACTGTAGATTATAGATAACCTGTGGTGCCCTTGCCACCACGTGATCCAGCCCCTAGCGGACTACCCCGGGGTTGACCCCACCTAACCGAAATTCATAGTTCAGTAGTGCAATTCGGTGTAATTTCTTAGCAGTAACTTGAAGACTAGACTTTCTGGTACAGGTTCGTGATTACACTACACTGTAACCTATCATTGTTCACGGGTCGACGTTCCGTCGTGTTCTGGAGCTGTCAGTAATATGGGGCGAGGGCCAAAGCCTGCCTAGGTCGCGGGACTAACGAGTTACCGTGACCCCGGGACGGAAAGCTATTGAAGGACACCGAGGATTTTAGTCAGTACAAGTCTAAAAGTTCCTTCTGCCCTGTGCTGGGTGAGAGGACTCATTCGATGATTTTACCAAGTAGAATAAACATCTATCAGTCTCAAAAATCTAGATTAGATCAGTCTTTCTGCGCGAAAGAGTATCATACTCGTACATGGTTTTGTTGCCTCACTCAGATATTTTCAATTTTATAAATTGATGATCGCAAATTCATGTGTCCTCCCGCCCTTGTTGTGTTCGTTTAACTATAAACCACACTGGTTAATGGAACCTACATTGTCATTTGCCCCCTTCGATTCAAATTATTCAGCATCTTTTGGAAACTTGTCCTTTATTTTTAGCCTTGCGCAAACATTTCGAACGAATTTCTGATCACGATGTAGGTACCAAAAAACTGGAGAGGAAGTCAACGAAATGGAATATAAAAGGAATGGAGCATTTTCCTTTGTGTGACTTCCTACGATGAACGGATACAGCATGTATATAAAGGGGGACATTTCAGGTGTTGTCCTTTAACTTGATTACTGAAACCGTTCCAGTTATATCTTTGTAGATATTTTAAAATATTAATCCGTATAAATCGACTGATCACGGTCAAAAGATAAGTTCCGTAGTTGGCGACTAAACCCGTGGATGTTTTATCTAATTCAGAAGTTGGCTAAAGGTGTCCCCTAGAGTATTTTTTTTAGAAAGTTTTATGGGTTATTAATCGGAAAATGTGTCCTCCCGCTAATTTATGTAGCGACTAATGCACATGACATTCTCATCTAAACTTAGACAGCGAACTCCATAGCTTAGTCTTGCACAGAATTCTACGAATTTCATCACCATGTAGGTACCACGATTAGGCTTCAAGTATAGCTGTGTGACACACGGACAGTGTGATAATCTGACAGATGTACCGATGATGAAACTAAAAGGCACGAAACCCTATTTGCGCTTAGCCAACAGAATTCTAAAAACAATCGTGTTAGCTCCGCCACATAACAAAGTTTGTACTAAAATTGGAGAGAAACCAATTTCGCTAATGGGATGGCAAACAAACAAATAAACAGAAAGTCTTGAACGTGAAGTCGGTATTATTAGCTTCATATTTTCATTGGTAGACTCATCATATTAGTTGATAGAAAAGTACTAAGTACTAAAAGTAAATGCAAATAACTTTTTTTGTTTTACTTGGTAAAATGATCAATGAGTCCTCTCCACACAGAACAGCACGGGAGGGACTGTCAGACTTGTACTGATTATAATCCACGGTGTCTTTCAATAGCCCTTTACGTTCTGGGGCCACGGTTTCATCATAAGACAGTCCTCGACCCCGGAAGGCTTTGGGCCTCTAAGGGGGACGTGTCAGATTGCTAATTTATATGTCTAGCCCACAGTTCCCTGTTTGACCCTAGAACGTGCAGGGCTAATGGAGGAACACGTGATTTTAGTCAGTATGAGTACAACAGTTCTTTTTCTTTGAGAGCAGTGATGGCCCAGTGGTATCGGTCCCGACTTACGAGTTGTAGGTCGTGGGTTCGAACTCCGCCAGGAGCATTACTTTGTGCAATTTATTTCATCACCACTGCTCTCAAAACGGTGAAGGAAAACATCGTGAGGAAACCGGCATGTCCTAGAACCAAAAATTCGAAAACATGTGACATCTGCCAACCCGCACTGGGCCCGCGTGGTGGATTATGGAACACTCCCTCTCATAGAGAGGAGGCCTGTGTCCCAGCAGCATTATAGGCTGATGATGATGATGATGAGTTCTTTCCCCTCCACCTAGGGTGAGAGGACTTATTTAATGACCATGCCGTCAGAAAAAGCAGTCGTTCCATGTAAAGTAATGGTATATAGCAGCTTTATTTCGCGAGATTGGAAGCAGATTCGAACGTATCCAAAAGGCAGATGAATATGAAATGAAACCTTAACACTGTTCAAGTCAAGACCTACCACAACATGTTAAAGCGAGACTTATTCCAGTGTGGGAAAGTGACAGAGCTATAGAAGTCGTCTAGCACCATCTCGTTCCTACAGTGGAGTTACTCTGGTAGGGCCAATAGTCACCTCCGTTCACGAGCAATCCATTCGGGAGCGTTCGGTTTTTTCCGAAGCCAACTAATAATGTGTCGTGAGTCAACAATACTGTTTGTTGGCAATAAAGCTGCCTTGTTTGTTCATATGCCCAGCGTTGAACATGTGGTTGTGTTGTGTCGAGTCCAGAGATACCGAACATTTATTTAGGTCAATATTTTTTTATGGTTATCGAAGTTATCGGTTAATTTTGACCTATTTTCAGTTGATAGTTTGAATACCACGGGGTTTAAGGTAGGAAGAATTCCCCAATAAAAAAAGCGGCCCTAAATGTTTTTTTTTTTTTTTAAAGGCATTAACTGTTTTGATATCGATATAAATCGAACCCTATTTCTGTCTCTGTGCACCTGACATTATCAGAATGATCGATTCAGTAGTTTACGCGTGAATAGTAAAACTTATTGTTACTATTTATGTTTGTTATACTTTCAAACTAAATTATGGAAAAAAAAAACACGGTACGCGTTGTTGGTAGCATTCATTTCAAATAAAATTATAGCTTATCTATCTCAAACAACACCGAAGCTCAAGCAAAGTAAACAGGCGAGGGGGCAGACACTCAGTAGCTAACGGTAAAATTGATTTAAGACTTTCCACAGTGGAACAATCTTCAGTAGCATTGAATATAAATACTGTCCTATATCAGGTAAACCATAAATATACACCAGGAATATGTGGAATATTAATTTAAAAATCTAATTTTGTAGTATCTAGATTTAAATAGAGCATACCAGTATCATAATTTTGACTTTAAATATTTCTTTCGGACACATATAAACGTAAAGTCACTTATAGACTTATAAATAAAAACTCATAAGTCATTATAAAATGCTCGTCTAAAATACAAGTTAAAAAAAGATATTCAATAAATGAAAACGACAGTATTTTTTCTAGATTTTCAACGACCTAACTCTATAAACCATTCTATTCTGAAAACAATCCATTCAGCCGTAATATAAACTAGGAATTTCAAACATTATTGTTCCCACAAATGCAAATAAACGTTATGAGAATGTAATATGAGAGCTGGAGGTTTGCTACCGATAAATTCATCTCGGTAAGGCAGGTATTATTACATTCAGTAGGCCGCATTAAATGCCTATGCAATAGTTTGTTTACCTAGAGGTTTTATGTTTGTTATGGTTTACTTTTCTAAATGGTTTTTGTGCAAACAGGGTGATGAACACAGACTGGTCCAGCAGAGGACTGTAATAGGCTGAGTTGATTGATTGAAATAGGGTAAACCCTATTAATGTAACGTTGTATTTTATTATTATAACGTTGTGTCCCACGCGCGCCTCAAAGAGCGTCAGCATAATGACGGGGCCCCCCTCTCAGAGGGCCAGATTGGATGTGGATTTTAGTCAGTAGAAGTCTGACAGTCCCTCCCGCCCTGCCCGGGGTTGGAGGACTCATTTGATGATTATACCACGCTAAAAAAAAAAGCCTCTTTCTGGAGGCCTTATATTAAAGGCACTACAGGATAAGCTAACCCGGTTTAACCATTTTTTTTTAAGTTACAATATTACATGAATATTGGTATTTCTCGTCATAATTAGAACATTCTTTTTGTTAATCTACAGTAATCCGCAATTTTTGAAAACGTTGTGAATTATAATCAAAAAATCATTTTCTCGTAGCAACAACGGTTAGCTGCCCTTATTTCCACATTTTGAAATTGAAATTCAACACCGTAGTATTTGTATAGGAAAAAACATTAGAACAAGAATTTCCACTGTGCATTGAGCATTGAACATGTCCTGTTTCAACAATACCACGAAAATGCGGTTGCTGGGGTCGACAAAATTATCGATAGGGCCAATAAATGTCCATCTAATTCATCAATAACCGAAACTGAATTACATGAACGGACCATCATTTGATTATGAATATCATGATTCATGTATAGTATACCTATAAATCGAGGGTATAGTGCTCAAACCCAATAAGTACGAAATTGACACTTTTGAGATATTCGATGTTTAAGTTTTAAGGACATAAATACCTATGTTATTCAAATAATGTCGGTATAATGAGTATTTGTGGTAAAAGTGGATACGTTGAATTAGTGTAAAACAGTACTTTGAGTTTCTGAGGTAGTCCATTTTGTCATAATAAAAATTTGAGTTACAAAGGGTACCGACTTATTGGGTTTTAGATCTAGAGAAATCAAACATAATTATTATGTACTTCGAACAATTGTTTTTTTTTAAAGAATCACAAAAAATATCAGGAGAAATCACTCTTCGTCACTTTCGAAAGCTGTCGGTTTGGTGTACGTCTTCATACCACACATCCATCCAAGAAATTCCTCTGATATGATAAGTTTTTCGAGAGATATTTTTTTAGCAAAACTCAAGTGGTACGGCGACCTCCCCGATGGCGTCAGCGTAATATGTTGCGCTGACGACACGCTCGTCCTGTCATCCTCGACAGCCGGTGGAACTTCAGGGAGCACTTCCTGCGTCTGGCCCCAAAACTGAACCGGGCAGCAGCCGCCCTCGGGCGACTCCTGCCTAATCTCAGCGGGCCAAACGCCTCCTGCCGTAGGCTGTACGCCGGTGTCGTGAGGTCCATGGCAATCTACGGGGCCCCTGTGTGGGCCCTGAGCATCCGGACACGACCACTATAATTGGTCGCATGCCAGAGGGTCATGGTTATCCGGATGAGCCGGGGATACCGCACGATCACCGGCGAATCTTTCAACCTTGCCGGATTACTGCCCTGGGATTTCGAGGCGCCCTCCAACGCGTCTATGAGTGGCGAGTGGAGGCGTAGTGCCGGGGTGTATCCCCGCTGCCTCGACAAGTCGAGGCGCGGCGGGAAGCGCGATCTTAGGGCAGTATGGAGGTAAGATCCCTGTTTGAGGAATTGCAGGATAGGCGTCACGGCGTCCAGACCTACCGCATGACGCAGGTCCTCGACGGACACGGAAGTTTCGGGAGGTACCTGTGTCTGATAGGGAAGGAGGAAACACCCGGGTGTCACCACTGCCAGGATCGCCCGGAGGACACAGTACAGCATACGGTGCAAGACTGCTCCGCCTGAGCAGAGCACCGACGTGTCCTCACGGCGGCGATAGGCGGAGACCTCTCGCGCCCGGCATTGTTTGTGGCCATGCTGCGGGGCGAGACGGAGTGGGAAGCGGTCGCCTCTTTCTGCGAAGCAGTAATGCTCGTGAAGGAGGAGGCGGGCCGCTTGAGAGAGAGGATAGCGTCCTCCCTCCGCCTCAACCGCAGAGGTAGGCTCCCGCGGCGTCGGACGTCAGCAGACGATCTCCAGCCACAGTATGCGCGGGCATGCGGGCAGCGAGTAAAGGACAACTCGCTGCCCGACCATGGACCATGCCCGGGTCGACGGCGCGTGTGTCCCACGCACGCCTCAAAGAGGTCAGCATAATGATGGGGCCCCCCTCTCAGAGGGCCAAAGCTTGCCGGGGTCGCGTGATTTTTCCATCACTGTGACCCCGGAACATAAAGGGCTATTGAAGGACAACGTGGATTTTAGTCAGTACACGTCTGACGGTCCCTCCCGCCCTGCCCAGGGTGGGAGGACTAAAAAAAAAATGCTGCTTTAAAAACGATTTTCTACTAGCATTAGCTTAGTTCGGACTACGCTAGAATTTTTAACCAACTTCAAAAAACTTTGCTTTAGTTAAGAGTATTATCGCACTAAATAAGAGAACTTCGATAACAAAACGCTCGATGCAAATGCGCCTCGCAAACTGACAACAGTAAATGCTAGAAGTTCATAGGTCCAATTGATTTATATTGGGTTCTTCTTCGAACAAAGTATCAAGAAAGTTAGTTGACGATGAGAGCTAATACAATATAACTAAACATAACTTGTTACTTTTGAAACAGAAATCGAACAGTAAAACCGTGGTAAAACCCAACAAATACATTTGTTTTGATTTGACTTTTTCTTTTGTTTATTTTTTTAATCTACGTATTTGAAGGTAAAACCCGATAAATAGAAATAGTGATTATTGCCTCGAAACAGTTGGGTCATTTTAGTTAAAATTGTTGAACACTGAATACCAATAAAAAGCTTTATGTGGTTTAAGCGTGAAACAAAAATATTATGTTACAAGATAACACGCTTTATAGGGTATCAGTTTTTAAGTCTTGGCCAAACGTGGTGACTTTATTGGGTTATTACCTTCAGTAACTTTCTTTCTGCTGCGAATTCAACTTATTGGATTAGACCACTGGAAAGAGCGTCAAAAATGCATTAAGATGTACTAATAAAACGATTTTTGATTTTTCGGCACTTATTGGGTTTGAACACTATACCCTCGAAATTAATATGAGCAATTGAGCGTATTACATTGTACTCATTTGAAATCTATCATCATCATCATCAGCCGGAGGACGTCCACTGCTGAACAAAGGCCTCCCCCTTAGACCGCTACGCCGAACGACAATAATCGCCACTTGCATCCATCGGCTGCCCGCGACCCTCACGATGTCGTCGGTCCACCTAGTGGGAGGCCTGCCTACGCTGCGTTTTCCGGTCCGTGGTCGCCACTTGAGAACTTTTCTTCCCCATTGGATCAACATTTGAAATCTATACTAATATTACAAAGCAGAAGAGTTTGTTTCTTTGGTTGAACACGCTAATGTCAGGAAATACTAAAAATCTTGGAATTCCGATGATCTCTTTCAAAAGTTGAACGCGCAAATTTTACCTGTGTGTGTAACTAGGTAAGGTATAAATTCCATGTAACAGACCCTTTACTTACAACTAAACATTCATGTAAACTAAATTACATACATAAAAACATGACAACGAAATAAAATGCAGGTAGTTAAAAAAAATGGCCGCCGACCCCTGAATAAAACTCCTCCAACTAAATGTATGACGCATTTCCCCTAAGCCGGACTCTTTGCGAGGCTTTCAGTTTTCAGTGCAATGCTTCAGTGAAAGGTACATTTTGCGCTTTTAAACTTAAAAAGTGGAGTTTCACCTATGTGGAAATACTGAAACAGGAAAAAAATGCGACCGAAGTAGAATTATGCAGTGACACGAAAGTCGAGGAATACCGACGAGGAGTGCTTAGGGCTGTTCAATTGGATTGTGTTCGCAATATTATTTTAAGGTTAGCCTTGTACCCTGGATAATCATCATCAGCCTATAATGTTCCCACTGCTGGGACACAGGCCTACCTCTCTGTGAGAGGGAGTGGGCTAAAATCCACCACGAGGGCCCAGTGCGAGTTGGTAGATGTCACATGTTTTCGAATTTTTGGTTCTAGGACATGCCGGTTTCCTCACGATGTTTTCGTTCACCGTTTTGAGAGCAGTGGTGATGAAATAATTTACACAAAGTAATGAGCCTGGCGGAGTTCGGACTCACGACCTACAATTCGTAAGTGACCGATACCACTGGACCACCACTGCTCTTATACGTACCCTGGATAGCTAAATATTAATTTTGACGTTTACTTATGCATCATGGACGAATTCAATCTTTTCAAGCCATGCGTCTGCACTGTAGGTTTAACGTATTGTTTTTGACAATTTGAAAGTACTAGTAACTGGATTATTTGAGTTTTCATACATAGTTGTTTTGGTTACATCCACCAACCAAGTTTTTTTTTTAATAATGTGTTTCATCATCATCATATCCACTGCTGAACATAGGCCTCCCCTTAAGACTTCCAGTAGGACCGGTTGTAAGCGGCCTGCATCCAGCGTGATCCTGTGACCTTCATTAGATCTGCCCACCTAGTAGGTGGACGTCCTACGCTGATATGCCATAATGGGTTTGCTCTAGGTCAACACAACTTCAACACAATTGTAGTATTATAATGTGTGAAATAACTCTTGAATGTTATAAATCATAACACTCTGTTCTATTTTTAGTTCAACACGCCATAACATGTCGTGTGAAATATTTTCGCTAAAGTACCTAATGTTTTTGCACCGACAAAAAACCACCATCACATCACCTAGCCTTTTCCAAATACATTGGAGTCAGTTTCCAGTCTGATGCAGCTCCATTCCAGTTTACTTGGAACTAGGAGAGAGCAATACGATACCCTGGGTAAGACTGATTTGTTAGTCTTTTATACTGAAATAATTCATGCTTCCTAATAAGTATCTATAAACATACAGCTTGGCCAGATCGGATTGGAACGGAACTAATTTTTTTATTTCTGACAGCGTTTTAAAATCTTTGATATTTGATGTAAACAAAGACCGCAGGTTTGTTAGATTTATTATTGTGCCATAAAACTAACGTAATACCTAAGTGGAAAAAAAAATCATTCAAAGTGCTGGTAGCGCGAAGACAGTGGCGACTTCCGGTTTTCTACATTTTTATGTCAAGCTGTATTTCAATATTCACAAAGCAGAAGTAATTTTTTCTGCATCTGCACAGATGGATCATGGCCATTTACAGTAAGAAATATGTTCTAAGATTAATGAAAGAATAAAATAGACGTCCAGGCTTTGAGGCGGTTTTGGGGTTGAAGAGACCATCCCACGCAACTTCGTCAAAGGCTACCCTTATATCACGGTTTTTTGAAACGATCCCAATGGCGGTGGTAGCTTTTTTTATTGTGGTAAAAACATCAAATGAGTCTTCCCACCCATACTGTCAGACTTGTTTTGACTAAAATCCACGGTGATCCTTCAATAGCAGTTTACGTTCCAAGATCAGGGTAACCCAATGAGACAGACCGGCCGTGACCCCGGACAATGGTAGGCCTTACCAGGGGGGGTATTACAACGTCTTAAAACCAGGCTTGAGTGAAAGTGAAAGGGCTATACAAGTCGTCTAGCGCCATCTCATTCACTCACTGGAACAAGTCTGGTTTTAAGACGTTGTAATACCCCCCCAGGCCTGCCTGGCAAGATCCTATATCCCTTAAACTTTCACTGTGTTCCATCGGTGCAGAGAAGTTTCACTTCCTTCTGAGTGACTTTATTCGATCTTAGGTCTCATCTTTGCTTGTAGGCTTATAAGGCCTAGACTTTAGTTCTTAATTGAGCTTGTTCTAGGTCCAAGATCAGGTGGCGTACCATGAACTCTTAAAGCGATCCAGTTTAGGCTGTGGGAAGAGATGGCGCTAGATTTGTATAGCTCCGTCTCTTTTCCACAGCCTAAATTGGATCGCGCTAAGAGCTCGTGGTATTCTGAAAATAAATAAAGTCGTGAGAAACTTAGTTATCCTTAAAAAGCCGTAGCAGCCCTACCGTGTCTCGATTGCGGCCACGCCATTATGATTTTAGTTTTCAGTTGAATTTCAGTTCGTCGTTACGATACGAAATACTCGGAGAAGTTAAGTTGGTTTAGGAACTTCTGTTTAATTATTATCTGTTCAGTAGCGCGGGTAAGTTTTCACGGGGTCTAAAAAGGTCACTTTCCATCTACATTATTCGATTGCTTGAGCATTTACTTGATTTCATAATTTCATTATTCTGCTAAATTGGCGTTTCTAGACCTCCTGGGGGTTAAAACTGCCGCTTTTCCAAGTGATTCACTTCGCCACACGAAGTATACGGACCAGAAACAAACGTCATCGAAATTATAATATCAATTACATAGGCTGAGGTTGCGCTTGCTGAGGTTGGTCTGTAGATGGGTGACCATCTGTGATCTGTCATAGAGAGTTCCTCAGAAAGTAAAGCCGTTGGTCCCGGCTGTCATTTGCAGATCTTTGACAGTCGTTAATCACAGCTCGAAAGTCTGACAACCAGTCTTACCATGGGTTGTATCATAAACTAGTAACTGTATAATAATACAGTTACTAGTTTATACCTGCTACGTTACTCGCATTTTTTTTCCCACGAGGTCGTAATACAGATAATTAAAGTATTCTTAATGTTAATATAGGTTTTAAACTATCTGCGTACAAAATGTTGTCCAAATCCGTTTAGAAGTTTTTGCTTGAAAGAGTAACAAACATCCATCGCCACAAATTTTCCCATTTATAACACTCGTGGACTTGTAGTTCAAAACAAGATTTAAATCAAAGATGTATAAAACCAACGTACACTGCAATGAACTCAGCAAACTAACTCATAAAGTTATAACCATATATTTATAAAGTACGCAAGGTAATAAGAACTCGTTCATCTGTGTCAAAGCTGTTCAAGAAAGCGCTTTAAAGCGCGTTATTTTGTACAGCGTTCCATATTGCATCGTATATAAACTGGTGACTCGTTATTTTCGTATCCAATAACTTTTAAAGTATGTATTTCAGTTTAAAGGTCGTTCCACTTGTTTGCCTGTTTCGACGTTTCAAGTGTTTAGTTTAGTGATAACTTCAATGATACTTTTTGAAGAAGAAAATTAGCTTGTTGACTGTTGCATGGATTTTGGAAATTGACATTGGTATTTTTTTTTTTTTCTTTCTGATATAATTCGATCTCGCATAATGTATGTATAAACATTATGATAGGTTGTTCAATAAAAGACAAAAAAAAACTTTCGGCTCTCGTTAATGTTAATGAACTCAAACCGGAGGCCTTGTCACAAGTTTTCCGTATTTTATTCTACAGCGTATTATAAGTACAGCGTTTTTAGCGTGTAATAACCGAGAAACAGATTATTCCGCCACAAACAATTGAAAACTCGATGAACACTCGAAGTTGTAATACTCATATTATTCATGAAAAAATAACTAATTTTTTTAAAATAACCACACTGTATGGCATTTTTTTTTTTTTTTTTTTTTAGGTGTAAAGATCACAGAGTCCTTCCGCCCTGGGTGGGGCGGAAGGGACTGTCAGACTCTTACACTAAAATCCACCCCGTGTTCCTTCCTATGCCCTTTATGTTCCGGGGCCACGGTAACCTGGGTTAAGAAAAAAATTCATGCGAAACACGTTAACACCGACCCGGGCTTAGTCCTTTTACCCATCACTCACCGTCCGCAAGCCCGCTCCGCCGCTGTGCCCTCTGCTGATCAGAGGGACACGCGTTGGAGCATCCACACGAAGGCTATTTGCATACGGGCAAAGAGACCATGGGCACACAGTGCCCAAGGAGAGTTTTTGCCCGCATCCCAGGGTGCACCGGCCCGAAAAACTATCTTTCCCCTATAGATCCGAATGTCTCCATACGCACGTGGAGGTTTCCTTAAAAGACCCCACACTGTATGTCATAGCGGTTCATGGAATCGATATAAACCCATAAATAACAATTTATTACACATCCTGTTATTCCCGTTTCCCTCCCGCAGTGTGTTGATTCCATCTCGGTTCGCAATACATTTCTCCTGCCCACTTTAGTGGCTTTTCGACTTGTTGCAGTATTTCGTGAAAAATGCTAGCCGGTGCAGCTTGTGGGTCGTTAGTTAGCTCCTTTATTACCGCCATTTGTTTGTTGAAAAGATTCTGTAAAGGCACTCCGTCACTAGAGCTTTCGTCTGTAATTCAGTGGCGATTGTTATTGATAAAGAAGAATCAAGAAATACAGTGTGCTTTATTGTGTTACACATAATTTAAAATAGATGCTTGCATGAACGCCAGTTCTCATCGGCTCAACTCTCAACATATTATATAGCCGCGTTTTCAATAGAGGACATTTGTCCCGCGACTCTGTTGCTCGACACGAAATATTCGTAAACCGGGCGAACCACGCGGGCCGAGTGCGGGTTGGTAGATGTCACATGTCTTCGAGTTTTTAGTTCTAGAACATGCCGTTTCTTCACCGTGTTTTCCTTCACCGTTTTGAGAGCAGTGGCGATGAAATAAATAACACCAAGTAATGCGCCTGGTCCAAATTGGAAGGAGGACGCACGGGCTCGCGAGAAGCATGAGTGGAAAGAGGCCTTTCCCCAGAAGTGGGACAGAGTAGGCGATTAAAAGAAAAATACGCCTGGTTGTGTTTGGACCCGCGACCTACAACTCGTAAGTCTAAGCCTATACCACTGGGCCACCACTGCTCTTCACCTGCATTCTGCTATCCACGAGTAGTCCAGTGAAAACCAAGCTTTACATTGCTTCGGTGAGAGACAGACTTTATTGCAATTTACTCGAACTCTGTTATGCTTCGAGAGTTTCTTCATTGATTGCTTTCAGTTTATTACTGAACTATTGCGTTTCAGTTTCAGTCCTTGGGAATAATAACAGAATTCCGATTCTTGAGAGATTTCATCAAGTGATGGCTCTTTTGATTACTTCGTTCCTCAATTTCCTCGTAAGCTATTTTTGGTCACAATCTAATTAACAACTTTTCTGTTTCTATTTCTAATTGTTTCGGTATTATTTAATAAACAAGCCAATCAATGATAAACTTGTTTGAAAAACATTTTCACCTATCATTATTTTCATATTGAAATAGAGAAATTGCGGTTTATTCCGAGTTCAACCCAAGCAGTGTGTGAGAAAGGATATGGAAGCAGTGTGTGGGAAAGGATAATTATGAAGTAAAAGAAGTAAAATGGCAAGGTAGAGGTCGCGGGACTTATCGAATTACCGAGATCCTGGAAAGTAAAGAGCCATTGAAGGACACCGTGGATTTTAGTCAGCACGAGTCTGACAGTCCCCCCTCTGCCCTGGTGGGGACGGGACTACTCATGGGATAGCAGACTGTAAGTACTACGAGTTGTAGGTCGTGGGTTCAAACCCAGCCAGGCGCATTACTTTGTGTAATTTATTTCATCGCCACTGCTCTCAAAACGGTGAAGGAAAATATCGTGAGGAAACCGGCATGTCCTAGATCCGTAACATTCGAAGACATGTGACATCTACTAACCCGCACTGGGACCGCTTGGTTGATTATGGCCTACTCCCTCTCACAGAGAGCAGGCCTGTGTCCCAGCAGTGGGAACATTATAGGCTGATGATGATGATTATGATGCAAAAGTATCCCTCTATCTAACAATATAATATTACAAACAGTCATCAACTAAGTATAAAAGGTTCCTACTAAACGTGTAACGTTAAATGCGCAAAACCTCTCGTGGGGTAACTCAGCCCATGTTACTGAACAATATTTGTTCTAATGGTAGCCATACACCATACTGCCTATTTGTCAATTCGGCATAAAACTGCCAATTTGATCAAATAGAATTGAACGTGTATGGGGGTGGAATGCCAATTTGATGGCATGACATGCCAATTTTGATAGGTCATCAAATCGTTTTTGACACAATGTCAAATCGGCAGCAGTGATGCCATCTTAGCAACTTCATAGATAGTTAGCTAATTTTATAAAGGTGCTAGAAAAAAAGCTAAAAAGTGTAACTTGTGGCTAAACTTTTTAGCTACTTTTCTACAGGGACGGTTAGGCCACGTTCACACGGCGATTATTTTCCCGTATACCGTACACGAGATTTTATCGAATAGAGTTGACCAGTTTTAGGACAACTTTGCACGGTACACGGTAAAATATTATATTTCTCAAACACGGGATTTTCCCGTATGAACGCCGTTTAAACTATTTTTAAGTTTTCATTTGTGAACTGTTATTACTGCTCTATTCGATAAAATCTTGTATACAGTATACGGGAAAATAATCGCCATGTGAACGTGGCCTTACCAGGAAAACTGAGGCTTTTCGCACATGGATCGCATGTACACTCGTAAAAAAAAGAGTTATTCATTTTATTTTAAACCAAAATACGATTGAAAACTTGAGAGGTGTCAAGGGACCACGAAAGCAAGTTAAAAAAAGGTTCATGCTATTTTCGACCTTATTGATACATTTATGCAAACACCTGATTTTAATGAAGGAGCAATGTTAACGAATGAGAATGTGAGAAAAACAAACTAAATTTTAAATGTCGATAAGGTCGAAAATCGCTTGCACCACTTTTTTTAACTTGCAATCCTTAAGCAAATGTTTTCCGACCTTCAAGCGATTTTCGACCTTATTGACAACGATGCAAACACCGGATTTTAATGAAGAAGCAATTTTAACGAATGAGAATGTGAGAAAAACAAACTAAATTTTTAATGTCGATAAGGTCGAAAATCGCTTGCACCACTTTTTTTAACTTGCTATCCTTAAGCAAGTATTTTCCGACCTTCAAGCGATTTTCGACCTTATTGACAATGATGTTAACACCGGATTTTAATGAAGGAGCAATGTTAACGAATAAGAATGTGAGAAAAACAAACAAAATTTTTAATGTCGATAAGGTCGAAAATCGCTTGCATCACTTTTTTTAATCTAATTCGATAGTCTCATGATGAAATGAAAAGGTGCTAGAAATTGTAGCTGTCGTCACCGAATAATAGCTACCTCTACCATGAGTTTACACAGCCAAAACTCGTTAGCGTCTCCGTAATTTATTTGTATGAAATATTGTACAGCGCCCCTAGCGGTCACAGTGAGAATTAAAATTCGTACCATGAGCACTGTAGATTACGATTGGTTAAAAACCTACCGTAATCTACACGACAGTCACTAACGTTTTTCAGCCGTCACCATACAAAACGGTACCATGAGTCACTAATACTACAGGCGCTAGCGAACGATACGCTTACGATAGTAGTTACGTAGCTCACTAGCATTTTGGCGTGTGAAACATGTATTCACGTTAAAATTATTAACGTTTTTGAGTATAAAAAGTCAAAATAATGCTTACAAGAGCTTTTTAATATGAAATATGTTAGCGGCCGCTTAATTTGGGAACTACATGCTGATAGCATGAATTTCAAGCTAAAATATAAGCGAAAAAAAATATCTTAAAATTTACGGACCCTTTAAAGAAGCGTTGGACGATTTGTTCACATTATTGTTTATTTGCTGCAATTCTCACGTCTTGCTTGGTTACACTTGAACACTGACACTTAAACTTGGTTGCTTTAATAGGTACACTTCCACATTTTCATATTTTTACACATTTAACTGCTTTTAGAGGGAACTATTTTGGAATTTTATCACTTTACGTTTTTTAAATAATTGAATACCAAGTAGAAACATTTCATCTCATGATATCCACCAATAATTGAAACAGTGAGGCAGTTTGTAGTTAATAATCCGAATAATCTATTAATAGAAACTTTCAAACCACACAACGCAGTGTCAGCAATGAGGTGTCAGTGATACAAGGGCAAGGTCAACGAACAATAGACGACAGTGACGTATTACAAGCCGTTCTCTCCTCTTACTTGTGAGAAAGAAAGAAACAAAACATAAGTAGTGAAGTTAGCAACACGACATCATCTATCGAGCTTACATTATCGCCTGCGTAAGATTCAATTAATCTCATGGTGCCAGCAATATCGAAATCTATTTGATCCAAGTTAGTACGCTAGCGATTTCAACGCTAGCGAGTAAGTTTCCGATGACAACTCATGGTAGAGGTACAGATCTAGTTGCTGAGTTGGCATCACTGGTGCAGATTTGAAGTTGTGACAAATCTATCGTATCGATAGGCAGGATGGTGTATGGTGTATATGGACGAACTGCCGATTTGAAACAATTGCAAGCGTCAAATCTATCGTATCGATAGGCAGGATGGTGTATGCCTACTATAAGACTTTTGGAAATTCTGATGGGCCGAATCATTTTCACATTTTAAAACCAATTTTGCGAATATCCAAAAGTCTTAGAACAAACATTGTTCAGTAATGGCTGAGTTACCCCACGAGAGGTTTTGCGCATTTAACGTTACACGTTGCATATTAAGTTTTTTTTTATTTCTGTGAAACTTTTACGGGTAATGTTACAAGTTCAACTGAAAAAGTTAATTTCACATAATGATGGCTAGACTTGTGCTATTATATAACTTCGCATTACCACATTATAACTTTGTCACACCACCATAGAGGTCGTTGACATGCCACGCTAGTACGGTCAAACTCGCGTAGAACTACGGAAATCGACCTGATTACAATGAAAGAAATTCAGTAGAAATATTAAATTATTTAAATGTTAAAGCTGTTGACTGTACACCAAGTATCGGCTGAAATATGACGACATTATAAACAGTCCGTGTTTCTGCTTTAATTTTATGAAAATAACATTTATGTGTAATACTTCGTTCTAATTTTTAATATTTCTGTGGTTCTAATACCTACATATTTTGAAGAAAGTAATAAAGAAACTTTTCTTTGTGAAATATTAACAAAAAGCAAAACTTAGTTGGTGTTTTATATTTATAAATCGCTGGACGAAGGAGATAAAATTAACATACATAGGTTTTCTAAGAGTTTATTTTATAAGTTTTATTGGAAAAGGAACTTTCTTTATTTTCCAATTTCTATGATAGATGTATCGTGCCTAGGATGTTTACAAAGTAAGAAACAAAGTCGTCTGAGTTTCCCTGAAAATAATTTCGAATGACTGCAACTATTTGCATAATTCGGAAGTTGAGTTAATTGGCTCTGAGATTTAAATAAACTAATCGTTTAATACCGATGTTTATTTAAGTGTACTAACGTTGTTGTTGAGACAAAGGAAAATTATCAAAAAAAAAAACGGTTTTCGTAAAATCAAAATTAAAAGTCATTTCTTCAAATTAGGCTGATTTATCAGCACTTTTTGAAGGTCAAATTTTACATAAGACAGTCCCCCAAAGCGCCCCCCCTTCGACACTTCCTAGTGTTTTGGCTGGGAAGAAGAAGTCGCGGTACAAACTCCCCAGCAACACATCTGTCTGTACGGTTAGATACATACATACATCAATATATCAATAATACTGTTTCACAAAACAAGCTTCTAAAAGCAACATTCATCAATTAATTTGGCTGTCAGAGTTTGTTACCTTCTCTATTTAACAGCCTCCTCCATATTGGGTTCAATTTTGAATTCACTACTACTATAACCAATATAATCAGGTAATATGTAATGCATTTATGAAACCCTAGAGAAATCGAAGGAACTTTTTGATAAATATTTTTACAGTACTTAATTGATTTACTGCGTATATAGCTGCTATAAAAATTATGTGGTCTTTGACTAATTTATTTTTCACACCACCTGCTCGAAAATGTCTAATTATATGTCAAGCAACCTTAACCTAAAGTGAGTCATTAGTGGCCGAGGGCACAGCCGGTCAATAATGTTGTACTGGATTTCATTATTACCCGCTGGTCAATAATGTGATTTGAATTTGGAATATGTTTATAAACAACAAACACCCTTTGGTGCCAGAAAGATTTTTTTTTTTAATTTTCTTTTCCCTTTTGGGAAGACAAAGGGATCTATCTAGCCCATGCAGCCTAGTTTTTTTTTTTTTTTGGTTCTTTTCGTCCCTCTTTGGGGCAGGCAAAGGGAGCTGAGCCCATACAGCCAAGTCTGATTTAGTGTGCCAGAAAGAGGAAAGCTATTCTCGAAACCCTTATTCTTACTGTTTTTTTATTTAATAAATACTTTGTTTTTCGTACTATGGCTATTATTTTCTCACAGTAGGTGTAAAAAGTAGAGTATCCTCCTCTGGGCTAAAGGTGTCTTTGCCTTGGGCTAGCTTGAATCCCTCGCTGCATTCAGGATTCTTGTATTAACTTCCTCGCTTCGCTCGTGAGTTAAACTCTTAACTCCCTCGCTACGCTCGGGAGTTAAATCCCGAATCCTTCATTGCGCTCGAGATTCAATATGACGCCCGTGACATAAGACACAACTTTAGCCCCTCGGTGCATAATCTACTATTATACCATTCCCACTTTAAAAAGTTACTTTTTCTCACTGAAAACAGTGAGTAAAAAGCTCTTTTTCAAACTGTTTTGATGTTTGAATTTAGAACACATTGCTGCGGTCCACCCCCGTCAGCCCCCGTGGTGTTAGGAACATGTTACTCTTATTTTATATCATTGGTCAGAGTTTAATGTCAATTTGTTGGCTTAGTGACCGAGCGATTGGACTCCTTCGTCGCGTGCAGTGGGTTCGATTCCCGCACGGTGCAAATTTTCGTATAATCTACAGTGTTTGTGTATGTGAATTTAGATATTTGCAAACGCAAATATCTAAATTCACATACATCCCTGCGGTCGTGATTCAGTCATTAAAATCCTTCGCTTGCTCTTGATTCATTATATTCGGCCCTCGCTTTAAATCCGCTCTTTATTCACTCGTTGCATAATGTACTATTGTAAATCGATCGATCTTTGTGCTAACCGACTTCAAAATATGTTGTTTTAGAAATCAGTTACTTTTTGTAATACTGACGGAAATAATGATGCTCCGGACTACCAGAACTACCAGACTTTGGCCCATTCTTGTTGTATATTTGATTTATATGAATTTGTTATTTAAAGGCAATATTATAAAGAAAGAAAGAAAAGAAAGAAAGAAAGAAATACGTTTATTGACACATGCCATATGTACACACAACATAAAAAAAAAAATATATACTTACAAGAAACTTACAACTAAACCTATAATTATATTGTGTGACTCACGGCTGCGCCAAAGATCATACTAACGTGGCTCTTATAGTCTGAAACAAAAATATAAATTAAAAAAAATGAAACTACTTCATTGTTTAAACTCCGTCCTTTCTTCATTCAAATAAATGCTAACGTTCCTATATCACCAATTCGCACTAAGCGTTTCCAAACGTCTTTTATAGTGCGGACAGCGAAGGAGTGGAACTCTCTGCCTGCGTCTGTGTTTCCGAACGCATTCAACCCTAATCTCTTCAAAGTTAGAGTGAACAGAACTTTTTCTGGGTAATCTCGCTCCATCATCGACCTTGTCTTAGTCATTCCTGACCTAGACTAAGGTCAAGAGCAAACCCATCTCACATAAAAAAGACCCTTGTCTAGCTATATGCATATTAAAAACCATGCAATTAATTTCTTGCAATCCAACAAATCACACCATTTAAAACATAAATATGTAAATCCTCCGATACGAAAATCTACCACCGCATAATATTTAAACATAGATTAAACAAAGCTCGGTAAATATTAGCATGACACGCAAATTAAGCAGTTCATAGCTTCGACAAGGTCATGAACAAACTACAACCCTTTCACACTTATTTAACTCCTGAAAACGGCAACCTAAAATTAACCATATTGCAACGACAATAAAGATTATTGTGGCTTGACGGATTTGCAGACCAGTTTGTACATTGAAGTCTGTGGCAGTGTTTCCAGAGCATCTTCAGGATTTATCTTCTGACTAGCCTTTTCCCTACAATTTTAGAGTCGGCTTCCAGTCTTACAGGCTGCAGTTGAATGGCAGTATTATTACATAAAGCGACAGCCTGTTTGGGAATAATAAGCCTTATCAACATACAAATAAAGATCACAATGATTTTGAAAAGAGATATTAAGTCAGGGATAAATTAATTTGCTATGACTGTAGTGTGATTCATTTCCATATGTTAGTTCGACCGACTATTTGAACGGTTTCTTGCGTAATCAATTTTCCGTAGTTCAAAGAAGTTATTCCAGTCGGTAAAATAAATATATCATACGCTATTTGATATTATATTGCCAATATTGGCTTTAGTGAGCGCATCTTGAGTTTGTCAACGAGCAATGGACCAGAAATTCGATAATTATTTCGTTGCATATTCCGTGGTATTCAAAGACACAGTTGGTGGCCGAGTGATTGGACTGCTACAGCTTGTCGCGAGATTGATTTCTCCTAAATTAATTTATCCAAAATTGATTTTTTTTAGTGTGGTAATATCATCAAGTGAGTCCTCCCACCCAGGGCGGGGCGGAAGGGACTGTAAGACTCCTACTGACTGAAATCCACGATGTCCTTCAACAGCCCTTTACGTTCCGGTGTCACGGTAATTCGTTAGTCCCGCCACCCCGGCAGGCTTTGGCCCTCTATAGAGGGGCCCCGTCATATGGGCGACACTCTTTGAGGCGCACGTGGAGCACAACTCGCCGTCGACCCGGGCATGGTCCATGGTCGGACAGCGAGTGGGCGTCTACCACTGCGACTGGGTCAGAGGAGGACGCTGTCCTCTCCCTCACGCGGCGCACTTTCTCCTCATCCTAAATTGACATAACATAACAATAATAATCGTATAATATAATACAATTGCCTAGTAATATGTACGAGTATGTGTGTAGGGTAGGATTAGAAAGGTATATTGTCTTTTAGTCAAGCGGAAGGGATGAAGTAATGTGGGATTTACGGAAGGGACTGCTTATACCAAATACAGAGATATTTTATCTGAGTAATATTAATAGATAGGTAGGTTTTTAGGGTTCCGTACCCAAAGGGTACAACGAGGTAATAGTACGGAGCACCTCGTACGTGAGTTCAACTCGCACTTGACCCGGCCAAGTGCGAGTCAACATCATTTCTATGATTTGCGAGTAGTTGTACCGGTTCTTGCTACTGGTGTATGTACGTAAGTTTACATGTTTGTAAACGTACGCACGATACAGGAATAATTCTTAGGGAGAGACTACTTTTTTTTTTAATAACGTAAATATTCTCATCTGGCAATACGGTTTCGTTTGGTGAAATGTGTGTTGACTGTTGACACTAATTCATGAAATAATTACATTTCCACTTGGGAGAAATATACCGTACATATGTATGACTATACCCTGAATACGTTATAATAACTTACAAGCTGTGCTCGCGACTTTGTTCGCGTGAATGTCATAACTTAACAATGTATTTTTTAGCAAATTGACAAACTTTCATACAAACTTTCATCCCCTATTACCCCTTGGGGGTAGAATTATTGATCAAAATACTTTCTTAGCGGATGCCTACGTTATAACATCTACCTGCATGCCAAACAGATCCGTCCAGTGGTTTGGGCTGTGCGTTGATAGATCACTATGTCAGTCAGTAACCTTTGACTTACATAAATAATTATTTAGATTGAAACTTGTTATGCACTCATCTCCCAGGGAGTTATGATCTATTTTCCCGGGAGGACTCTTAAATACGTGACGAACTATGCACAGCTTTTAAGTACCTCTATCTCTGTCACTTTAACCTGCCTGGAATTCTGAATAAAACTTGAATAATGCCCAAATTATGCTAATATACGCAAATGTTAGTTGATAGCACAATCATGAAGCAGAAGATTCACTTCGTGCGATATTTTATGAAAATCAGTCATGTTTTTTACGTGGAAATATCATCAAATGAGTCCTCCCACCCCGGGCAGGGCGGGAGGGACGGTCAGACTCGACTGACTAAAATCCAAGGTGTCCTTCAATAGCCCTTTATGTTCCGGGGTCACGGTAATGAAAAGAGTCCCGCGACCCCGGCAGGCTTTGGCCCTCTAGAGGGGGGGGGGCGTCATCATGCTGAATGAAAACCAGACAAAGTTAAACAATGTTGTATTCAGGGTTTTTTGTAAATCATTAACAACCGTTCTTGAGTTTTTATAACCAAAAGTATTTTCAGCCTGAAAATTGCACACTTGCAGACACAGCCTGATTTTTTTGAAATAAATTCCTATTTATTGTGCTTTAGAATGTGTTAAGGTGCACTCACTCACTGTATCAGTCACCGTCACGCCACGTCACCAGCCCGGTTTAAAAAAAAAAACTGTGCTTCTAGTATGACTGTATTTCCACACGTCAGTCACCCGTCAGTCACAGACAGTCACGTCAAATAATATTTGCATACAAGATTCATACTTTTATCTCCATATACCAAGGATCGTCACGTCTCAGTTCAGTCAGCGTCGTGCTACCGTCATTAATACACGTGTGACCAACCCGTAAATTGACTGATGTTATTGTTGAATGATTCAGTCAAACCGGCGGCAGTGACGTGACTGATGAAGGACGTGACGGTGACTGGTGTTTGTGAATGTACCTTTATTCTAAATTTAAATCTGCGCTAAATCTATGATCAGTTTTGTTTTTGTACAGTCACGAGCAATAGTATGTATACACTAAGCAAGTATTCAAAAGCGATTTTCTACTACCATATTGATTAAACTTTTGCCTTTTCATTAAACTTCTATTTTGGAAGCTGTACTATTACAAAATAGGTCTTATTTCAAAGTGGAAACCAGTATTTCAAGAGTAATTTGCTTTTGAATTTTGTTGAGTGTATGTCACGTTATTGCTCGTGACTGTACTTTGTTTATGAACCTTCTGTACAATATATTTCTTGCTACAACATTGTCCTACGCCGACGATAATTCTAGAAATAAACATAATAGCTAGAAGTCGGCATTGCGGTATACTTCGCGGCGTACCTTTATACCGATATATTTGTGGTTCAAGTGCAATGGGTTGCGAGTTCTATTAATACCGCGGCATTGCTTATGTTTGTGAGTAAGGGAAATGTAAATAGATTTTCTAAAAGTGTTTTGAACTTCAGCTACAGAACTGGAACTGTGGCAGATTCAATGCAACAAGGCATTATGTACCGTCAACCTTTGAGTTAAAGTTTATTTGCTTTTATACTTTTTTTTTTATTTGCTCCTTGCTCTAGTCTAAGTCAGACAGAGACAAAGTCTTCGATAGAGTGAGCATACCCAAAAAAAGCCTGTTCACTCTAACTTCGAAGAGTATCACTGTTTGGTAGTGCGCATTATAAAGGATGTTTGGAGGAATGACAACTAGGTATAGATAATTGCAGTGCGTCTAAAATGTCAGAAAGTCGACCCACTCTCAACACAATTGAAATGCAACTGTTCTACACATACATCAAAGCTGCTTTTCATTTGATTGTGGAAAACCTTTGATCATAGATCGACTATATTCACCTGCCTCTACCTAACTATATTGGGACGCCGCCGCCGTCCAGTTTAAAAAATGAAGCTGCATACCCCACAACCCAGTTAGTACTGGGTTAGACAATACTTGTACCCCTTAGAAAAACAGGTTGGCAGAACTTCGGGCTTCTAAATACTATAAAGTTTGTCGAAGATCTATTTAGTAATTTTTATATCGCACTGGTAAAATCATAAAATTGATCCTCCCGCCCAAGGGTGAGACAGGACGGACACTCAGACTCGTACTGACTAAAATCCTGAGATAAACTCGCGACCATCTATTTCGCGTTTGACTCCTATTTCGTCTGATAGTAAACAAAGATGTGGTCGACAGTGAAGCACGCTTGTCTAGAAGTAACCTATTTTCTCCTGACTTGATAAATTTATCTGTCCTTGGGGTTGCCCAAGGGCAGAGAAATTTATTCTTTAGCTGAATAGTTATAAAGTAATTTATCCTAATCAATATCCTCTCAATTCACAGAAACAAACACAACATTATTCATTGTTCCGTTATCAGTGGCGTTATCAGACGTGAAATGAACGAAAGTCTGTTTAGGGGTCAGCGCTTCTGCATCGGGTCGTGACATGATGATAAGCTATCAGTCACATGACTGTGTTAGCTTATTGTTGCTGTTTTACCATTGTTGTGCAGTGGTTCCCAAATTGTGCGTCGTACAGAGGGGCGCCGGTAGACGTTAGGGTCGACCATATTCCGGATTGTTATTGCGTGAAACCAAGATTCATAGATGTACAATTATCCACCAGAAAGAAGAGGATAGTCTCATTGATCTCTTTTGCAGCAACAAACCTGTACCCTTAGCACGAATTTTCACTCTTTTACTTTACAGTATTTACAGCGTTTCTTGTATGGAAAAATGGAACAGCGCCTCTGGTGTGCGAAGCAGGAACTAATTTTTTCCTCAAAAATTGTCAATTTGAAATTGTCAAAGTTCAAGTTTACTTTACGTCTCAAATACTGAAAATTCGTGCTAAGGGTACTGGTTCCACGAGTCCGGAACCAGGTAAAATTGTTTTATTATTCACTTGGTATGAACTAGTTAGAGCGTCGTGAAAAAAATCTAAACCTGTATGTGCGCCGCGAGTTGATAAAGTTTGGGAACCCCTGGTTTAGTGTATTCGTGGACGAATGTATCTGTTGACAGATGGTTGATTGATTGATTCCAGTTTTGTGTCAGTGGAATACGTGTTCTGTGAACTCACAAGCTTAGATAATAGAATGTTTAGATTCCTAGTAGGTTATTGAGAGTTGAAGCCAGAAAAAGGAAAAAAAACATTAGGTAGTACGAAAAACAAGTGAACATGTCCAAGGAAAGACGGCGACCGACAGAGAGTCATAATTCTGCTGGACAGAGGCCTCTATGTAGCTGTTACCGGCCACTTTGCGAAGGTCGTCGCTCCACCGCACTTGCATGAGGGCGTCCCTTACGTTTGCCGATTTGCGGTCTCCACTCGAGAGCACGTCTATCCCAACGGTCATAGTTTCCACGATCAATATGGCCGGCCCACTGCCTCTTCAACTTGCTTAGTCCAAAGCATAAATTACTGAAATGTCACAACTAGTCGGCAAATAGTCCGCTTCAAGTCTGCAAAAACTAAAGACGATGCCCAAAACTCAATATTTGAAATGAATTTATTTATGAATTTGGGCTAGAGCTCACTGTTTTGAAGGTAAATTGAATCATATATGACTCGCTTTTTTAACAACATATTCCGGAACAGAAAATACATGAACTTCGAATATTTAAATGAACGAAATATATTCAAAGCAACAGAAATACCAAAACAAAACTCCATAAACGTAGCTCAGCATCAAAATGCAATTCAAAATACATAATATCCAGTCCCTTTGACTATTTCAGCGTAAAGTTCTCATGTTTAATATTTACAAAGCGCTGTTAGTATCGTGTTATATCAACGTTACTAACATGTTATATAAACGTGGAAATCAGACTAATATACTAGTTCTCAGAAATGTAGGTAAGCAGTTTATGTCTCAAAGCAAATGTCATATTTCATTTTATGTGACAGTGATTGTACTATATTCAACGTTATTGGATTAAATAACGTTATTTCGATGAAAATACACATAAAATTATCGGGTTTTGATGAATATATGTAGAATATGTATAATGTAGAAGTTTGAGGGAAAGAGATTAAAGTACCCTGTGTCCTAACCAAATCAATTGGCTGTTGTTATTTGCGAACATCAAGTTCACGGGGATATGCATAGGCACAAAAACAGAGTAGGCATTTCGTCACCACGAACGAAATAGTCCTTAAAAATTGTCGCGGAATGTCATCAATGGCCCCGGGACGCAGTAACGTCAGTAGGAGTCCGACAGCCTCTTTCGCTTCACTTAGGGAGAACTCGTTTGATGATAATTATTACCACCAACTCAAATATTAAAAATATCGCCAAGTGCGACGATCGGCGATTGCTTTAGTTAGTACGCGGCCGTCGCCGTTGGCGGGGAACAAAAGGTTGTTTAAAATATTCCGTAGAAAGGAAACATAAGTCCAAGCACTGAAAACACACTAAGCTGATAATGCTAAGTTATTATTCCAGCATTAACACTAAGCCTAAACAAGGATTAGTCACCCAAGCTGTTGCCAACATCCAGGATCAAAACAGTTTGCATATTCCGGTCCGTTTCTCGCCCTAATTTACTACAATAAAATGTACTAAAACTTTCGTAAAACGACCCGACATTTTTGAACAAAAACCTTTTCAAATACATCCAGCTTAAGACCAGTGCTTCACCGCGCAGACACCTAAAACATTTCATTTTGAACAACGCAAATATTATGAAGGGCTCGTGAGATCTAAACGTTTCTAAAGGTAAGGGTTCAGGGAATGACCATCCTACTTATCAATACTGAAGAGCTGAGCTGGTTTGAAAGGGTTTTATGTCCATTCAATAAGAGTGAATATCTAATGTGTTGTCAAGTCTTTTTAAGGCGGGTCCAGACATGTATCATTTGCCCGATCCGATCACTGTATCCGTATCGTCGACGCGTATCATGATCGCATATGTGGACAGGTAATGATATACGTATCATGATACGGGATCTCGATACGCCGTTATGATACGGCCCGTCCCATGTCGTGTCGGTTTTTGTCCGATCATCAAAGGTGATACAGAATTGTGAAGATGTAGACACAGAATGTGAAGAAGATGGATACGGAGCAAATCGGAGGCGTCCACAACTTGATACAGGGCTTGATACAATACGCAGATACGGATACGGTAATAGGATCGGTCAAATGATCATGTCTGGACCCAGCTTTAGGTTCTTTTATAAAGACAGTAAACGCCAGAATTTTGTCGCACGGTAGTTTGTCGTGTCTCTTGTTGAAGCTGTCCACACCCCACCACATGGCGTCGTTGTGGCCGTGGTGTGGTTGTGGTACGTGTGAATTGACACTAGTCTTCCTCTTCTATATTTGACGTCAGCAGTTGATCAGCATAAACCTGAAACCTAAACACGCAGTCGCTCCAATAAAAAGCGTTCGTTTTCCGAACATTTTAGTTACATTCAACTCAATGATCGTGTATTCGCGCGACTGCATTGGTTAGGTTGCAGGCTCATCTACTAATGATGTAACAACACATTTTCTTACAATTTAGGTGTCTTGTTTGTTGAAGACCTAAATTTTAAGTAAGGGGCCTTTAGAAAGACACCAGATCACCCCACAGATACAAATGAATCTCTTGCTAGCGTCATAATTCCTGTCCACGAGCGGGCGCTCCCCTAGCTTACATTATCCCCTCTGATTTTCTAAATAAAAGAGGAACACAAAAACTGGTCTGAAACCGGTTATAAACAGGGAGGGTACCTACTTTTAAAATATGTGATTGTAAGTTCGTCTGTAGTTATTCCGTTCTTTGTTTTATGTACGCAGAATGTCTATGTTGGGGTCGAATTCCAGTCTGACTGAATGCAGCTTAGTGTCTGCTTATCCGACCTCCAAAACCCAGTAACTGTGTTATAACCATTACAACCTAGTGTAGGGTCCAGAGCAAAATTATGAAATACTGAAACCTCTTTTCGTGAAGTATTTTTTTTAAACTATTTGTCAAAGTTTCGATCTTCTGACTAACAGTGATGACCTAAATATCTGCAAATGATGGCCGATTTTTCCACGACCTCCTCTCTCTCCACAAAATAAGAGAAGAGCTTAGTACTAATTTAGAACTGTATAGAAATGGTTTACCCCAAAAAAAAAACACAATAACAAACAAAATATCATTACTACATTTAGGAAATGGGTTTTGAAGTCAGACAAATAGTCAACGTTTTACATCGAACTTCAAAAGATCCTCTGCCACTGTTTTATGTGGACTTAGAGCCAAAGCATAATAACAAGGAAATCTTCAGCGTGAAACATATAAACAACCTAAAAGTTACCTTTGAAGCTCCTTATAAAAAGAAGAGCAAGGAAATTCTGCAATGCAAAAGATGTCAGAGATTTGGCCACACTAAAAACCAATGCTATAGACCTTTTAGGTGCGTCAAATGTGGTGAAGAACATCCAACCACGACATGCAAAAAGAGACCAGACACAGATGCTACTTGTGCAAACTGCCAGGAGAAACACCCTGCGAGCTACAAAGGTTGTAAACTGTATAAGCAATACAGAGAAAAAATATTAAAAATGACACCAAAGACCAAAGAAAAAACACAGGTGACACAAATAGCAGACCAATTTAAAAATTTGACTAACAACAAAGACAACAACATACATCAGACATACGCAGAAGCAGCCAAGACGGCTAAACAGGCGGAAAGCGTCACAAACGTCCACAACATTACCCAGTTACTGGAGACAATGCTCGAAAGGGTCCAGCAGACAATGATGACTGTAATGGAAAAGATGATGGACAAAATGCTAAATAGCATTGTCCAGCTAGTCAGCAGCCTTTCGCATAAATGATTGGATACAACCTCCGAGTTATAACTTGGAACGCCAACGGCTTGACGGAAAGACGTCAAGAATTAGAAACCTTCCTTGAAACAGAGCGGATAGACATAGCCCTTATATCCGAAACAAGATTTACAGATAAATCACATGTTGTATTTAAAAATTACACTTTATACACCACCAATCATCCATCTGGAAACAGCCATGGAGGAACAGCAATAGTTGTGAAAAACAATATCCAGCACTATCCACTGGAGCAATTCCAGACAGAAAAAATACAGGCAACCTCTATGAAACTCACAGGGAAAAATACTGAAACGACAATATCTGCGGTCTATTGCCCTCCTAGACACACAATATCTGAGGGAGACTTTAAAATATTCTTTGCTACATTGGGTCCTAGATTTATCGCTGGTGGTGACTGGAACTCCAAACACACGCATTGGGGTTCCAGACTTATTAACCCAAGAGGCAGGCAACTTCTACGAGTAACCGAAGGAATGAAGCTTGAATGGCTTTCCAATAGTGAACCTACCTACTGGCCAACGGACCGAAACAAGATTCCTGATTTGCTTGATTTCTATATAACAAAAAATGTTGACAGGAACTTCACAAAAGTGGAATCGTGTACAGACTTAAGCTCGGACCATACTCCAGTCATCCTCAATATTTGTACAACGGTGACACTTACAGAGCCACCTACACGAATATACCATACAAAAAACACACACTGGGAAACATACCAAAGCGTCATAACCAAAGAAGTGGAATTGCATAAAAAGATTGTATCGGTGGAAGACCTGGAAAATGCTGTTGAAAACTTAAACCTTGTCATTCATAGAGCGGCCAATAAAGCTACACCTAAAAGCAAAGGAAAGCCCCTCAAACAAAATATATATCCTAAGAACATCATAGATAAAATTAAAGAAAAAAGAAAACTTCGAAAAACTTGGCGTACTACTAGGTACCCGAGCGACAAAACTTTATTTAATAAATGCTCTGAAGAATTAAAGAGCCTCATAGAAATGTTTACCAACAACAACCTCCAAAACTTCCTGTCAACACTTTCTCCAACAAAAGATACGAATTACTCGCTGTGGAAAGCAACTAAAGCGTTAAAAAAACCTAAAGCTCAAAAAACACCTATCAGAGATAACACAGGAGGACGGGCAATAACGGATAAAGAGAAGGCCACTACATTTGCCGAACATCTAAGCAGTGTCTTTCAACCATACTCAGAATATGACCAGGATCACTTTACAAAAATTAAAGAGTAACTTAATTCGCCCCTGCAAATGTGCCTGCCGTTAAAAAGCGTTAATAAGAAGGAGGTTCTTAGAGAAATAAGAAGTCTCAAGGAAGGAAAAGCACCAGGTTACGATCTTGTTGATGCAACCCTCTTGAAGCATCTACCACACAAGGGAATCATGTGCCTAGTCAAGATCTTCAATGGCTGTCTTAGGCTCGGACACTTTCCAGGGCAATGGAAAATTGCTCAAGTTGTTATGGTGCCTAAACCGGGCAAACCACTACAAGAAACGACTTCATATAGACCTATAAGCCTGCTCCCAGTAATTGGGAAAATATTGGAAAAAATTATCTTAAACAGAATGAAAGAGCACTTAAACCACATAATCCCCTGCCACCAATTTGGATTCAAAGAAGAGCATGGTACAATTGAACAAGTTCATCGTATCGTAGACGCCATAAGTAGATGCTTAGAAAATCGACTTTACTGCTCTGCGGCCTTTTTAGACATAAGTCAAGCCTTTGACAAGGTCTGGCACGATGGACTAGTATACAAACTTAAGAAGTTACTTCCTCATTCATTCTACCATATACTCTTATCCTACCTCAACCAAAGAAGTTTCCAAGTCAAAAGCAATGATGAGTACTCGGACCTACACGAGATAAGATCAGGTGTTCCACAGGGCAGCATACTGGGTCCAGTTTTATACCTGATTTACACATCGGACCTTCCAACCAATGGCGACACAATAACGGCAACCTACGCTGACGACACTGCTGTCCTGTCAGTACATTCTAGCTCAGAAACTGCGTCATTCCAATTACAAAATCATCTGAACGACTTGGAGAAATGGTTCAAACAGTGGCGCATAAAAGCAAACCAAACTAAGTCCACCCATGTAACTTTCACACTCAGGAAAGAAACCTGCCCGCCAGTAAAATTATACAACGAGAACATCCCACAAGAATCATACGCTAGATACCTAGGTCTATACTTAGATCGGAGATTAACTTGGCAGAAACATATCTGGAGCAAGCGTAAACAACTTGACACCAAACTTCGCAGTATATACTGGCTAACAGGCCGCCACTCCCACCTAAGCAACTTGAGCAAAATGATGGTCTACAAAGCTATCATTAAGCCAATCTGGACATATGGCATTCAGCTATGGGGCGCTGCCAGCAACAGCAACATCGAAATCCTGGAGAGATTCCAGAGCAAAGCACTGAGAAACATATTTAATATACCCAAAAGCATAAGTAACAAATACATGTACCTGGATCTGAACATACGAACAGTCAAGCAGGAAATAAGTCAGCATAGCCTTAGATACCAGAAAAGACTTGCACAACACACAAATGAGCTGGCACTAGCAATGAGTGGAGTTGGAGGACAACAGCACACGAGGCTGAAAAGAAGTGACATCCCCAGTCTCAGCGCCAGATTCACATAGAGAGATGAGAGCTATGCTAGTATGGAAGCACTCTCACAATAAATAAATTACAAACCAAACTAGGAAGTTGGTCTACACAGTGGCTTATTGTTTAAGGACAGATTGCCATGGAGCAGAAAAAGAAGAAAAAAAAAAAAAAAAATTACTACAACATAAAGAATTTCCTACACAAAAGTTATACACGATATAAAAGAAAAAAGACGGTATTACTAATCTTTGTAAAAGGGCTTACAGGATATTTTCTCCGGACCGAGAACTATTCTTTTGTTAACTAGGTACAGTCGACTTAATTTCTGCACTGGTAATGCTAAAGAAAATTCCTTTTATTAAAATGATATTATAATTTAAATTGGATAGAGGAATGCTATTACTGAGAAAAGCGGATAAGTAATTAATTTAACGTTTGAGTTAAAAAAGACTACGATATTGTGGAATAGTAAAGCTCAAGCTGCGGGTAAAAGCTGCGGTATATACATTTTGATACGTGGTTGGTAACACAACATGTAATTTAACTATTTTCTTCAATGGCGAATAAAGTATCTAGTTAATTTAATAAAACCGTTAGGATGAACGAAATTAAAAATATCCAGGTAAACAAATTAACGAAATAATAATATTAGGTCCCGACTTACGAGTTGTAAGTCGTGGGTTCAAACGCAGCCAGGCACATAACTTTGAGTAATTTATTTCATCACCACTGCTCTCAGTACCTGGAGGCCTGTGTCCCAGTGGGAACAATTATAGGCTGACGATGATGATGTTGATGATGACTTCGAGGCAGAATAAGTTTTCCCACATTATTTTCAAAGACCAAAGGTGTATTTTTGGAATTCAACAGGTGGTTTAATATAATAATACAATAGGTGCATACTTATCCTTCTTCAAGCAGGCGAAAAATAGATATAACAATGTATTTCTATTGTTTGCTTTTAAACAAAATAGGTATAATATTCCTATATAAATAATAATTAATACAGTTCAAAGCCCTTAAAACATAAAATAAATTAGATATTAGTCACTGCGATTATACGGCCATTATTATGCGTTAATTCAAAGATTTACATTGTTCGATTGGCTCTAATGGTAGCCATACACCATACTGCCTATTTGTCAATTCGGCATAATACTGCCAATTTGATCAAATAGAATTGAACGTGTATGGGGGTGGAATGCCAATTTGATGGCATGACATGCCAATTTTGATAGGTCATCAAATCGTTTTTGACACAACGTCAAATCGGCAGCAGTGATGCCATCTTAGCAACTTCATAGATAGGTAGTTAGCTAATTTTATAAAGGTGCTAGAAAAAAAGCTAAAAAGTGTAACTTGTGGCTAAACTTTTTAGCTACTTTTCTACAGGGACGGTTAGGCCACGTTCACACGGCGATTATTTTCCCGTATACCGTACACGAGATTTTATCGAATAGAGTTGACCAGTTTTAGGACAACTTTGCACGGTACACGGTAAAATATTATATTTCTCAAACACAGGATTTTCCCGTATGAACGCCGTTTAAACTATTTTTAAGTTTTCATTTGTGAACTGTTATTACTGAGCTCTATTCGAAAAAATCTTGTATACAGTATACGGGAAAATAATCGCCATGTAAACGTGGCCTTACCAGGAAAACTGAGGCTTTTCGCACATGGATCGCATGTACACTCGTAAAAAAAAAGAGTTATTCATTTAATTTAAACCAAAATACGATTGAAAACTTGAGAGGTGTCAAGGGACCACGAAAGCAAATTAAAAAAAGGTTCATGCTATTTTCGACCTTATTGACATTTATGCAAACACCTGATTTTAATGAAGGAGCAATGTTAACGAATGAGAATGTGAGAAAAACAAACTAAATTTTAAATGTCGATAAGGTCGAAAATCGCTTGCACCACTTTTTTAACTTGCAATCCTTAAGCAAATGTTTTCAGACCTTCAAGCGATTTTCGACCTTATTGACAACGATGCAAACACCGGATTTTAATGAAGAAGCAATGTTAACGAATGAGAATATGTGAAAAACAAACTAAATTTTAAATGTCGATGAGGTCGAAAATCGCTTGCACCACTTTTTTTAACTTGCTATCCTTAAGCAAGTATTTTCCGACCTTCAAGCGATTTTCGACCTTATTGACAATGATGCAAACACCGGATTTTAATGAAGGAGCAATGTTAACGAATAAGAATGTGAGAAAAACAAACTTAATTTTTAATGTCGATAAGGTCGAAAATCGCTTGCACCACTTTTTTTAATCTAATTCGATAGTTTCATGATGAAATGAAAAGGTGCTAGAAATTGTAGCTGTCGTCACCGAGTAATAGCCAGATCTAGTTGCTGAGTTGGCATCACTGCTGCAGATTTGAAGTTGTGTCAAATCTATCGTATCGATAGGCAAGATGGTGTATGGTGTATATGGACGAACTGCCGATTTGAAACAATTGCAAGCGTCAAATCTATCGTATCGATAGGCAGGATGGTGTATGGCTACTATAAGGCATCAAATCTTTACATATAATAAAATCGTAGAGATGTCATTCCTGTACATTGAATATTTTTTTCTTTTTGTATTTTTTTCGAGATAAGGGATCGATTCTGATGCCAGATCAACTTTTATTTTTTTTCGAAATTTTTTATGTTTTTTTGATTTGATCTATCTCCGAAACTACTGTAAAGTTGTCGATCAAATTTTCCTCAAATATTCCTAATAATATGCTTCTGTTAATATGCTATGTATTATTACGCTATGTTTCCTGGGAGATAAGCAATTTTGAATTTTGTTGTTTTTAGATGTTTGTTGATAGTTGGAAACTAAACCACTGGATATTATTTAGTCAATTTTTCCTCAAATATTCCTTAAACTGCTGTTCTATTAATAGGATATGTATAATTACGCTATTCCCCTTGGGGGATTAGCAATTTTATAATATGTTGATTTTCAGTCATTGTTGACATTTGTACAGGAACCGCTATTTGAAAATCAATGTCAGCGTACTAGCCAGTCCGGTCGGTAACCTGCTTGACTTTCATGCAAGGGGTCTCTGGATCAAATCTCGCAGTTTTTTTTTCTCTTTTTGAGTTTTTTTTTTATTTGTCCTGACAGTTTTAAATAATAATAAAAAATGTGCATAATTTTGTTTCAATATTATTCGCGATTTTAAATAATTACTATTTTTTTTCAATACTTCTCTAGGATATAAATCTACACCAATTTAAATTGTAGGTAGTAAGTTGGATATTTTTTTTATTTGTAATTGTTTCGAGGTGTGGAATTTTAAAGATTAGAAAAAAATCAGGGTTTCTATAATTTGTGTTTATATAAGTTTTGAATTGGTGCTCAAACCAATGCATAGATTCTGTTTTAAACGACGACAAGTTGTACTCATCGAGTCAGATAATTAATTATTTTTAGGTATCACGCGGTATGCTAAAGGGAGAAGAGCAATGCTATCGTACGTTCAATTTGCAGCGATACTGTAAATCGACCCAAAAATGATAGTCTAATGTGTTTAAAATAAACACGGTTCTTTGAAACTAATGTCGCTCAAATAGAACGTTTCCTATGGAAACTATGTACCTAGATATAACATTATTGATCTAAAGTAATCATAAAAATGCAAGTATGTTTGTTTTTTACCTCTTCACGCACTACTACCTACTGAATCGATCGTCCCAAAATTTAGCATATAAGTTATCAGGAGTATAGACACGGATATAAGGTATCTTTCATCCCGAATAACAGAAGAGACCTGTTTCCGAGAAAACAATTACGTTCATACTCCAGATGGCGCCACACGATCCGTATTGTTTCTCAAATTCCAAAATAACGCAAGCGAAGCCGCGGGCAAACACTAGTATTTAATAAAATGGTGATGCTTGGTTTTAATATACAAAAATGTCGCGTCATGTTCAATAAGATTCATACATAATATAGCCATATCAAACACAGTCAGTCAGTCCCGGCGCTTTTTTAGTGGTTGCCACTGTTGATTCTGGCTTTCAGGAGTTACAGTGGTTTGGGAATTCTGTGGTGGGTTTTTCCCAAATAAAAAAAAACCGTACAAACTTATATGAATGAAGTTTTAGGTTCTAGAATGAAAGCCAGGTTAGTTTTGAACCCGATAAATGGCGCCGCAACTTTATTCTGTTTTAGTTTTAGACAAAAGATGCATACCTACTGAAGACTTAGTTATACAACACGACAATCACATTAGTATTGTCGCCCTGCTCACTCACATTAATAATCAATTCTTTCCTCTCGTACATACCAACAAGTTCCTACTCTTCACTATTAATACGTCTATCACGATAAAGGGTAGTCGAACGATTTAATTTCTCGCATCTATGGTAATAATAACTGTTTTGATAACGTTATCAAATAACTGGAAAGCTCAGCTATTAAACACCCCAAAAAAAGCCTAGAATGTTCTTACTGCTGGGTTCTTGTTTTTTGATGGAGGTTGGGCTATAGTTCACCATGAGGGCTCAGTGCTGATCTGTAGACGTCACATGTCTTTGAATTTTTTGGTTGTAATACATGCACGATGTTTTCCTTCACCGTTTCAGAGCATTCCGTTGCCATCGGCCACCACTTCGTCCACCATCATCATCATCAGCCTATAATGTTCCCACTGCTGGGACACAGGCGTCCTCTCTGTGAGAAGGACTGGGCCATAACCCACCACGCGGGCCCAGTGCGGGTTTGTAGATAGCATACATGTCTTCGAATTTTTGGATCTAGGACATGCCGGTTTCCTCACGATGTTTTCCTTCACCGTTTTAAGAGAAGTGGTGATGAAATAATGTACACAAAGTAATGCGCCTGGCGGGGTTCGGACCCACGACTTACAATTCGTAAGTCGGGACCGATACCAGCCACCACTGCTCTCTTCGTCCACCATGGCAATAGTTTCGCCCCTATTACCTACATCTGATTTGAACATACCTAGCGTGATGGTATACTATTTACACACTTGAACCCCTAGAAGAAGTGATAATAACATTGTCGGGAGAAGGCCAGACCTTGGCCTATTTTGAACTGGGAGCCACTCGCCTGTATATAAGCTAATACTAGCCTATTTCTAAGCATGTCGGGGTCGGCTTCTATTGTAACTAGATGCGGTTGAATATTTACACGTATTCACACCTCGGTTGACCGCAAAAATAATCTAGATTAAAATTTATTCAGTAGCGTAATTTTATTATTATTGTACTTGCGAAAGCTTGAAAGATGGATGTTTGTTACTCTTTTTCGCAAAAACTGCTGAACTGGTTTGGATGAAAAGCACAGGGATTTTGGCGTAAAAAATGGCCTCCATATGACTGTCAGTATCAGTGTCATCATAGCTCTTGAACAGTCTCAGTATCAGTTTAGTCTACTGACTGGAGGCCCTATGAAAAGGAATTTAATCCCGTTAAACCATCAATTAGAAAATATACAACTAAAACGTCTCGTGGGGTAAACATTAGCAACAAAAAAAAAAAGGTTTTTCATACTGATGGGCCCGATCAATTTCTCTAGCAAATTTTTTTTTTTTTGCGAATTTCCAAAAGTATTGGATCAAATATTGTTCACTAACATAGTCTGAGTCACCCCACGAGAGGTTTTGCGCTATTAACGTTACACGTTGATATTGTTGGGGATGTTTAAGTGTATCTAGAACCTTTTATCCCGGTGTAACGATACTGTGGTATATTTGTGAACATCACAATGGCGAAGCACCTATTCCATTATAAAGTAAATGTTTTATCAAGTGGTTAAAATCTTGCTATTAATTAAGTTGTAGATGCCAAGTAACTTATTCCGAGTTAATTGACCTAAAGCTAGTAAATAATTATATTCATTAAAACGAGCCGTAAGTATCAACATCACGCCATGTTTGCCGGTTTTACCTAGACTTGTCGGACGGCGAGTGTAAAATTATTTTATGTAAAGTAAATACTACAACGGGCATCGCAGCCAAGGCGGATCTGAAAAACGTTGGCCTGATCTCACAAATCCAACTGACTCCTTTTTGAGAAACTGGCCTGAAAAGGCATGAAAAATACCGACCGAATTGGGAACCTCCTCCTTTTTGAAGTCCGTTAAAAACGATTGGAAGGATATGCGGGAGGCATTAGCCCATAGGTATGACAGAACAGGCAGAAACAAAATGAACACTGCAAGTTTTTTGGTGTATGAGTGAGTGATGTTTATACTAATGTTTTAAACCTGAATAGTTTGTTTGGTTTAGATTAGTAGATAGTCCATTTAATGAGGAAAGCTAAATACCATCACGTTATTACCAAAAGATTTGAAATCGTTGGGAAAAGTTAGTAGGTACCTATTTAATAAAATGGGTACTGAGCATATTTTGATGCATGTTTTAAATTTTATTTGATTTATTTTGACTACGGGTTTTTATCAAGACGCTAGTTATGTCTCAATCAGATATTTTGATCACAAGTACACCAAATAGAAACATCGATTTTGTTCAATAGGATATGCTAATTGAAAAAAGATACAAATGGTAAGTCTTATAAAGCTCAAATTACATCACCAGTACCACCGTTTCTTATTGACCTAAAGGGCGTTTAAAAGCAATAATTTATTTTTAATAGAATAATTATTGCTTAGTTCATGTTAATTGACTAGTATGCTTTAAGTTATTGCAATATTTTTTTTTTTTTTTCAAATGATCACTTTTACATTTAAAATTGAGGCAGCCCCATTAAGTTATAAATAATACTTGTGTTGGGCCTGACTCACTCCTACCCGCTATTACATGGCAGCGATATCTAACAACAATCAGAAACAAAATTAAATTAAAAATCGTAATTAAAATAATAATCAAAATAAAGAAATCAGAATTTAACACAAAATTAAAATCCAATCAAAATTAAAACAGGAACAAATTAAAAACAATACCATGATTAAACACAAAGTCAAAATTGAAAACTAAATTAAAATCAAATCAATATAAAAATTTAAATAAGGACGATTAAAATCAAACCAGGATTAAATCTAGAATCAGATCAAAACAAAATAAAATAATTAAAATAAATGTCATTTTTTAAATGAAAACAATTAGGTAATATCTAAACAGAATTAAAACTTGAATCAAAACAAAAGTAAATTATTAAAATCAATGTCATATAGTTAAAATGAGAATGAAATAAAATAAAATGAAAATTACAATCAAAATTAATATCAGATTCATTTCAAAAGCAACATTAGAATAAATCAAGTTAAATTTTTAGAATTTAAATTCTACATTAAATTAATTCTACAACTTTAGTTTGTTATTTCGCGTGTATGTGTGTGGTGTTTGTGTGTGTGTTGTTGTATAGGGTTGGTGTATTGTGTATGCGAGTGTATGTTGTGTGCCACCTGCACACATGTTAGGTAAGTATGTCTATTTGTGCCATATAAGACAAGGAAGTTTGATGCGTTTATACTGTCATTTAGCTAGTTCTGACTAAAATATCTTCGGTTTCCGCATAACTTATTGATTTTAGCCACTCAGTTATGATCTTTTTGGACTGCTGCAGAACCTCAGAATGGAACTTTACTTTTACTTTTCTTTATATATACACCGTGACTTTTTAGTCGTCTTACAAAAGCAGCCCAGTTCATGTACCCAATGATCAGAACACGTTTATAATAAAAAAATAGGTATTTAAGAGATTTGAAAATTTTTAAAATAAAATTTTAATTCGTTATTATGACGCAAGGTGTAGCTAGAAACACCCTTGTCTCATAGAAAATGGAGATAGAATGATCTGCCCGACTATTGCGCTGGGTAGGTATACTTTACAGCTAGATACGTAAACATTTAACAGGGTGTTTCATAATTTCTAATGCACCTATTTATTAAAAATAAAAATTATTATTAACGATTAAAAAAAAAAAAAACTTGCCTAGAGGTATTTTAGGTCGGATACATTAAGTGGACCCTTTTTGTAAGACGACTAAAAAGTCACGGTGTATATATAGTCTAATGGATTTAATTCGTCATCTATCAAATGGCCTTTGCCCATTTATTTACATTTTTCCTTTCGATACAAGCTCATAACGTCTAACTTATAACGTACTTACTTGATAACCTTAAAAGGATTTATTTATTGATATAAAAGTACCTAGCAGTACTTAAACAGATTTATAATTAATATCTGGTTGACTGAGCTTCGCTCGGTTTTTAAAATGTCTATATCTTGGGAATCGAGCTTTTCTCGAACCTTGATAAATCTATTGAATAACAAACCCCTAATTTGTAACTTTCATGAAAATCCTTGAAGCCGTTTCCGAGATCCTAATTACATAAATGAATAAATATACAAGAATTGCTCGTTTAAAGATATTAGATAGATAAGTGATTGTAGTATTACAGTTGACTAGAAATAAATCGCGCTTCGATAAGGTTCGTGACTCCGAATGAGTACGATTGACTCACCAAACTCATTTTGTTTAATTTTCGAATCGGGAAACTGATGAAAGACAACCCTAAAATTAAATAACCAATTACTTTTTTACTAATTAATTAATACTATTTCTGTGAGAGCTATATCTCGGTACGTTTAATTACCGTGAATCTTTTAAACATTATTTTATTTATTATCACGAGGTAGGTATTAGCCACTTGATCAAAGTCATGTGGTACCTATCTTGGATTAAGACTATAACTCTTCCGAAGACCAGTCTGAAAGACCTTGGACGCGATGAAGTCACTTTGCGTAAAGAGCTCATTTTAATTCAGTTTTTATGGGGCAATGTACTGAATTTACATAATTATAATATGAATAATGTTTACACAGTTGTTGGAGTCACATGATCTCTTGTTCTGGTAAGTCTAATTAAGACCTTTTATTTACTGAATTTTAAGACACACATGCTTTACATCAAGCTGTGTATAACCATTTTATCTTGGTCTCGATTTGCATGATCTTTCCGCTGCTACTGGACGAGATGCCTTGCGCCTTTTAAAGCATCTGAAGAAATCATTTATTGGAACGAAGTTCCTTATCGCGTGTTGTGAAAGGGGGCTAGACGGGAACACATCTTACGAAAAGTTGGCACGACACTTTTTTGCCTCGCCCCGCACCTCGCGCCTGCACCCCGTGCCCCGTACTTCTCACTCAACCCACGTTCCTCGTGACTCTTGTCGTATTGCGGCGTGCACATGTTTCTCTGTCTCTCTCTCTAATAGAAAGCAAGCCAGATATTTTCGTTTCGTCTTTCTATTTCGCATTGAACAGTGTGGTGTTGCGACGATTAATTTTGTTAACTTCGTTCCATCCGGGTGTCCCTTGACACCTCTCAAGTTTTATGAAATTACATTTTACCAAAGGTTCGCGTTCGAGCGCATGCTATATCGCCTCTAAATATAAACGATGATGTGTCTGCTTAATGAGCTAACTTAGTGAGACATTTTTTTACCTAAACCGAAACCCTAGCATGAGTTCTACGTATTTGACCGTACAGCGCACTTTTAGTACTATGGCGTAAATTATAAAAAAGCTTAAGTTGCAAAAAGGCCTAGGAATTAAAGCCTTTTTGATTTCTAATTAATTGCATACCATATTTTTTTTAATCTCAACCATCTAGGCCAAGGGGTGTCAGTTAATTCCTATAACTCTTCCATTTAAAAATAGCTGTACCGTCGGCAACTCTCCAGGGGCGAAAGAAAATAAACTCTTTGAAAATCAGGTCTCTTCTAAGTGGGAGATTTAGAGCGAAATGTAGTGTTTCTTATACAGCTAGGATTTAGTTGAGTGTTTCTCTAGAGACCGCGATAACGAAGGGGCTAGGGATGATGTTGCAATATGATATCGCTACATGTAGGATGCTGATGGCTTAGTAACTTAGACAGAGTAGAATGTTTTTTTTTCATTAAATTTTGTCATCAGGTAGGTATTTTGTTTTGTAGTTTTTATGTGTCATACAAATGTGTATTTTTAAGTATTATTAGTTGTAGTAAGTATTATTAGTACCTACTGTAGCCACTCGCATATTGAACGAATAAAAAAAAATCTGTTAAAAATAACTAAAACCCGACTACGACAAAAACGTGCACTGAAAAGTATAAAACAAGAACAATTTTAATTTGATCGATATTGTGTGAAACAACCGCAGGTCACCTACCCTATAACCAGCGAACAACTGAGACGCTTCTAACGACACCTTATTTGTCAAGTAGTTTAGAAGATATGAGGGAACAGACAAACATACATAGATACATACCGGTCAAAATCATAACCCTCCTAATGGCTTTGCCGTAGTCGGGTAAAAAAGACTAAATTAATAACGATAGGCACTAATGGGCAGCTATTATTGGAAATTTTAATTTCATAACTCAAGTTTCATGAACAATTTCGCATACATCGGGTATTCGAAATTGTTCATGAAACTTGAGTTCCATTCACAATTTCAAAAATGTATTTAAAATTGTTCCTGAAACATTTTCATTCCCAATTCGATTAGAGGGTTTGTATTGTAGACCTTTGTTTTAACGCAAAGGATTTGAAAAGACGTGTTTGTAATGTCTGTCAACCTGCAACATAATATCCTACTAATATAATAAATGTGAAAGTTTGTGAGGATGTATGTGTGTATGTAGGTATGTTTTTTACTCTTGCAAAAATCACTGAACGGATTTGGCTAACATTTGGTACACAGATAATTTATAACCTGGATTAACACATAGGATAGTTTTTATCGCGATTTTATGTTCCCGTGGGATAATTTTAGCGGGTGAAGCCGCTGGCAACGGCTAGTAATATATTAACTCAAAAATTTAATTCAGCTACGAAACTGATTAGAGACAGCTTCGTCAAGATAAGTAACTTTAAGCAAATTCTAAAAAGAAGGAGGGTCAACTCAATGGGTATTTATTTTTTCTATCTATAAGTAATTTTCCCAACAAACAGTTCAAGTTATTATTTTCATTTTACTACGATTTACCCAAGAATAAGGCCCCAACTGTGAGATAATATTTTGATATTATTGATTCCTTTGTTTAATAAGACAAGCTTCAGATGAAGTAATCTATAACGTGTCGTAGTCAGGCGTTCAGAAACTGATATTGTATTATTCACTAACAAAACGAGCGTCACGTAACATCTAGATTATCTACATCAGGTACAAGTAATGTCTGTGTAATACGCTAGACAGAGGTGTTTAGAATTCTAAGGAGAAAGCCAGACGTGTGGTAATGGTTTTGTTTGGTGATAGCCAGAGCCGCATCTAGGCCCTAATGTTGGGTCTTTTTTTACGTGGTAAAATCATAAAATGAGTGCCCCAACCCCTACTATCAGACTAGTACTTACTAAAATCCACGGTATTCTTCAATTGCCATTTATGTTCCGGGGTCACGATAATGAGACAAGTTCCACGACCGCGGTAGGCTTTAGCCCTCTAGAGGGCCCCGTCATTACGCTGACGCTCTTTGAGGCGAGCGCGGACCGGGGCATGGTCCATGGTCGGACAGCGAGTTGCCCTAATTTTGGGTCTTGTGTAAAAATAACTTGAGGCCCTTTGAACCGTTGCACTCAGGAATGACGGGAAGTCCAAAATAATTACATAGTAATCCGACTTTTCTTGTTTGCACTGCTTATTTTAGTAAGAGAATACTAAAGCGAAGAGGTTCAGAAAATTGAGTTATTTGAACTGTTGATTTTACTAATAGAATGTAAGAGCGAAATGACACAGAAAATTTAGTAAATCTCACTCAAGTAAAAGCTACATTTAGAGGTAGCTCAAAAAAATATAAGTTTCTGAACCACGATGTCTACATTTTTTAAGGCAATGTTTACTAAAATTACGAGTTTCTTATAAAAGATTTGAGATGATCTCATTCAATAAGATTAAGTATGTGATATTTTCTCGGTTATGGCGGGGCGGAGGCCCTGTCACGATGGCCCCGTGTTATTTTAACGGCGATAGCTACGTCCCTGGCTTTGTCTAAATACGGTTAAAGGAACAAAGGAATAATATCTATCGGCAATTAGTAAATATCATTAACTCAATGTGTGCCTACATGGTCGATTATGGATTGCTTGTTTCACAGAGGTTAGGCCTTTGTGTACCACGAGTACCAGAAGGAACGTTATTATGCTGATTCTATATTCAGCACAATATTACGCCATTATAATCATATTGTGCTTTTTTGAACATTACCTTTTTTGAAACCTTTTCTTCTCCATGAGATTTGAGATTTACATTTTTGAAATGAGCAACTACAATATACTTTTACAAGTTTTATTATTTTGTGACTCGAACTTAATGGCTGCTACACACCTTACGATAAATCGTTACGATTAGTCGGTACAGTTAAAACTGCAACGATAAATCGACAAGTGTGTATGAGAAAAACTGTACAGTTTGTTCGATTTTTCTCATACACACTAGTCGATTTATCGTTGCAGTTTGAACTGTACCTACTAATCGTAACGATTTATCGTAAGGTGTGTAGCAGCCATTAGCTTAGTAATTTTGTGTTTTGTTTTTATTTTTAGAGAATCAAACAATCATCAAATTGTTTGATTCTCGACTAATAGCTATTGCCAGTGGCTTGGTCCACTACAATTCGAAAATTATTCTACGGGAAGATAAAATTGTAATAAAAACTATCCCACGTGTCAATCTAGGTTATAAACTATAAGTGTACCAAACATTCAAATCCGTTCAGTAGTTTTTGCGTGTTAGAGCAAAAAACATCCATCCATACATCCTCAAAACCTATCACAAGATGTGCAACATTTGCTGATGGAATGTGATAGGAGCAAAAGTGAGAGAGAATCATTAATAAGAGAATTTGAATTGAACGTCTTTGATGTTGGGCTTGTGCAGAACATTTTAACGAAACCTAGAACGGAGGTCACCAAGAGGTTGTGTGGTCAGCTAAGGACCTCATAGTCTCTGTTATTTTGATAGGGTTAATGATTCTCCTTCATTTTAATAGTATTAAGATAAGTAAGGTACGATGGGGTTGACATATCCGTGTGGATAAAAACGCCAATAATAATAAAGAGAAAAAAACACAGGGATAATATTAGTAGGATATAATAGGACATAGACAATACCTGTAGAACCAAATACATACTAATCAATAAATCCTACTAAAATTCGCTCTACATTACGTATTCAAATCCAATAAACACTTATGTATACCGGGAACCCGAATCTAAACGGACCGGTCAGTTCAAACATCGGAATTGAAACAGCTGTCTAACAATTACCACTGTTGTTTGCCAACACTGTGTTAGCCTGAAAATCAGTTAATAGAGCGTATTCAAATTAAAGGGAAGGCAGCTGAAACAAGCTGAAACGAACCTTGTTTTCAGTTTGGGCGTGAATATCGATTTCGAGTTTTGCTTGTGAGCATATATTTGACGTACTTTTTTTTTTTTGAAGAAACCTATTTGGTTACTTCTTTGTTTTCATCATTGTTTCTTCCTATGAATTACGACTGCATCGTGAGTGAATTTGCCTGCCGGGGTCGCGGGACACACGTATACCGCGACTCCGGTACATAAAGGGCTACTGAAGGACATCGTGGATTTTATTCAGTACAAGTCTGACCCTGGCGCTCTGTCCTGAGGAGGACTCATTTGATGATTTTATAACGTAAAAACAAATATCGTGCGTGCATTTACAAAATTTTTTAACGAAAATACCAATACCACATACTTATAGTCACAAGACATAGTTGCAGCTTTTTAGGATTTCTATACAGTTGTTCGGCACATTCACACTACAGTATTTTAAAGTGACAAAGAATAGGTGCAACCTTTTTAAAATTCATAATACGTTACACTGTTGTTCAATTTTTACTGGGTTCTAACATCACGAGCCCCGATTCTCGAGTTTTGCGCTGTTTTATCTTTGTAATTTTTCATTGATTCAATCAAAGAAAAATATCGCCTCAATCAAGTTATAACTAGGTATGTTTTTGGGAAAAAGCGGGTTATAATAATAATCATTCTGCATTACATTTGCTTAATCTGTAATATACTGCATTTGTGTTTCAAACAATTCAGTATTATCTGCTAATTAATGAAGTTCTAAATTATGCGGAACTGAGCATATAATCTAATTATATGAAGATCGGGCGCTTTAGGAAGGGTGAGGTTTACCTTCTACCACTCCAGGCAATACCACCACAAAACTGTGGTGATAGGCCTAGGAGGTAGGCTTCATCAGGGCCCTGGCTCCCGAACACCATAATGTGGGAGTCCCATAAGCAGAACTTCCAGTTCCAACTATCCGTCAGTGGTTGTCCTCGCTCTTCCTTAAGTAATGGGATTAGCCGTTCTTGGACCATGACCTAGTCGACGGCGCTTCATATTTCACCCGCTACTCAAAGGGCTGTCAGAATTGACGGGGCCCCCTCAGAGGGCTGTCAGAATCTGACGGGGCCCCCTCAGAAGGCTGTCAGAATCTGACGGGGCTGACGGGGCTGAAGGGCTATTGACCCGTAAGACACCGTGGATTTTAGTTAGAACAAGTCTCTCCCGTAATGCCCTGGGTGGGAGGATTCATTTAATGATTTTACCACGTAAGAAAACGTGGTCTTCTTTGCTTCTTAGTAAGATTGAGGCCAAGAATAAACATAATTTTGAATAAATAGATTCCTAAATATTTATGACCTTGACGGGGCCCCCCTCTAGAGGGCTAAAGCCTGCCGGGGTCGCGGGACTTTTCTCATTTCTGTAACCCCGGAACAGAAAGGCTATTGAAGGATACAGTGGAATTCAGTCAGTACGAGTCTGACAGTAGGGGGTGGAAGGATTCATTTGATGATCTTACCCGGTTAAAAAAAAATGACCTGAGCTTTCGTTTTCTCCTTCTCTGCTCCATTCAAAAAACAAAATTAATATTACAAAGCTCACAAAAAACCGTATATTCTATATTTAGAACTGACATTTACCTCCAATAATCTTTATTATCCTCGGAAAGGAAAATGTGCCAAAGGCTTAGCAACTTTTGTAACCATATTTTCGGAATCACAAACAAAAATAAACCTTGTGTTCCATCTTACTTTGTGTAAGTAGTAGCTTTAAGAGGAGTTCGTGGTTAAATAATTACAGACGCATAGGCCGATCTTCCGGGTTAAGCCGCGCTTGCCGAGGTTGGTCTGTGGATGGGTGACCATCTGTCATAGCGAGTTTCCTCCGTGCCTCGTAAAGCACGTAAAGCCGTTGGTCCCGGCTGTCATTTGTGGATCCTTGGCAGTCGTTACTGTTAGTCAGAAGCTCTAAAGTCTGACAATCAGTCTTACTATGGAGTATCGCATTACGCAGTTACTGGGTTGTGGAGGTCCGATAGGCAGTCGCTCCACGTAAAATACTGCTATTCAGCTGCATCTGGTTCGACTGGAAACCGACCCCAATATAGTTGGGAAAAGGCTAGGCAGATGATGAGTAGCTTTTGTTGGTATTTTGGTATTAAAGGAGCTGCAAGCCGTGTGGCCGAAAGGATTTCTGATGCTTATCAAACCGACAAGCGCGACTGCTGAGGGTTCAAATCAAACGAGCCTACACTCAATGGGTTTGCGGCGTTCGATATTCTTCAAATAGTTCTCTCAACTATAATAGCAAGTTCCACATTTTGCGTAGAACTGAATTTAAATGAGTTTTCAAACAAACTATTGTTCAAGGTCTTAGCGAATCAAAAAAAACAACAACTGACAGGTCGTGAAAAAACGATCTTTTAGTTTAATTATTTTAAAATATTAAAAATTGTGCTCAAATAGCGTTAAAACTACTATTGGAATTCGAGCGCGTCTAAAATTCGTGCCAACGACTCTAAGATTATAAAAGCGAACAAGATCGAGTATGTCTAGTAGGTAGCCATGCTATCTACCTAAGGAAAAGCCGTAAATTACCCGAAGAGAGCTAAAATTTTACAAATCAAGAACTAGACTGCTTTCCAAAATAACAAAGGCTTATTCGCTGCAATTCACCATCAAGACGCGTCAAGATAGCGTGGCCGACGACTAACAATATAATATGACAGTACGGCTTGCGCGGCGGCATCGGACCTCTATGCGGCGGTCATAGAGAACATGCGGTGGCGGAGGCGGCGCCCCAGGCCGCCAGCGCGACGCTGTCATCGCTGCTAGGCGACGCCTGTTGTCCGTGTATTGACATTTTATGTGTATTTTTTGTGTTATTTAAGTGTTTGATAGGTAGTCTTTTTGTGTATATTATAGTTGGTAAGTAGAAAAATAACATTTTCGCGATTTATATGTCCAACGCCGGATGTAGCGACGTCGGTTTGTGTAGTGCCAGTCAACCTGCCACATCGCTGGATGTGCAACTGGTAAGATGTCCCCATTGCTCCCAGGCTCGTTATTTTAAAGGCGAACGGGGTCTAAGGATACACTATGGCAAGGTTCACAAACCACATAGTGTACCTTTGGACCCCCCAGCCTCATCCACGACTTCAACACCTTTCGATCAAGCTTTGTGGAAAACATTATCTAAATTCAAAAATTCCACCCCTATACTAAAGAGAGTTCCCCGGGGCGCGAGACGGTCTGTTGCGCTGAGTTTGGCGCGATGTGTCCGTCTCGCGACCCAGAAAAACTCGGAACGAGCCTGGGAGCAGTTACTCACCTTTCCTTATAGGATTCTACATGTGGAAAAAAATTTGGCAGCAAAAAATCTTTGACACAATTGGTTAAAGAAAATTGTAACAATACATTACACAGTTTGGACTCAAAATTACCTTTTTTTCACACTCTTCACGTAAAGGCATTTGTTCACATGTAGAATCAAAATTAAGTGAGGGTGACATTAGGGGGGCCGCCCGACTTCTGTTCAGCAGCGATGTGGTGGCGCCTTATTCTCCAGAGACACTTTCAGCCCTGGAGAGTAAACATCCGGCGCCTGCGGATGGCTTAACCTTCCCCGATCCACCTACCCACCCCGACCCCCTTGTTCAGGACTCATTTTTCCAAATTACCGCTCCCCAGTTGATCGCAGCCGTGAGCTCTTTCCGCAGCGGATCCGCCGGCGGCCTCGACGGCCTGACTCCACAGCATCTGAAGGATCTATTGAGTTCGGGCGCCGGGGATGCCGGTGTGTCGCTCATGAAGGAGCTTGCGGCTTTGGTCAACTTAATGCTTTCCGGCGGCGTGAACGATGCCGTCGTCGATGTCTTGTACGGGGCTAACCTTTGCGCCCTGCGCAAGAGGGACGGCGGCATTCGTCCCATTGCCGTCGGTTGCACCTATAGGCGTATGGCAGCCAAAATATGTTGCAAGTTGTTTGGTGAAACGCTTGCAACTAAGTTCCAGCCCCTACAGCTTGGTTTCGGTTCCAGAGGGGGCTGTGAGGCTGCCGTACATTCCTTGTCCTCTTTTTTAAATTCAGGTAAAGGTGAAGTCATCCTCAAGGTTGACGTGAAGAACGCCTTCAATTCCGTTAACAGGGACACTTTGTTGGCAGAAGTCAAAAAGGAACTACCCGAAATTTATGGTTTTATTTGGCAATGTTACAGACATCCTTCAAAATTACTTTACAAGGACAACGTTTTGGAATCTGCAGTTGGTTGCCAACAAGGTGACCCCCTTGGGCCAGTCATTTTCAGCTTATGCATTCATCCCATTATCAAAAAATTAAATTCAAAATTTAACGTGTGGTACTTAGACGATGGAACCTTAGGAGGTGACGTAAGTACCGTACTAGCCGATTTACAACTCCTCAAAGAAGAATTTAAATTAATAGGCCTTCAATTGAACCCATCAAAATGTGAAATTTTTGTTACTGACGCTACCGACAGACAATCGACAGTAGATAAATTTAATGAAATAGCTCCAAATATCACCATTTTAGATAAAAGTTCCCTGCACCTCCTTGGTTCCCCTATTTGGCAGAAAGTTTCCCATCATTCATTGACAACAAAATTAAACATTTTAATGATATTTCGGAAAGACTCTCCCAAATTAGTATACATTCGGCCTGCACCCTAATTAGATATTGTTGTTTTGGTCCAAATTTCATGTATTTTCTTCGTTCATCCCCTCTTTTCAAACATCCACAACTCTTGGACAAAATTGACAAAATTATTCGTAATACATTAACATCCATTCTTAATGTGGCCCTGGATGACCGAGCGTGGCTTCAAGCCACCCTTCCAATCCGTTTTGGTGGGCTCGGTATCCGCAAAATTTCTAGTGTTAGCTTACCGGCGTTCTTGTCCTCTGTCCACAGCACTGAAAAGCTGACCAGGAGAATTTTGTCTTTCTCCCTGGTCGACCCTGAGGTGCCGTGTTTGACCGATGCCGAGGACGCCTGGAAAGTGGCTTGCCCAGATACGGATCGGCCCGGTAACCCGTTTTCCCAGAGACAGTGGGATGAGCCGCTCTGCAGGTTGGTACGGAATAATCTCATTAATACGTCCACCAATACTGCGGAGCGTGCCCGCCTGCTGGCTGTGGGTGAATGGGAGTCGGGCCTTTGGCTTCAGGCGCTACCGTCACCCAACATAGGTACTATGCTGGGTGACACAACCTTCCGTGTCGCTACTTGCTTGCGTTTGGGCGCTCCTTGTGGGGCTCCACATCGCTGTCAATGTGGTGAAGTAGTCGACTGCCTCGGGCACCATGGCCTTTCCTGTAGCAGGAGTGCAGGTCGGTTGGCACGACACGCTAGCTTAAACGACATAATCCGTCGTGCTCTTGTCACCGCCGGGGTGCCATCCGTCTTAGAACCCAGTGGTTTGGCACGCGACGATGGGAAGAGACCAGATGGTATGACCATAATGCCATGGAAGCTGGGTAGGCCTTTGGTGTGGGATGCAACATGTGTCGACACCCTTGCGCCATCCCATCTTCCTAGTTCAGCGTGTTGTGCTGGCGCTGCTGCTGCAGGTGCTGAAAACTCCAAGCGGCGCAAATACATTGGCTTAGCTAGTAGCTATGTGTTTGAGCCGTTTGGGGTTGAAACCTTGGGGCCATGGGGTCCGAGTGCCCACAACGTTTTTAAAGATATCGCCAGGCGTTTAGTCGACTCTTCAGGTGACCAGAGGGCTGGCCTATTCCTAGGTCAACGAATTAGCATTGCCATACAACGTGGCAATGCTGCCAGCGTTCTGGGCACTGTTCCCGTTGACAGCGATGTGGACGTATTTTTTGACGCCCTATGAACTTTCTCTTTTATTTATTTATTTTAATTTTTCCTGTACATATTGCTAGTAAGTTTTTACATCTTAATCGATAAATAAAGGTCTTAGCGTGGTCTTCGCAAAGTCAACAAGAACCAAGTTTACATAGTTTGTCATACCGGGATCAACTGTATTTTGTCTTACAACCTCGTGTGTATGACGAAATTTGCTTGCATGAGCAACCACGTCATACCGAACAGAGGTTAAACCGTACCTAATGTTTTATCAATTACTGTTTGTATCAAAAGTGTAGTTTTACGGCTGTGAAAGTAGGGAAGATAGAAAACACAATTTGGGGACTGTGCGAAATATGATGTAATGCCTCATGACATATTATGACTGATAATAATAAGTATTTGGAATGGATTAATAACATAACTATGCTGCGCCGCTGCCTAATTAATGACATAATGAATTGCCCAAAAGTAATTGATAACAGATGGTTTTATTCATTGTATTAAAGTGCTTTGATTAATTATTCGTAGGGATAAAAAAAAGATAATGCTGATTTAATATTATGTCGTGTTTGGTCAACTAGACCCACTCAAAATGGACTCGCGGGATGACTCAACGCAATCAAACGTTTAATAGGTCCACTGCGTTGCAATCCCGACTTCTTTTTGGCATTACATTGAAAACATTTAAAAAAAGACATGTTCTTTACTCATGCAAGACGTCTTAAACATTACGCAGTTTTAACTAAGTAAAAGAAAACATCTTAGATTGAAATTCTGCTTTCCAACTGTGGGTTGAAACCCAAACTTCGTCGAACTATTGCGGTAAAGCGCTCTCAGTTCTAGCGGCTTAGCGGGAAAGTAAAACATACAGGCATAACTATGATGTACTTAATATAGTATTGTTCGGAAGGTCGTTCCACAGAATATCGGCTTTAGTAAAATAAATTAATCCAATTCAGTAATTGGTCGGTCGTGATCTTTACCAAAAGAATCGTATCGCGTTCAGCAATGGACTTCAATTACCGATTTGCCAAGTTGCCAATCTGTCGGTTTTTTATCGGTTAGATTTCGGAGAGCGTACGATAGAACTGCATAACTTGATTCCTGGCCCTTTACATCATCGGTCTACACAAGTTAGGTTACACCTCTGTCTATCACTTTTTACAAAGGATTACGGGCATTATGTGACGTTACTCTTCAAACTTCCATCCTATAGATATAATGGAAACTCGGTCCAGACAGCTGCAACATTGACACAAGTTTCAGATACAAACTATATTCTTATCTCCTGTTTGGATGTCCGCCAACATTGTTGTTTTAAGTATCATTATCTACTTTCAACAGGTTGTTTCTGCTCATCGGTGGATTCTTAGTGGCTATCTTGACTGTTTTATATAATAATTTTTATCTTTCGTTCATGAACATCTGGGGTTTCGTTAAGCTGTTGTTTTGATTAAATTTGATTTCTGAGATAACTGTGAGATTTTAATTAAAGCTTTTGATGGTATAGCCACGTATAGCTTGTTTGTTTGTTTGTTTGTTGATTCGTTTAGTTTTTGTTTGGTGATTGTAGGGTCACAGCACACATGTCCACTCGAAAAAGGATCGTCCTAACGTAAGAATGTACCCAAAGCGGTTCAGTAGCTTAGATACGTTCAAATCAAATCAATCATTTATTTGATACGTTTGTAAATTAGGTATAAATACTCGACATGCTACAATATAGTTGACTCGGGGCGAAACGCCACGCTTACGGCTCGCTGACTGCTGGTTGAAAAGGCTGGCACCAAATCAGATCAGTAAAGTGGAGCGCACTGTTATATCCCAGTCCACAATAGAGGAGGCAAGCGACTGGCTCAGGCCCGGTATCCACCAAAGCGGAAAGGAGAGATGTGTTTGAATAACTTTGAATAACCAATCAGATGTCCACATCTCCTCTCCGCTTAACTTCAGTGGACATCTGATTGGTTATTCAAACACATTTCCTCTCCTCTCCGCTTTGATGGATACCGGGCCTTAATCGCGGGTATGACTGACGGGTGTAAGCGCGAAAACCAAGGTTGACGACGCGCCACACCGCAGATCGTACTTGTCCCGAGGAGAATCGTTTACATTACGATGCCGATTAGTGTGAATTTCAGTAGGGATTTTCATACAAAGAATTACTAATCGGTTCGTGTTGATACGGTTACAATCCGTTTCCGAGTTGATATGTTTGCTGTATTCCGTAATCTTTGATTGCTTTGATGTGTTCTGTTGGGCTTTAGTTTTCAAGCTTTTTTCCTAGAGATCGTTATTTTTCATTATGATCTGAAAAGGTAGAAGAAGGTATCTATGACTTATACTCGTAGATCCCTTGTTATATTTTTACTAGTAATGACATGATTAAGTGTAATTTGAACCTTAATGTAAAGTAAGACGATCTCCTATGTGGAGACATGTTAGCTGAAAAGGGTAGCGTTGAATAAGTGGTTAATCATTTACAAGAAGGTTACCTTTTTTATTTATTTTGCCTTACGCTGGATTCCTAGTGTGTCCTTGTCATGGTTGCGTTCGGTTGCGGGACAATCTCATCAGGTAACGGAGGCCTGGAACCTTGCCTTTAAGGCATGGTTACGAGGACTAATTTGAACATTTAACGAAGAAAAAAAATATGTGTGCGTTTACAAACATTTGAATTCATTATGTAAAAATGGTCAGACTCGAAAAAACACTCAATAGATTTTCTGTGGAAAGAAAAATTTGCGACCTTCAGATTCACAACATCCACTCGGGTAAGAACCTCGGAGGCTCGGTTGGTAAGAGCATTGGTTGTATATAAACTGAATCTTTGAAATTCGTGAAGCATGCGTTAATGCGTATATTCATCTGCTTAGCCTTTTCCCAACTATTTTGGAGTCGGCTTCCAGTCGAACCAGATGCAGCTGAATATTGCAGCATTATACATGAAGCGACTGCTTATGGGACCTTCATATAGATCTCCGTAACAGAGTAATACGATACCCCATGGTAAGATTATTTTCGATGGGCCATTCAAATATTCGTGCAGGAATTGAACCGGTGCTACACAAGAAGCAGTCAAACCTCTTCGTCAATCGGGCCAAAATATTTGGTAGCGTAGTTTAGTACGGTCGCGGAACTTATCTCATTACCGTGACCCCGTAGCATAAAGAGCTATTGAGGGATACCGTGGATTTTGCTCAGTACAAGTCTGACAGTCCCTCCCGCCCGGCCCGGGGTGGGAGGACTCATTTGATGATTTTACCACGCTAAAAAAAGCGTAGTTTAGTATTTAAGCTAGACAATTTCAAATAGCGACTTCTCATTCCAAAAAAAAATACTACTATATGGACAGTAAATTCACAATGTCACCTAAATACATAGGTATTATCTTGAAAGCCCGCATCCTATTGTCCAGGCCGGCTTATAACGCCAGTCCAATATTCCATCACGTCGAGTCCTCGGCTCGGATTGGCTAATAAAGTCAGACAGCATCCCTCGAATTAGCTCGCGTGCCCGAATGCACAGCGTAGTTGTCGATTGTACTGACAGACGCACGTTCATTGCAGGGATTTGATCGTATAGGTAAGTGCAAGTGAATGGTTCACTGCTTGATGTAATTTTGACTTTGTGAACGTCAAAACTATAGAATGTTGAGACCTTATTTACTAGTTTCCGTGTTTTTGTGACTTTGAATTTTTGGTGTTCCTAAAGTTTTTCTGCGTCTCGTACCTTTGAAAACTTCGCTCGCTCAGTTTTCAATTCAAGTACTCGCGCCAAAAATCAACTTTGCAACCTTGCTTAACAAATAACTGTTGTTTTCCTATTAATTTCTCAAATAATGAAGAAATACTTCTGATAGAAAAATGCAAAGACAAAGCCCATTTTTGGTGATTATCTTCAATAAAAAAATATTTTCACCTTCCAAGTAAGCAATAAAGGATCCATAGGTACAGATAATAAATCAAAATTAAAATGTGAATGCCCTGAATATTACTAAATCAGTTGTCTATGAAATATAACTTACACAAATGTATTAAACTTTCCGGAAATTAAGATTTTCAATCACTTCTCAGGTTTTTTTATATTATAAATAGTGTCAAACGGGATCAAGGATCATCGTGAGTTGATTAAACAGTGCAGTTGTGAAGTGCAGTGGTGAAAATTCAAAAATATCTCCAAACTTTCGTCCAGTTTAATTATGAGACAAATAAATATCTATAGGTGCTATGAAAATTAATGTAATTAATGGAGTGTGTATTTGAATTATACGTAATTCGAGAGAGTTTTGTTTTCCTATTTATTTCTCAAACATAACAATGACGTTTGAAAACACATAGTTACCACAAAATATCTTCCATAGCCACGCCTAAAACCAGTTTTGTTCTTTAACTTTATTTTAATTTTCTAAGTAGTGTTACTGTGTTGCAGATCGTACAAGATGTTTCTACTATGGATCTTCTAAGAACCCCAAGGTTGTTTCTAGATTATTTCGGCACTGTTCTCGATATTTCTAGAATTATCTTTTGGGTTTTATGATCTTCTATAAATAGCGCGTAGATCTGTTGGGTAGCAACCATAAGCTATTCTTTAGAAGGATATTCTATTTTAAGTGGACAATCTATTAAACACAAATTATAGCTTCATCGCTGCCACGACGTTGAGCCCTGTAGAGAATAAAAAAATAAGAGAGGTGTCAAGGGACACCCAGATGGAATGAAGTTACTGTATACACTCAACAAAAATAATCGTCGCGACTCCACTCCACTCCACTCCACTCTTTGAGCTCTAGCATCCTTTCACAACGCGCGATAAGGAACTACGTTCCAAAAAGTGTCGTGACAACTTTTCGTAAGATTTTTTTCCTCTAATCCCCTTTCAAAAATGCGATAAGGAACTTCGGTGTGAGAAATGTTCTTGTTACATTATTTAATGTTAATTTATCCTATTACATTGGTCATTCTGAAATCAACTTAACTTACATTAGAACAAAGTTGATGTTTGTATAAAGAAAGTTTTAGGCCCTTTCAAAAGCTTCGTAAGATCGCTGTGTCCTTGAACTTATTAATAGATGATCGATTCAAGATTTTCCCAGGTCTTTGGTCCATACTAGTACAGTTACCGCCCAGTATTACTTAAACTCTCTATGTCTTATAATTTTCTTTGCCAGCGGGCTCTAGTAATACAAGCCACTGTGCTGACTGTGCCCCGCGAATTTTCTTGGAATGAAGAACTTCCTTTACAAACTCTTCCTGCAGTTCTAAAGATTTTTTTTATACGACCCCGGCAGGCTTTGGCCCTCTAAAGGGGGCCCCCTTCGTTATGCTGACGCTTTTGAGGTGCGCTTGGAACACAAAGCGCCGTCGACCCGGGCATGGTCCATGGTGGGACAGCGAGTTGTCCAATACTCGCCGTCACTAAATAAAATAAATCGCTTGTTTCTAGTTCTCATATTTTTTTTCTGTTTTTGTTACAGGTAAACCTTTTTTTGCTTTGCTCGTCGGATAGCAGCGTGAGATAGCACAGGATTCTTCAACTTCTAAAATTAAGGTTATTTTGCATTGTTTTTAGATTTTTTTTTTCTCACCGGCGTGAGGTAACATTCAGATTAATCATAATCTCACTGTTGGGATACTAACTTTCACTCTGTGAGAGGCTGTTTCCCTTCTCTAAACAAACAAAGTCTCCGTTTTATAAAGCGGTGGAAACAACAATCGCTGAATTTAAAAATTAGCAAATTGTATGGACAACGCTTTGCTACGATAGGCGGTTTATTCACGAAGCTCGTCCGCAAGATCGGGCGAGGAAATTAATCTCATGTTTCACATGCTTGCATGCTATTTTTATTCGGAAATCGCTCGAACGAGCGGCGCTAACCGCCTCTTCGCTCGGTACACATAAACGAGCGAGCGGTGTCGTGTAAGAATCTTATTTAGACGAGTACATACTAAACTTCTCTGAAAATTTTATGCACTTAACTTTAAACTGGTGTTCGTTGCATTTCAAAGAAACGAGTATGTTGAACGGTACTTACAACAAGAACATGAAATACGTAGAGCTGCTTTTCAAAGAACTGTAAAGCTACTTCAGTGGAGAATGTAGCGATGCAAACATAGAAAGATGTAGAGTCGCGAAACTAATACAAGAAACATTCATTTCGGAGTTATTAGCTCAGTTTCCGAAACTTATTACATTAACTCAATTATAGGTGCTATTGAAGTAGTTATAAGATTTCATTTTATTTGATTATTATATTCTTTAGTTACCTACCTGTTCTTCAGTCTGATACTCCTTTCGACTAGCCCTTATTCACTGTAAGGTTCCTATGATGTATTCTTATCACGAAACCAACACAAATGAACAAAACTGGTGGCCTTACCATGAACTCTTAACGCGATCCAGTTTAGGCTGTGGGAAAGAGATGGCGCTAGACGACTTGTATAGCTCTGTCTCTTTCAAATAGCCTAAACTGGGTCCTAGACCTCGTGGTAAGGCCCCTGACAGTAAAAGTGAACGTGTCGCAGCATCTGTTATGCCGCATATTGTGAATGCCTCATCATTCAGACCACACGTGAATATGGTATTTGAATGAAAAAAAATCTGTTCTGTAGTTCCATTATCAAAAAATATTTAACATGTTTTTCTTTTATTACGTAAACCAAAATTGATGAATATACGATACTTTTTCAATGGCAAAACCGCAGACTTATGAAGTTATGAAGCATAACTTATATAATTTTGTTGCATTCACGTAGTTATTTTCAAATCACAGCCCACCCGAGGTATTTGTAGACAATCTCCAAGTATTCACTCTCTGCATACAAAGACATAATCTGATAGAATAGAAAACACATTGTTTAAAGCCTACTGGCCGTTTTTCATAAAATCTGGGAACAAAACATTCTGGAACATAATGTCTCGTTATAAGACCTATGTAGGACCAGGGATAGCGAACATATTGACAAAGGCATACCAAGTGTCCAAAAATCTGCGGTTACCTATATCACAGTCTAATAATGATTTTTATACTGTTCCTATACCGTGTGCTCGTGAATTCCTATGAGGCAAAAAACATCTAATATATCCATAATTAATTCTGAAAAATGCCTTTATTGATGGTCCTGAGAGAGGCCTTGAGGAATCTTTTATTAATTCTTCATCCATGTAACATTCTTTCTTTAGAAATGAATTTATTTAATTTGCTTGGATATTAAATAGGTGCGTCACACCGAGCGAGCAGTCCCGCAAGGCGTTTGCCGCGCGAGTAACTGCATCGCGAGTGGACACGCCTATTGTTTCTCCACCGAGGCATGAAACAAAATACGCGAGCAAAACAAAAAACCATCACTGGTACCAGCGACGGCACCGGTGCCGGGGAAGCAAAAATTTATGAAAACGTATGGCTCGGTTTTGCACTTACCGGCGCCGGCCGTCGGCCGGTCATACATTTTTGCTTCTCCACACTACACCGGCACCGTCGCCGGTGCCGGCAAAACGCCCGATGACTTGGGCGTCGCTTGCCCGAGCAGTGCGCACGCTTGCCTCGGCCGAGACACGTCCGCACTAACCGAGCTGCTTCGCACGGCGAATGCCTCGCGAAGTTTCTTGCTCTGTGTGGACGCACCATTATTGTATAGTATAACGTGGTACTGAAAGGTACCTGTTTTGAAAATCTCGTGACGCCAGAGCATCTATAATGCTATGTTTCGCCTGTTTATTTATGTCACCTATCTTCTCTTTCGTATAGCTTACACGACGGATTTTAATATTTTATTAGCCCAAATCTTCGCTTCCTCCACGACATTTAATATGTAATAGAGGGTGGCCATAAAGCAAAACCAGACAACGGAATTTAAACAAATTCTAAGATAGTAATACCTACACACATGACATGACCAAGTTCTCTCAAGCGATGACTAATGTGATGTAGATGACTTTTAGCAAATACTAAATTAGTTGTAATTGTAATCGATGTTTTTACTTGTGTTATACAACGTGTAACGTTAAATGCGCAAAACCTCTCGTGGGGTAACTCAGTCCATGTTCCTGAACAATGTTTGTTCTAAGACTTTTGGAAATTCTCAAAAAAAAAATGGTGTTTCATACAAAATGAGAAATTGATCGGGCCCATTAGTATGAAAAATCTTTATCATTTAACGTTACACGTTGTCTAGGAATTTTAGGATTCATTTTTAACCCATCAAAAAACTTCAACTACACACCAACACTAAACATAACATTGCCAGTAATTTGGCCTATTTCAGGGAAGCCGTACTACTTCGGCCTCGGATTAATCAACTAATTCCTTTCCGGCGGTATCTGCAGTTTTGTTGTCACCCTAATCGTTTTACGTTTCATCTCTCTGTAATGAGATTTATTTCCCTAACCTGATTTTCACAGGTAGTTTGTTAGAAGTGTGTAAGGGTAATTTAAATACCCAACCAACTGTAAGGCGGGTAGAGTTTAAAGGGGTTACTCGCCGTCCTATCAGGCCGAGACTCCAACAAACTGTGTCGAATGTGACAACGAACTGTGTACCAACAAAATGTTATTCCTTCTTTCTCCCTTGTTACCCAGAATATTGTACCTGAGACGTACTGATATCAGGTAAAGTCGCAAACAGTACCAAAGTTTCTGAGTTTTTGCCATTGGACACTCTCACCAAATGAATGGTCACTGTGTCCAATGGCAAAAACTCACGTTTTTAGACGAAACAAGGACAACAGCTATTCTAAAACTTAATTATACGCAAGTACCTACGTATTTGCATACGTAAGGCTGTAAACAGAATTAATAGCCAATAATACTCGTTCTCTAATAAGTACTCAATACTAGGTAATAAAACAAGTATTTTACGACCAATGCGTATTACTGTTCGCAGATGCATCTGTGTTATATTGACACTTAAGAATACATTTAGCAGTTATGACTGTGTTTATGTGAGGATGTTGTATATATATATATTTTTTTTTATTTATTCATTCAACAACAGTTTGTAATACACATCATATCTTCTGCCAAACTGCAGGACAGTTTGTCGGCAGTGTTCTCGTGGACATAGATTACTTAAAAAAAAAAACAAAACAGAAAAACAGGTTTATTACATGGTAGACACGTCGTGTGCGCACACAAACGCAAACACCACACACCACGCCTAACTGCACACATACTCGAGCTATATGTAAGAGCTAGGTGACTGTGTTAAGAAAAAAATTGAATAGACCTCTAAAAACAACTGAAACGCGAAAAAAGTACCTGGGGTTTGAACCCTTCAATATGGGTCGAAATTGTAGACTGAGTTATGATGGTAACAAAGATAACACTTTACCCGAGCCAGGAATGAACCTCATGCTTAGCATTTACGATCATTATACGAGGTAGTCCTTACATTCAAGATTCCTATTAATTAGTCGGTCCTTCGTACACAACGCGACTCCGGTATCCGATACTCTAGTCGAATACCTAAGTCGCGCGACTCTAGTCGCGTAAGATCCGTACACACGGCGACTTAAGTCGTGAGACTCAAATGGTCTATTCTTCTGTATATCCTTCAGCTGTTGGCACAAAAATCCTTCGAGAGGAACTGGCTTATCTTATCGACCAAGTTATACGAGTGATCGCAAACTAGTTGGACCCCGAACGGGTACCAACCTACCATAAAGCGTGGCGGGTTTCTGTCGCTTTCTACGACGCGCGTTTATTTCCATTTGCAGAGGGCACAATTGTATTATTTTTAGGACCTAGGACCATAATACAGTCCCTTTAGCACGATTTTTCACTCTTTTACTTTACAGCGCCTTTCCGTGCAAGCAAGAAACGTTGTAAATGGCATTTACAACGTTTCTTGCATGAAAAAATGGAACAGCGCCTCTGGTGTGCGAAGAAGGAACTAATTTTTTCCTTGAAAATTATTGTTAATTTGATATTGTCAAAGTTCCAGTTTACTTTAGGTCTCAAATACTGAAAACTCATCCTAAGGGTACTTAACTACCTACATTTTTACCATCAAAGCGCTTTATACCTTTCAATCAATTACAACTTTCCATTCAAGGTTTTGTTTCCAACCTTCCCCATGCAAGCTTGTGCCAAGGTAAGTGTTACATCTGCCAATACCACCATTTCATGTCTATTACGTTACGAACATCAATAAAAGTGACTTACGGCTGTATTTGACGTATCTATCAGTGCCTAATACCGTCTATAAAAGGTCAGGGCTCCTTCGATCGAGGGTGAGTACCTAACTAGTATTTTGAGGGCCTTATGTTAGGTTAGCCTTTGTTTCGTGATTGGGTATTTCCTGCTATCAAATAAAACTGCTTGAATTTTGGAGCGCTTTGAGTCTTTATTTTTTCGTAGCTGCTGAAAAATAAGGCAGTATCGTATAAATAGTAATCAAATCTCTACATGACTTGAAGTCCAGCCTGTTCTTACGGTTGCCCTTTGCGTTCTAAGGCCACAGTATCCAGCTTAGACAGTCCAGACACAGCCAGGCGTTTGGCGATTGTGGGTCCCGTCAGTTTTCTGAAAGCTCCTTGAGGGGAACGTGGAACACAACGCAAACCAAACTTGTGGGCGCATAACAACGTTTTAAAACCACGCTTGTTCCGGTGAGTGAACGAGATGGCGCTAGACGACTTGTATAGCTCTGTCACTTTCACTCGCCGGAACAAGCGTGGTTTTAAGACCTTGTAATACCCCCGTGGCCTCAGTTCTTGGATTTAACTAACTCGTCTTGCTGCAGTCGTCCAAGCAAATACATCTTAAAAGTTTGCAAATACATCTCAAAATTTTGCTAAAACATTGTATTTAAGCAACGAATTTGAAACGCTGAACCAACAAATTGAATTAGAGAACAAACATTGCAACCAAAACTCAAGCGAATCACAGACTTCACGGAATAATATCCTTGAATTCCAACGTTCCTTTACTGTGTGTAATCTAGGAACATTTTATGAAATTATTCTAGTGGTAGAGCAAACTGGGGTATGCCAGGATTGCGTCTCGGATTTGGCGTGTGTTTATGCCAGTCACAAAGGAACTAGGGTGATGAAAAGCTGTAAGCGATTGCATGGTGGGTACGGAGTAAAATACACCTAGTTTTTCATGTGCTATATCCATATTGTGACCACGGCATTTCTTATTAAAAAAGAAATATTTCAAATTGTTTTTTATCAAATATTATATTATTATTGCTTGAGCAATAGAATAGAAAACCTTCTTTTTTTTTAATTAACCTGAACCTGTCCCACTGCTGGGCAAAGGCCTCCCTCCACTTCTTCCAATGTTCGCGACTTTGCGCCACCTCTTTCCAATTCTCAAGGAAAACATCCAGCTCGTCCCGCCATCTCCTTCGAGGTCTACCGCGGCCTCGCGTCGATGTCTCAGGGCACCAGTCATGAGCTTTGCGTGCCCACATCTCGTTGGGCATGCGGCAGACATGTTCTGCCCAGTCCCATTTAAATTGGGCAGCCTTTTGAGCCAAGTCAATTATTTGTGTTTTGGAGCGCAGTGTAGTGTTTCGAACGTGAACTGCGCTCCATTCCACGTTGGCAAACCTTGAGTCTGGACTTTTGGATGTTTGTCAAAGACCGACTTTGTGCACCGTAGGTCAAGATGGGGAGAATACACATGTTCATAAGTTTTCTTTTTAGAGACATGGGCTGAGTGCCCTTAAAAACCTCTTTCAGAAAACCTTACGAATTTTAATACAAAAAAGACTGTTTGTTTGCCCATATATCTATTATCTTTTCACAGTGAAATACTTATCAATGTCTCATGAGACGAGTAAACTATCTTCGATAATAATTATTGTTATAAAGTGTTCTTCATAGCAGTTCAGTCTGAATTCGTGTTTACGCTAAAGGTATAACTCTACCGAAGAGCCTAAGATGCTTACCAAAATATATCTAATTGCTAGAGCATTGAGATGAAATTCATTTGTCATTAATATAATTTCGATTCCTGGAACTGTATACGTATACGCTTGGTAGAGTAATGTACAATGAAAATCCATTCCACGCGTCTAATGTGGGTGAAGCCACAAGCCAATATACAACCAATAGAACGTGGTATCTTCACACATAATACACCTACTTATTGTCAATATCCATCGGCGTAACCTAATTCGATTCCCCTAATGCTGTGCCAGATACAAAATGCTTATCAGTTAACGTAATATTCTGTTTATTCAATACTATTAAATATTATCGGGTAGCGAAACCCATTTGCAATGTTCACAACAAAAAATAGCATTAGTGTTCACGGTTCCCGTGTCCAAAAGCCGATTTTTCTATCAAATGTTGGCAATCCCTGAAAGGTTTTCTCTGTAATTTAATTTGGAAACCTCCACGTTCTGTTGCGGGCCTCAGAGACTAAAAACATTCGGTTAACATGAAAAGTTCTCGGATTTAAGAGTCGTACGACATTTTCTGAGGTATCAAAAAAGGTACAGGTCCTAATCTTTTTGAGTGGAAAATTAGAGGGAGTTTGTTGCTACCTCCATTAAATTTAACGCTGTTGGAACAGTCATCGTTTGTTAGAGGTTTTCAAAGATTGGATATTCAATTTTTACGGTCTTTATTTCATTTTTACTATTACATTATTCCCTTGTCTCAAATTTTGTCTAATTCAAGGTCAGGTGCTTATTGAAGGCTATCTAATGTTCTTTGACGTATAAATTACTTTTGCCTAATTTTATATTACGTACCCGCCCGATGTACAGAAGCCAGACGGCATAATTGATTTTGTTATCATCAAGAAACCCAGCCAATGAAAATATGACGTAGTGAAATGATTCCATTTATTTCTTCTTTGCTATGTAAATTGGAAAAAAGATAACATAGCCTAGTTTTTCAAAAGAATTGAATGGCAGTATCTAATTGGCATGAATATACATTCAAGATGGTTCTCGCGTCTGTTTTTGGGTCCTTATTTTTCATGTAAACTGCGCAGAGATATAGACGTCTTCTTTTCGCTTTGTTAAGTAAAAATGCGATTTTAAATAAGTAGTGACTAAAGCTATGGATACCTAAACTAGATGGAGTGGAAGAGACTGTCAGGACCGCACAGACTAAAATCGACCAATTCGTTCGACGTTCCAGGGCCACGGTGAGGAAAGTGTCTTTAGATTCGTCGTTGTTGTGTGTGTCCTGTGGGGAAGCCATCAGATTGTTGACAGCCTCCTTGGGGCAGGCGTGGGGAATGACACGTCATACTGTTGACTCGGGCATGGTCCTTGATTAGACGGCGAGCCGTCTGCATGCCCACTCGCCGTCTTAAGTAACTCACCGATAAGATCTGTGTATGTTTTACTAGAGCGTACAAGGTTAGACCGTCACGGGGTTCGCTTCCTTGTAAGTACCCAAAGATTTTTACAAAATTCCATTCCTCCTGCAAATAATGTAATTTTTTTCAAAGATTTTTTTGATAAAAATATCATCAAATGAGTCTTCCCGCCTTGGGTGGGGCGGAAGGGACTGTCAGAATCTTGCTATTCAGAGCGACACACTTTGAAGCGTCCACCCGACAGGCTATTCGCATACGAGCAAAGAGACCCCTTAGGTACACAAGTGCCTAAAGAAGAGTTTTTGCCCGCATCCCAGGTTCCCAGGGTGCACCGGCCCGAAAAACTGGTCTTCCCTCCGGACGTATCCGAGAGGGAACTCCAGTCCACGGGCGAACGTGGAGGTTTCCTGTCTTAGCACCCTAGATTCTCAATACTCTATATCTAATGTTTTCATCCCACACTGATATGACCAATAGAATAAACTATTGTACCAAAGACATTTCAAGATATCTTACGTATTTATTATGACGTGGGCATGAAAGTCTAGTTTAGATTATCTTACTTCTAATAAATATGTTTTTGTTTAGGGTTCCGTTTATACAGTTAGATTATTAGTCGAACCTTAGTAGGATCCATCTGGAGGAGTATTACAATTTATTCAAAATTGAAATCACTTGTCAGTGCATTGGTAGCTATAACAACAATAATCTAATAAAATTTTGTAACTTTTTTAGTAAGAGACAACCTCCATTCATTTAAAAAATCAGGAGTGACTAAGCCGAAAAGCCGGATTTAGTAAATTATCTTACTTAATCTGGTTTTTATATAGTTGTATAGGATTTTATAGTGGTAAGGAACCTTTCAAAAAATATGTTCAAACACGCACTTGTCCGCTTCTTTCCGTCTATCTGTGTTCGTGTTCCATTCGTTTTATCGCCTATACTTGTGTTGGGATCACTGTAAGATGCTTGTCAGTTACAATTGGTAATCTTTTGCGACACGAAGTGGGTCTTGTTCTTTGGAGCGTGGGATGTGTTGACCACTCAGGAGCTTTAGAAAAGAAAGTGGACACATTGGGAGACATACTTAAAATATACCGTCACGTTTTATTGGAAAAGTGAGGCGGAGGTGAGTGCAGCCATATTTTGACAGTTATTTTTAACGACCTCTTATTGGCTTTAAAATATCACATGAGAAAATAAAAACTATTTCTATGTGTTATTTCAGACTTTAATCTGTCTTTGTATCAAACATGTCAAATACATAACCAGCCACACATCCTTCGTCCATTCATCAATATTTTCGCAATTAATATAAATAAATAGTACGGATTTTAACGTTGGTGTCGTATGCGTTTAGTCTGGCCTCCGCCCAAGTGTCTACTGGGCCCCTAACCATAACATAGTTTTGAAGGAGATGGAACAAAATGTATGGTGGTGAGATTTTACACGGAAATTCCAAATGTACAAAAAACAAAATTATGCTCGACCTGAACATTAGTCTCAAGAACTCGCTTTCAATTGCCTTAAATTGTTCGGCAAACAGTAATTCTTATTCTAGATCAACATTATCAAGTAAAGCTCTTGAAAATATATTAACAATCTTTTTCTTTACTAATTTCATAAACGTACATAGCCCCGCTTCTGCGAAAAGGGAGATTGAAAATCCCAGGTTTCGCAGAAAAGCAACTTAGTAATGGAAGCAAGTAATGGAAAACTACTAACACTTTTTGTTTTTTAAGCTTATACTCTCTCTTATCTATGTACATTTCTTTATTTACATAGTTATCTTCTTTTCCAATCATCGTTTGAAATATTGGAGAATTACAGTTTAATTTTTTGGATTAATGAGAGTTGAAATAATTGTTTTATAGGATTTGATTATAAGTTTGTTAGGATCCACCTACTCGTACTATTAGGGTGCTTCCACATCTATCGACGCGGAATCGGCTTTTCCGTCGCCCTTTCTCTTTCTGTCGCTTAGAACTGCCATTTGCTAGAATGAGACAGAAAGCATAATGCGATAGCACGCGGCGGAATGCTCGAGGCGGCCGCGTGCTATCGCATTGTCTCGGTCTAGCAAATGGCAGTTCTAAGCGACAGAAAGAGAAAGGGTGACGGAAAAAGCCGATAGATGTGGAAGCACCCTTAGGGGGCCTGAGCAACGGCATCATTAGCTAGCTGAGCGATTCTTCTGGTGGTGAGGCTTCAGCAAGGCAGCGACCCCTATCTTGTTGGAATCTGGCGAAAACAATTTAACTGCGTTCCAGGAGTTTCAGTTTTTTTTGGGTGGGTTCACTCTATGTAACATTTAAGTTCGAGGCCAAGAGGAAACGCCAAGAATTAAAAAAAATGGATGCATGTTCCATATAACCTCTAAGGCTCCCGAAATGCTAGAGATGGAAGGCGTACTGGGCGTCAGGCACTTTACAGCGCATGATAAAAAATAAGTGACATGACGAATGTGGATTCGTGATGATTCGTGTGGGATGACTAACTGCAGATCTCTTTTCTGGGTCTTTAAAATCAACAAAAAAATTAATCCCTTGTATCCTGGGTGGAGTCTATGAAACTATCAAACTCTTCCTAATGAAAAAAAAGAAAAAGTCTACTCAAAAAGTTTTTCCTTCACATGCTCTTGACAAATAGTCCAGGCAGGAGTCGAGCAAGAAAATCAGCAGTTATCTTCTGTTGTTTGATGATAGTTAATAACAAAAAGTAGGTCATTCACTGGATTCTTTCACAGTTTTCTAGAAGTGTTCATTATGCAATTGTGCGTAATCTGCTACTTAAGTGCCACTCTATACGAAGGCTGTAATTGGCACCGACGTGCCGCGAAGCCCCTCAGCGGCAGTCACGACATTTGATTTCCCAGTTATTTTATCACTAGGTCAGAATTATTTACCGAATATACACGGAAAGAAGTGCCGAGAGGAAAATATTGGAAAAGGATATAGATATGATTTGTATATTTATGTGGAAATGTGGCAATGGAGGGGAACGAACCGTTTTGTATCCGGGTGAGCCGCGATTCGCACCTATTTCTTATCCTTATGCCATCCATCAAATATTCTCAGGAGTCTTTAATACGAAATGGACTATAATATCTTTTTATTATTTTTGATAGATAAAATTCAGATACTGACGATCTTTATGTGAAACTCCATCCTTCGTAAACAGATAATTCGGGAAGGATGCTCCCACGCGGATTCGGGTTTTTCCGTCGCCCTTTCTCTTTCTGTCGCTTAGAAATGCCATTTGCTAGACCGAGACAATGCGATAGCACGCGGCCGCCTTGAAGATTCCTTCGCATGCGATCGCATTATGCTTTCTGTCTCGGTCTAGCAAATGGCAGTTCTAAGCCACAGAAAGAGAAAGGGCGACGGAAAAATCAGAATCCGCGTCGTTAGATGTGGGAGCACCCTAACTTTCGATTTCGTAGAACGCAGTCTCAGTCAAACAGTTTTTACGAACATGTTTAACACTTAGAGGTCTTTTGTTTTAAAGACATTGCCCCTCTCTAGAAATTTCTTTTTGTATCGTGCCTGAGTTAACATCATATAGGACAAACATAACATAGGACAATTTTTAGCCGGACGTAACGTTCCTAGAATAATTGCTGAAGGTTACGCGGGCTACGACGCGGTCCTATGCTTGTTCAAAATAATTTTAAACAAATGAGCATCACCAAATTAGCACTGAGTTAAGTGAATCTATTTATTATATCAGACTTTTTATAAAATCAAAAATTCACGCTTTTATAAACAAACAATCTGTTAAAAGAACAAACAGCACTTCTATTAATTGTTACTTTGTTCACCGTATTTTTCTCTTTACCACGTCACAACTCATCCAGTACAAGTTACGGTCGTAATATCAGTTAAGGGAGAAGCAACAGCTCCGCGTCGTCAGTCATCGCGGGGAAATTAATGAGCAAGCAGAGGGTCGCAGGCTTATTAGTAACTGTCAGAGCTACGGTTTTCATAAGGCCATGTTCGTACTCAACGTATTGTGAGCCGCTGACTGTGAGCGTGCGCGTTACCTTTCTTATTGCTTTCTCTTTTTGGAACCAAGTTCCTTATCGCGCGTTGTGAAAGGGGGCTAGACGGAAAAAAATCTTACGAAAGTTGTCACGACACTTTTTGGAACGAAGTTCCTTATCGCGCGTTGCGAAAGGGTGCTAAAGCTCAAAGAGTGGAGTGGAGTGGAGCGGAGCGGAGTGGAGTGGAGCGGAGCGGAGTGGAGTGGAGCGGAACAGAGCGGAGCGGAGTGGAGTGGAGTGGAGTGGAGTGGAGTGGAGTCGCGACGATTATTTTTGTTGAGTGTATACAGTAACTTCGTTGCATCCGGGTGTCCCTTGACACCTCTCAAGTTTTTCTTCTTTTGTGTCCCACTCTTGAGAAAAGACACACCCCATTACGTCACATATACTCATGCCTATTCACGAAACAGCCGTCCAAATCGTCTTGCCATCTTCTCTTTGGCATCCCGTAACTTCGCCCAGCTCTCTTAAAGCTCCATTTTAGTGATAGGTACATTCAGAGTCACAGCTATAGGCATAGCATGCTCAGTATCCTTTTCCTTATTTTATCGTGGTAAAATCATCAAATGAGTCCCGGCAGGGCGGGAGTAGGGTTACCATATGACAGGCTTTTGCCGCATTTGACAGGCATTTTAAGGTCTAGACAGGCATGCGGCCGGCATTGGTCTGAGACAGGCATTTTTAGATTTCGCGCCCGCGGACTAATAACACAGGAAAATTACAAACATGTTTCTTGTGAAGATTTTTACGTTTATATATTAGAAAAGAAAGAAGTAATAAAAAAATAATGTCCTCTGACAAATATCAGTAATAAAAAGGTACTTCGTCATTATTATCTGTTGGCTTTTACATAATAATACCTACAGCGTTTTGCATTAGACAGGCATTTTTCTGAAAATTCAGGCATTTTAGGTACCTTATACAGGCATCCCTCTATTTACATATGGTAACCCTAGGCGGGAGGGACTATCAGACTTGTACTGACTAAAATCCACGGTGTCCTTCAGTAGCCTGTTATGTTCCGGGGTCACCGTAAGGAAATAATCCCGCGACCATGCTAAGTACCCTTAGCACGGGTTTTCAGTATTGGAGACGTAAAGTAAACTGGAACTTTGACAATTTCAAATTGACAATATTTTCAAGGAAAAAATTAGTTCCGTCTTCACACACCAGAGGCGCTGTTCCATTTTTGCATACAAGAGACGCTGTGAATACTGGAAAGGCGCTGTAAAGTAAAATAGTGATAATTCGTGCTAAGGGTACAGATCTAGGGTGCAGTGACAGGAAACCTCCACGTGCGCCCGTGGACTGGAGTTCTCTCTCGGATACGTCCGGGGAGAAGACCAGTTTTTCGGGCCGGTGCACCCTGGGATGCGGGCAAAAACTCTTCCTTAGGCACTGTGTGCGTAAGGGGTCTCTTTGCCTGTATGCGAATACCCTATCGTGTGGACGCTCCAACGTGTGTCCCTCTGATTAGCAGGGGGCACAGCGGCGGAGCGGGCTTGCGGACGGTGAGTGATGATGGGTAGCTCGTCGTCCGACTAGGGACCAAGCCCGTGTCGGTGGCGCGTCGTGTTTCGCGCCAAATGCCTGCTGGGGTCGCGGGTTTTTTCTTAACCCAGGATACCGTGGCCCCGGAACGTAAAGGGCATAGGAAGGAACACCTTCCGCCCCACCCAGGGCGGGAGGACTCATTTGATGATTTTAACACATAAAAAAAAAGGATACAGATCTACCAACCTGCGGTGAGTCTGCTTGGTGGATTTAGGTCCATGCTCTGTCGCACAGAGAGTCGATTTGGGTCTTAGAAGTGGAAACACGGGCTGATTTTTACTTACATCATTTTCATATTTAGTCTTTAACTACTCAGTACCTACCCTTAGCACGAATTTTCACTCTTTTACTTTACAGTACATACAGTGTTTCTTGTATGAAAAAATTGAACAGCGCCTCTGGTGCGTGAAGAAGGAACTATTTTTTTCCTTGAAAATTGTCAATTTTAAATTGTCAAAGTTCCGTTTTACTTTACGTATCAACCTTTAACAATCTTCACTGAAAAATCCTGCTAAGGGTACTGCAGTAGTAGTCAATGTCGGATGTTATTGTGAGCTACGCTATTAGTGAGTCTGCTAAAAATCGGCGGCTGACTATAGTTTGATTTGAACGCAGCCTTAGTAATGGAAAGACGAGACGGTGTTGTTTTTCATTATGAGAATGTTTATGCATCTAGTTTTGTTTAAGTGGAATTTGTTGTTGGCTTGTTTTATTTTGCCGTTACTGGGAGTATTCTCTCTGCTGAAGTTGACTTACACCTAATTAGAAATAACTAAAGAAAGTTACGCGCGGGACCAACTACTTTTTGATGCAGCGCTACTAACAGCATGCTGCTGAGAAATCACTAGTTCCCAATGGATTTGCTACTCTGTAATTTACAATAATGAGAGCAATGGTGGCCCAGTGGTATCGGTCCCGACTTACGAGTTAAAGGTCGTGGTTTCGAACTGCGAGACGCATAACTTTGAGTAATTTATTTCACCACCAATTATGCTCTTAAAACGATGAAGAACCAAAAATTGGAAGACATGTGACATCTACCAACTCGCACTGCCCGCATGGTGGATTATGGCCCTCTCCCTCTCACAGAGAGGAGGCCTGCGACCCATAGGCTGATATAATATGTGAAATCGTTTCATGACCAATAGTAATCAATAGCCATGTTTACTCATCTCCATAACCATTAAAGTGTAGAAGCCCTATCAGTACTCTATAAGTGGTAAATAATCGAGTGAGAAAAAATCTGATCGATCCGATAATTCAATATACAAATCTACGACTCGATTCGATATTATAATTACATCGAGACTTATTCTATTGTAGAATTGATTCGAGTGATGAATAATCAAGTTTCTTGTATTGTTATTACTGACTTTGCTTAAACTTTTAATTATTTAAAGACTCGCAAATCTTGAAACTTAGTTTTGCGCTTTAAATAAGCATTTTCAGCTCAAAATAATTATATTCATTCATTCACATTTTCTTGAATAAGGAGATCACTAAGTTGGGATCAGAAAAGGCGCTACTGTTACAGGCTGTTTGTATGAAGGGTACGAAATTGGGAAGTCTGATCGTTTCATATAAAACATAGACCTATAGCATGGACTTAGCCTTCGTAAACCAAATAACTTTCTAGATGCAGTATAAAACCATAATAATAGGAATAGAGAGATAGTAAGACCACCTATGTCTATTCCTGCACGACATAGATAATCATCATCATCATCATCATCAGCCTATAATGTTCCCACTGCTGCGACACAGGCCTCCTCTCTTGTGAGAGGGAGTGGGCCATAATCCACCACGCGGGCCCAGTGCGGGTTGGCATTGATAATGTCTTTAGTACCTATTATAAAGGAATGAGACACTCGTTGATGGTCCTATAATCTATTTTATCTGTTTTAGTAGATTCCGGAATTCTGAGCAGAATAATGTTCAGTCGCATTCCTTTTGTATGTTTAAAAGTTTTGCGGAAAAGAAGTCGTGTTTAAGTTGCAGGAGCCTTACCACGAGCTCATAAAGCGATCCAGTTTAGGTTGTGGGAAAGAGATAGAGCTATACAAGTCGTCTAGCGCCATCTCTTTCCCATAACCTAAACTTCATCGGATTAAGAGTTCGTGGTAGGCCACAGGTTCAGACAAATTCAAAGACTGTTACAACAGTAACAGTCTTTGAATTTGTCTGAACCTGTGGCCAGATCAGGTCTGATCGTGTAAAAGGGGTTTAACAAAACCCCTTTTACACGATCAGACCTGAACGCCTGACAAAGGTGACCTTGGTCCGGTGGGAATGAAAATCTACCGTGTAGACGTTGGTCGAGCGACCAAATATGGGCGGAGTCAATCGGGAGCGCAGCCGTCCCGACAGGCTGCGTCCGCGGTGGTACCCGACCGTCAGCCGACAGCGTTCTATATGGTGGGGTACTGTTGACGCGACCAAAATCACCGCTGTCGGCGGTCAGGTCTGATCGTGTAGAAGGGGTGTTAGCTTGCGTCATCCCAATGCTGGACAAAGGCTTCTCCGAATGCTTTTTATTTACTTCGATTCGGAGCTGAAGAGGACCATTGACAAATTGAGACCCAAAATCCTATACATGTATGAAAGCGCCTTTAGTAACTGAGTTTTATTCAGAGTCAATTTTGTGTGCCATTTTTCAAGGAAAGTGTTACAAAAGTAGTCTGTTTGTTCACGGAACCCGATTATAGGTGCCATCACAAAGCGGAATCCGATTAAAATTCCGATAGGATTTTCATAGTGCTCCAACAGTAGTATGGACACTGATATCTACATGTGAGACGGTATTATGATAAAAAGCCTTGGCTATTAAAGTGTCTTTTTATCTTACTTGTGATATTATAAATGTGAAACTTTATTACGGATGGATTTCAGTTATTCAATCACGTCAGAGCGGTTTTTAAGCTGAAGTGGCAATGGACTGGCCATATTAGTCTTAGGAGCGATGAGCGTTGGGGTTGACGTGTTATCGAGTGGAGACCCTGAATCATTCGCGTCACGTCCTGAGAGGCCTATGGCCAATAGTGGAGAGCTATAGTCTGATGGTGAAAGTGTTAACTCCTTATTTATGTGACTAATAATTTAAAGGGATAAAGGAACAGACAGTAAAGTTCAAATTCGAGTAACACTTGTTTAAAATGTCAGTCGTCGTTAATTGAAAAGGGCTTACGCATGTAAAATTCATTTGAATTTGAGAAGTTTTGCCCCACCAACTCTCGTTAAGCGCAATGTGATTACTGTGTTATATAAGATGAAATGAACATTGAATATACACATTCATTACCCAATTTAAATTTAAAAGTTTACATGTTTATCTATAATAAGGTTTTTTTTTTGAGTTTAATAATTTTATTCTAAGAAAATCGTTGCTACGGCATCATCACGTCCTGTTTGACGCAGGTCTTTAAGAGTAAACGCTCGGGTATCATCATCTGCCTAGCCTTTTTCCAACTATATTGGGGTCGGCTTCCAGTCGAACCAGATGCAGCTGAATATCAGTATTTTACGTGGAGCGACTGCCTATCGGACCTCCACAACCCAGTAACTGGATAATACGATACTCCATGCTATCCTCCGACTGGTTGTCAGACTTAAGAGCTTCTGACTAACAGTAGCGACTGTCAAAGATCTACAAAAAACGCTCGGGTGTCACCACTGATAAAAACTGGAACATTTTATCCATTCCTATAATGAAGAAAATTTGCCATCCCATCCTTAATGCGGACGGCAAGTAATAGTCGTGTCCATGAGCACCTCAAAAAGCTGTTAGCAGTCTGCCGAGGCCCCATAGAGGGCCAAAGCCTGTCGTCGTCGCAGAATTGCCTTATCGGTAAACCCTGAAACGTAAAAGGATTCGAAGAAACACCGTGGATATCCATCAGTATAAGACTGACAGTCCTTTCGGCACCATCCAAGGTTCTCATTTGATGATTTTGGCTGTATTTATTTAGCTCGTGGCTAAATAATTACAACCGCATAGGCCGATCTTCCGGGTTAAGCCGCGCTTGCCGAGGTTGGTCTGTGAATGGGTGACCATCTGTCATATCCAGTTTCCTCCGTGCCTCGGAAAGCACGTAAAGCTGTCATTTGTAGATCTTTGACAGTCGTTACTGTTAGTCAGAAGCTCTAAAGTCTGACAATCAGTCTTAACATGGAGTATCGTATTAGCCAGTTACTGGGTTGTAGAAGTCCGATAGGCAGTCGCTCCACGTAAAATACTGATATGCAGCTGCATTTGGTTCGACTGGAAGCCGACTCCAATACAGTTGGGAAAAGGCTAGGCAGATGATGATGATGAGAAATTTGAAATAAAACAAAACTTATAGTTTGATTTAATGTAGTTTAAATTTTAATATCAGTGTTATGCAAAACAATACATAAACATGAATGTCGAATTTAATTTGTCCATGTCCGGCTCCTGTCCGGATATCACCGGACATCGACCGGCATCGTTGTTGTCTCGGCTCACTTCACCCCACTTTAGTGTTCACTAATCCTGTAATTGGATTGCTCGACCCGTCATGTAAAGACCCCTACACATTTGCTGCTTCGTAGGAAAATGAGCAGTCGATTGTGTATCGAGACTTCGAGAGCGAGAGTGCTGTGTGAATTGATTTTGATCAAATGTGTTTTAATGCTGTTGGTGGAACGAAATGGACTGTCAGGCCTTTAATGAATAAAAATCACGCTGATCTTTCGGATACGCTTTGTGTTTCAGGGAGTCCTTTTGTGTAATGAAGGACTACCTTCAAAAACGTTTGGCTTTACACGCGTCGTCCAGTTTCCTGCTTTCTCTTTGAAGCAAATACGACGCGCTGTCGACTCAGGCCTGACTAAAGTACTATCAAAGCACAAAACCCAAAGCTTAGACCTTGATAGAACGGCGAGCTGTCCATTATCAAACTTGCATCTGGTTTTAATTGAATCCGACCCCAATTTAGTTGAGAAAAAGCCTTTCAGATGATAATGATGAATGATTCAGGTCTAAGCGTGTAAAAAACAGATTAACGATAATAGGCTAGTTGTCCTAAAAAATGTAATTAGTCCGTCTTTTAGATTATTCAAAAATAAGGGACAGGTATTTTTTTTATTTGTAAATTAGATCAAAAATGACAAAGATATAGCCTATTAAAGTTACGTGTGACGTCACGATGCGTGGCATTTTTCGCGCAGAGTGACGTCACAGGTAACTTAAATAGGCTATTATCTTTGTTCTTTTTTGTTTAATCGAAAAAAGAAAAAATACGTGTTCAATATTTTTATATAATCTAAAATACGGACTAACTAGAATGTAATTATTTTGACCCTGGATACCCTATTATGAAAGAATGAAAATACAAATAGAAAAAAAAAACTAACACCTCTGGGAATATAACCTGCATTTTATTAGAATGAAATATCTATTCACTTTCCAATCTTCTCTATTTGCATATCGGGATTGAATCCGATTAATAAATAAAAGTGGACTGCAAACTTTTATGATTTTCAGTTGCAGGTACTGTAAAACAATAGATACCACGTTTGGCGCAGCGACTTGAAATTGATCAACTTCTGCGCTGCTTGTCGTGGGTTTGATTCGCTTACAGAACAAATATTTATATTTACAGACTAGTGTTTGCCCGCGGCTTCGCTTGCGTTATTTTAGAATTTGAGAAACAATACGGATCGTGTGGCGCCATCTGGAATATGAACGTAATTGTTTTCGGCAACAGCTCTCTTCTGTTATTCGGGATGTAAGATACCTTATATCCGTGTCTATACTCCTGACAACGTATATGCAAAATTTTGGGACGATCGATTCAGTAGGTAGTAAATGCGTGAAAAGGTAAAAAACAAACATACTTGCATTTTTATTATTAGTTTAGATCAATAATGTTATATCTAGGTACCTACATAGTTTGCATAGGAAACGTCCTCATTTGAGCGACATTAATTTCAAAGAACCGTGTTTATTTTAAACATTAGACTATCATTTTTGGGTTGATTTACAGTATCGTTGCAAATTGAACGTACGATAGCATTGCTCTTCTCCCTTGCATTCCGCGTGATACCTAAAAAATAACTAATTATCTGACTCGATGAGTACAACTTGTCGTCGTTTAAAACAGAATCTATGCACTGGTTTGAATACCAATTCAAAACATAAATAAACACATTTTTTTCTAATCTTTAAAATTCCACACCTTGAAACAATTACAATTTAAAAAAATATCTAACTTACTACCTACAATTTAAATCAGTGTATATTTATATCCTAGAAAACTATTGAAAAAAAAATAGTAATAATTTAAAATCGCGAATAATATTGAAATTAAAGTATACACATTTTTTTTATTATTTGAAACTCTCAGGACAAATATAAGAAAACTCAAAAAGTGAAAAAAAGAAACAGCGAGATTTGATCCAGAGACCCCTTGCACGAAAGTCAAGCAGGATACCAACCAGACTGGCTAGTACGCTGACAGTGTTTTCAAATAGCGGTTCTTATACAAATGTCAACAATTACTGAAAATAAACATATTATAAAATTGCTAATCCCCCAAAGGGAATAGCGTAATTATACATATCCTATTAATAGAAGAGCAGTTTAAGGAATATTTGGGGAAAAATTGACTAAATAATATCTAGTGGTTTAGCTTCCAACTAAAAACAAACAGATAAAAACAACAAAATTTAAAATTGCTTATCTCCCAGGAAAAATAGCGTAATGATACATAGCCTATCAACAGAAGCATATTATTAGGAATATTTGAGGAAAATTTGATCGACAACTTTACAGTAGTTTAAGAGATAGATCAAATCAAAAAAACATAAAAAAATTCGAAAGAAAAAAAAAGTTGATTTGGCATCAGAATCGATCCCTTATCTCGAAAAAAATACAAAAAGAAAAAAATATTCAATGTACAGGAATGACAGCTCTACGATTTTATTATATGTAAAGATAAAGAAGATAAAGATAAAGATAAAGATAGTTGTTCCGGGTCTGGATGTTTGTGTATATGAATTAAATATTAATTGTAACAGCACCCACGACCGCGAAACAGGATAATCTTTTAGAAAGGGTAAAGTATTAAAAAAAATACTCGTTACAACTCTAATAATTATTATCCCACATTCCCACAGGAACGTAATACTGAGATAAAAGTATCCTTTTTGCTAATCCAGGTTATCAACTATGTTTGTACCAAACATTGAAATCAGTACTCTTAGCACGAGTTTTCAGTATTTGAGACGTAAAGTAAACTGGACCTTTGACAATTTCAAATTGACAATAGTTTTCTAGGAAAAAATTAGTTCTTTCATCGCACACCAGAGACGCTGTTCCAATTTTTCATACAAGAGACGCTGTAAATACTGGAAAGACGCTGTAAAGTAAAAGACTGAAAACTCGTGCTAAGGGTACCGTTCAGTGGTTTTTGCGGGAAACAGTATTAAACACCCATATTTATACATTTTTAAGGATACTTTTTAAGTTACATTACTTACTCAGTGTAAACTACCCACTAGTGTTTGAAACAGTAGCTATCCATTCGCCTATACAATATCAGACCGTAACGTGTCAGAATAAGCGTGATAATTTGGCACGTGTGCTTTCATAGAAACACCTCTAGCTAATCTTGTATAGGTATGTTCTATGTAGGTATTAATCCATTAGCGATAATTATTGATGTTAGAGTATCTCAGGGCGCCTTAAGTAATTGTTTGTTGGTTTTGATAAGTCAAGTGAGAAACTTCAAGATAACTCAAAACAAAGCCAATTAAAAAGCTGTGATGTCGAAATTATTGTTTGTTCCGCGTTCAACCCCTAAGATTTTCAACCCTCTTCCGCGTTCGATCCTTTAACGTTTCCACATTCAAGCCTTGAGGGTTGAACGTGGAATTCAGTACATTGGTGTTGATTTGTTTGTCATATAGATAATTTGAAAGGTTGATAAGTTTCAGGCATGCTGAAATCGCGGCGGTACGACCCCTCTTTGAGGATGGCTGGATAGGCGTCACGGCGTCCTGACCTACCGCCTGACACAGGTCCTCACCGGACATCGAAGTTTCAGGAGGTACGGTGTCGGATAAGGAGGGAAGAAACGTCTGGTTGACACCACTGTGGGGTGGCAGCACTAAAAATTACCATGACCCCGGAACGTAAAGGGCTATTGAAGGACACCGTGGATTTGAGTCAGTATTATACGAGTCTGGTAGTCCCTCCCGCTCTGCTCTGGGATCCTTTGGTGCTTTTACCTCGAAAAAAAAACTCACTCATAAACTCATCATTCGATATTTAACTTCGTTACTAAAACTTGACTAAAACTATTCGAATTTTAATTGAGCTTTAATGAAGTTTTTTTTTACTTAAATTCCACTATTTCAAGAGCAGATATCTCGAAAATTACAGAATATAACGCAAACTTGTTTAAAAAAACTTTAACAAATTCAATCAGTTTTCATTTTGTTTAGTTTTTATGTGGCTAAGATTTATAGTTTCCTAAATATAGGCGTAAAACTGAAAAATGAAATTCTAATTGGGCGCTTCAAAAACCTACGGGGTAACATATCCACAGTTACGAAGTCTCGAATTGTATTCGGAATATTTGCCTATACCTTTTAGTTAACTGGACTAAGATGAGTTCAAGTGCTGACACCCTTTAATATTTTTTTTTTTATTATTTCGTTCATTCACATAAAATGAAAGTTAACTAAATCAGTTTGTAACAATTAAAGTATTATTCTTTTTTATAATAATTTTAAAATATGTCGGTATGTCGGCCATTTATATGACTAATCTCAAACATTATTCATGACTGAACAGTGCTTAAAATATTTACTGCAGACGGACAAATTACTTTTTTAACCTTCAGTATTTCAAGTTTAGTGTGGCCTTGGGAACAAAGGTGAAAAACTATAAAAAAAAGAACTTTTAGGAAAGACAGTACTATAAATAAGGAATTCGTGAGGTAGAAATGTAATAATAAATGTCTAAAACTTTTACTAGAAAACATAGAAATTGAATTACAGGGGTACTGAACATGTTTCACATAAAATCACGTTTGTTATCCCCGAATAGTTAGGCAGAATTGCAAGTATAGCGCATCCACTGGGTAACTAGTATGTAGGTATTCAAAATTTCAGATAGAATTATATTTACTCGTTTATTGGTATTAAAAAATTACGTTACAAAAGAAAAAATAGGGGTCGAAAATTTTTTCGTACTTTAACTTTCGGGTTTAATTAAATTTTTTTCAGCAAAATAGCCTATTAATATGAAATGAAGGCAAAATATTCCACAAGCATGTCATTGTCCTTTTTCAATTTATTATGAAGGATCCAAACCCGTCCTATAAAATCAAAACTTAATTGAATTCTAATTGGCTCATTATTTTTAGCTGAAAGCGGCCAGTGTAATGCAAACCCCGGGGATACAGGATAAACATAATATAATGTATAAACATAATATAATGTATGTATATGAACTCATATCAAACAAATAGGCAGATGGAGAGCGCTCAGAACACGCGAGTGGTTCCACCAAAGTTAATACAAAATCAAAATCGAATACAAAGTCGCGACAGTACCAAGCTACGCGTCGTACCAAGCTGCGCATCATTGTTGTTGTTTGCCAAAATATAATATATAGTATATAGTTGTTCTCAAAAACAAAGAAAACATTATGGAATGTAATTCGATTTGATTTTGTATTAACTTTGGTGGACCTACTCGCGTGTTCTGAGTGTTCTATCTGCCTATTTCTTTGATCTGAGTATATGAAGTTATTTACTCAATTTAATTTTAAAAGGGTCAACAATATAATTATTGTTCTTTGGAAAAAGGAGAGGTTCTTTTTACGGAAAGAATAAGATGTTTGCCTACACAACTTTGGAAAGTACTAACATTACAACAGTACTTATTATGTAGGTATCTTTTTTTTTAGCATTATCATTATGATCACTTGTTAACAGTGTGCAGGTGAATAATAATGATGTAATGTATACTCGTATTTATCTCATTGTTTTTATCATGATATTATCAGTGAATATTCATGGTTTAACGTGAACATCGACGATTAGACTAATCTGTATAGATTTATTATTGAGTGACGGCATTATCACTACTCTAATTGACTTGTGGCTGATGTATGAGGTGATTTATTAGGATTAAAGGCGAAATTTGGTTGGCAAATGGCTGGAATAGAACATTTTGATATTTTGTTTGAATGATTTGTAAAATTTCTCCTAGTAACATTTAACTTGATGTGTAGTTATTTTACAGATTTTTTGGGATATAATAATTATTGAAGCCACTGGCTACAGCTAGTGAATATATAGACTACGAAAAACTAATACAGTTATAGATAAGTTAGCTTTTCAACTGAATAGTAAGGTGTTTGTAATGATACAGACACAGTAAGGGTCAAGCCACACTGAATGCAACGATCAGTTTTTAAAACCAGAGCTTATGAACTTTATGTTTATTATTACAACCGCTACATCAAGCATTTCTGGCGACCACTTTATAGTTCATAATGTCTTGTTATTAAAACTGATCATCGTATCGCTCCCAATTACGTGTAAGCTTGAGCCAAGTCTACATTAGGCAAGATAGTTTTAAACATTTTAATGTTTTATTCTCCAAATTATAATACTTATTTCGACTAACAAAACTTTCAAAGTAAAACTTGGCCATCGAGAGATTAAATGCTTCACAAAAACCTTAAGATTTCGCGTTCTTCATCTTATTTATGAACTTGTTGCTTGTCAGCAAAGTTTATTGAAGAAATTATGTGTTATTTTAATGAATCTTTTGAACTAGCAAGCTATTGTGCTGAAGAAATTCGTCGGGGGACATGACTTGGCTGAAACTATTCAATTTACATAAACTTTTAAGGCACGCTCATTTTCTTACGACTTTTGTAAAGACATTTTAGTTCTTAAATAACCTAATAAAAGTTTTTGTGTTGGTATTTATTGAATTAGCTAAAGTTTAGTCTTCTTTTAGTGTATTTAAAGCTCAGAAGCAGACTTTATGTTTTAGGCATTTCTTACCGGTTCATCAAAAAAAACGTCCTAGAAAATTACGTCTTACTTACTATACTTAAATCCTAGAACTTGATCCTGTTACCGTGACCCTGGAACGTTAAGGATTATTGAAGGACACCGTGAACTTTAGTCAGTACAAGTCTGACAGTTCTTCCTGCCCTGCCCAGGGTGAGGACTCTTTTGATTTATTTACCACCTAAAAAGTACTTGAAAATTACGTTAAGGAAAAAAAAAACTCAGTGCAAATTAATTTTTAATAAAATCGTTGTAACTTGTGTATGTTATTTTGATGATGATAATTGTTCATTTATTTTATCCTCATTATGTTCTACTCTACGTACTCTAGGTATTTTTGGGTTTGTCTTTCCCAACAAAAAATATCCAAGACTATATAAATGAGTCCACATCTATAAATCACACTAATAGAGACCCAACTTTCCACCTCACACACGTCATTACAACACCCTAATCGTGTGTGATTACCACTTTCGAAGGTTCCTACAGTTCAATGACTCACATAAACTCACAGTCACAGCCATGATAAAGGAAAAGGGACTTTATTTATGTTACATTAGGGTAGGTAGGTTATTTTCGAAGTCTTTATTTGTTACCCACGGGAATAACAGAACAATTAAATTATAAAATCCACAAAACCCAGGATACCGTGAACCCCAGAACGTAAAGGAGAAAAAAAGGAGTAGAAGATCGAAACTTTTTTCGAGTTGAATATTTTTGGTGGTTCGCCAACTAACAACTGGTCTACAACAACCCATTTTTTTTACTTTGCCCCACACTACGAATTCCTCCTGTGTCGTAAGTGCATTAACAAACGTTTAATACACACACGCCATAAATATTTGTGAGTAGGTCATGCATTTATAAAAATACTTAGTAAGAATATACCATAAACAGATTTGCGAACCCGAATGAAAAAAAAGTCCTGTGTAAGACTTTACTGCTACCAAAAATTTACTCAATGCTTTATTTTTTGTCAATCCCTAAAGAGAAAAAGTGCGTGAGTTTATATGTGCGAATTCCTCCTTAGAAACTTGTTGATATTTTCTTTTGCACTCAACCTTGAGAGCCTAGCGCTCAGTTGATTAATTACCTTCCAAATTACACCTGACATAGAAAATTTATGGCACCGCCGCCTTTATATAGCCATTAATCTTTTAAATAAATTCTGGGCGAGTTCCTTTTCTAGAGGAACCCGTTTAACTGTGGGTCGACAGTCAAGGCGTCTGAATTTGTGAAATGTCTTAGATTCTGTCGGTACATTGCAGATCCATTAGTGATTAATTGTTGAGCTATATCACAATGTCAGTAATCATCCTTATTTAAGAACGTACGATTGTGATAAGTTTATCGAACTATACGCTGGCAAGTCGGTAAAAAAATGTCAGATTATGGCGTTGAAATAAGGTCCGTTTTGCAGTCACACTTTTTTTAAAGAAGTAATAATAATATTCCACAACTATCACACACGACTAGATGGCGGAGTTATGGGTACTAGCTAGACAACTGATAAACGTACTTAAATATTTCTAAATACATACATATTATAGATAAATTACACCCAGACACAGAACAAATGATCGTGCTCATCACACAAACATTTGTCCTGGGTGGGAATCGAACCCACAACCTCCGGCATAACAGTCAGGGTCAGTAACCACTAGACCAACAGGCCAGTCCAAGTGTTCAACAGATCTCATGTTGAAGTTTTTGTAGTAAGGCTGTAACTGTTTTGTAAGTACGCGAATTCCAAACTGGTACCATTTCGTGGCGTGTTTCAAACATCGATCTTATCGCTCATCTCCCCTAGCTAGTAGTATAATATTCGTACCATTACAGCTTATAACCGAACCTTGTCCCATTATGACAGTGGAGAAAGTTATCCGTGTAATAACGTCATAATCTGTTGGCAGATGGGTTTGTGATTGCAATATGATCGCTGTCTCCTAACGTTTTTGTATGATATTCGCAGATCAGGAGCTTTTGTAAGGAAAAGGTTGGTGATCTCTGACATTTAGACTTTTATTGAAGGTATACCTACTGGTATCTGGGTATGTGTGTGTACTTTTTGGTAGTGTGGTAAAATCATCAAACTGTCAGACTCGCACTGACTAAAATACACGGTGTTCTTCAATAGCCCTTTACGTTCTGGGGTCACAGTAATTTGTTAGTCCCGCGACCCCGGCAGCCTTAGGTCCTCTATAGAGGGGCCCCGTCATAATACTGACACTCTTTGATGCATGCGTGGAAAACAACGCGCCGTCGACCCAGGCATGGTCCATGGTCGAATAGCGAGTCGCTCATTACTAGCCGCCCGCATGCCCGGGTGTGTGAATACTTAAATGACAAAAATATCAACAGCCTCTAAGTGAGGTTTTGACACTGATTCGTCGCATTTAATTTTGTAAGAGTTATTTGATACCATTTTATAGTAATTAAGTTTATAATATCTTCTTCTTTGTATTATTATTAGGTATACCTATTGAATTTGGAGTAAAAAGACAAGAACACACCCTGTAGACCAATCTGTAGATAAAGGAAAACCTTCAGTAATCTTTAATAGATTTTCAACTCTATCCCTCAAGAGTGTAAAGTTGAAAATGCATTTTATTAGAGACTAATGAAAGTTTATTATAGCGCTTAGGGCTCATGTACACGACGCCGCCGCCGCGCCGCCGCCGCGCCGCTACCGCGCCTCTAGGCTGTGTACACGGTCGCTACCGCGCCGCCGCCGCGCTGGCACCGCGAATCCAATTCGATAGTGTTTTATTTATCTGAAAAAGGAGGTTTCTCATTTCGGCCATAATGTTTTTTTTAATGTTTATTCGCGGATTACTTCTTTGTTCATGAACCGGTTTTGATGATTCTTTTTTTGTTGGAAAGCAGATATTTCTTACTATTTAGCTCCACTCGATTTCTCTGGTCTTCCATCATCAAACCCTAATCTCCATATCATGGAACCGCCTTTGAAATACCTTCTTTCCAACAAAAAAAAATCATCAAAACCGATTCATAAACGAAGAAGTTATCCTTGAATTATCAAAAAAAAAAAAACATTATATGGCCGCAATGAGACATCTCCTTTGTTAGATAAATAAAACACTAGCGAATGGCATCGCGGCGGCGGCGCGGTGGCGGCGCGGTGGCGGCGCGGCGGCGGCGCGGCGGCGGCGTCGTGTACATGAGCGCTAATTTGCTTGTAATTCCACCACTTATACCATTCCGAAAATCGAAATGTTATTATTCTTCTTATCTCTCTCCCACACCTTGCTTGCAATAATAACTTAGCCTGGATTAGAGAGAGTCAACCGAGGGACAGTGCATTGTTTCGCGAGACATTGTTAGTGAACGTAGCGTCCACTTGAACCGGCTTTACTCGTTAGCCACGAGATATAAAGATCTAGCTAAAATATAAAAAGTACTGAAACTAAAAGTCAAAGTCTACGTTTCGTAATTAGGTACTGCGGAAAAGTGATACAATTTGGTCAACAAAAACAAATAACATTTTGCGTCTCAAATATGTCCTGTCAACGAGGCATAATTAAGTGTTTCGAAAAATTTGGTATATGTGATGAAAGAAGGTGATACTACAACTTTTTTTCAAGATAACAAAACAATTGTAAGCAAAGTCTCCATACAAAAAAATCCTTGTTGATCGGACTATTGGTACTTCATAGCAATTTGTATGTGATATTGTATATTTTTTCTGGTTCTCAAAACGGCTCTAAAGATTTGGATGAAATTTGGAAAACATAAAGGGTTCACAGAGGCGAAAAATCAATTGAGAAAAGTCTCACGTCCGGGAAAATTCGTTTTAAATATAAAACAGTCATGACCTAACTACAGAAATAAATATAAAGTACCTACAGGTACGCACGGCTACACATCAAGCTTTACAAAACCAGTTTGTCTTGAACTCGCTTTATATGATCTTTCCGCACATGGAACGGTCAGCTTATACTAGTTTTACATAGCTGTGTGTACATGGCTAACTACTTAAGAACTAGTTATAAAGAAGTGCTTAAATATTCTCTTTTATCCTCTTATTACAATAACCGGCTTAGTTTCTCAACGTTCTAGAAAACATTAAAGTTCATAACTATGTATAATTTTCTGTTGAAAGAAGGTCGCATAGCTTGCATTATTTTCTTGGGTGAAAAATCATCAAATGAATATTATAATAGGTACCTACTTACAATATAATTATATGTATAGTCTCCTCCTGCCTTTGAATATGATTAACTTAACTACAAAGCCTTGAAGGAGGAGGCAGGACGAGTGAAGGAGAGGATAGCGTCCACCTCACGGATCAGCCGTCGCGGGAGACCAAAGCCGTATTTTAACTCATGTGATGTTTCTATAATTTTAAAGTTTGCACTGCTAAGGAGCGGAATTCCCTGCTAGAGTGTATGTGAGTTTCTGTGTTTGTAAACGCACCCACGATAGAGAAGAATTTCTAAGTATGGGGTAAAGTTTAAAAAAGTGCCTCTATTTCCTGTAAAAATCAAGAGTAAATAGGTTACTTCTAGGCGAGCGTGATTACCGTCGACCACATCTTCCCTTACCATCAGGCGAGATACTCGTAATGGTCAAACGCCAGGCTACTAAATAAAAAAAAAACTCATTAAATTCCTAACAATAAGATTAACTTTAAATCCGTTATTTACCAACATCAATATTTCACTCAGCACTGTAAATAAATAAAATTATATCAAGCCCAAAATATGACGAGTTTGCCATTTACCAAACAAACAAAAAGGGTTCAAAATATAGTTTACCAAATTAATGTTTTGTCGTCTAAAAACTATTTTCTCGCAGTAACAGCGTTTGTTTAATGGATCGAGGTAAGTTACTCTAAAAGGCCCAAAAGTTAGGAAACTAGGCACGGCAAGGTGGATCGATGAAAGCGGATAAATGTAATATACAAAGTTATCTTTACTTATTGAGGGTTGTGTACGTTATAGATCCGATTCTTCGTTAATATGCTTCTGTCTCTATAAAGGGCTTCACACACAGCAGCTATAAATAAATAATAAATAATAATATTCCACAACTATCAGACAACGCCATCTAGTCCCAAGCTAAGCAGAGCTTGTGTTATGGGTACTAGACAACTGATAAACATACTTATATATTTCTAAAAACATACATATAGGTAAATTACACACAGACACAGAATAAATGATCGTGCTCATCACACAAACATTAGTCTTGGGTGGGAATCGAACCCACGACCTCCGGCATAGCAGTCAGGGTCACTAACCACTAGACCAACAGGCCAGCTATAATGTAAAGATGTACAATAAAGCACGATAAATCTCATTTCATCTTTCCATAGAGATTCCAAGATGTAAAAATATACATTATAGCTGCTGTGTGTGGTCTACTGGCGATTTCTATGGAAAGATCTAATGAGATGTATCGTGCTATAATGTACTCTTTACATTATAGCTGCTGTGTGTGAAGCCCTTTATTTTTTACAAACTTTTCTTTACTTTCACCTGTCCCTTTGTCTGTAATCAAATCTTGCAATATGAAAAATTGCTTCAATGTTTACAATTGAGCTGAAATTTTGCACGTATTCATGCATCATCACGATCGCATCATCATCATTATTATCAGCCTATAATGTTCCCACTGCTGGGACACAGGCCTCTACTCTGTGAGAGAGACTGAGCCATAATCTAAATAATATGTATATCGCGTGACAATGCAATATTATGATGACGGAGCTTATCTGATGATGTAACTGGAAGGTGACCATAGGAACACTGTGATGAAACGCTGTAAACCCATCGATTCTAGAATCGTTTGAGTCGTCTTGATGAGCACTGAGTCTTTTAAATAAAAGAACTTATAGTTTCTTATATGACTAACTTATTTTACCTTCTGCAGGAATTGCAATGACATTTTTATCAAAACAAAATTATTAACCGTCAACGTACAACATGGATAATCTTGAGCTTAGGTTGAGTATAATGCTTGACTGACGGTCAGCGCCAACATTCCTTTGGGATCATTTTCATCCCAACAACAGTAACAGCAAAAGCTTGTAACTGAATATTAACTGCTACAAGTAATAGGATCAGTTTGACCGTCCCCAGTGCCAGCTTGCTTTGTGCGCGCTCGAGATAATTGCCACAATAGCTTGCTTTATACAGCTTACAGCTCAAAATGGAATCGGAATCCGTTGTTACGGTAAACCTGTTTGATTTTTGATGAGGAGAGGAATTAGGGAATGGTGAACTAGGAGGGATGAGTCAACTTGAATTTAATAGAGATTTTTTAAACGTTTTCACTATAGGAATTTGTCTTGTATCGTGGGTGTAGAAATACTCATACATAACACCTAGACCCGGAACAACTATTTGTAGGTCATATATTAAATATTTGTTCCGGGCAAGGGTCGAACCTGTGACACTGCGTAGCAGTCGATCACAAGACCTTCATAAGAGATGTACTTACTCGATTTTTTTTGTAATGAAATCTGGTATGCTACACATCACAATGTGTTATCATTGAACCGAGGGAGAGATTATCTGATAAATCCTCCTGGTCTGGGCCAACCGGGGCCCGGGAAGAACTGTCGGTCAGACTCTTACTAAGTAAAAATCACCATTTTCCTTTACATTCCCTATGCTTTTCAGGGCCGCAGTCCTGCAAAACCTATTCCTTACTTTAAACGACATCAACTTCTTCTTACCTTGAAACCCTTAAAAATATACGAAAACCAGATTACAGCATATTTCCAAGGAAAACATGTTCCCAAAATTACATTACAATATCAGATCCAAATTCAAGCGAGCATTAGCGCCAGAGATTACAAACATACAAGTCAAACCGTTACCGGAATCTACAAATCTAATGTCCTTACATTTTCCTCTTTGTTACCCCAATTTATTCATAAACCAAAACATTTTCTACAAAATAAACAATTACAAAATTAGATTCCAGGGTTGTAATGAGCCCCTCTCACTCCAAATACCAAATCATTAATGTTGGTCACGTTTTAGTACCAACGACCAAATCCGTCGCGGTCCGCAGTTTGATTTGCTCCCAAATTGTATGCTTTTAGTATTATATTGGCATAATTAATTTGAATTCCTAGAACGTCTGGAGCTTTCAGATAAATAATGATGTAGGTATAGTTGCTTTGTTCTTGAAAGTTACAAGGACATTTATTAAGGACTAGCTGTTGCCAGCGGCTTTACCCGTTACAACTCGAAAATTATCCCACGGGAACATAAAATCGGGATAAAAAACAATCCCATGTATTAATCCAGGTTATAAACTATCTGTATACCAAATTTTAGCCAAATCCGTTCAGTGGTTTTTGCGTGAAAGAGTAACAAACAGATCTACATACACATACACATCAATCCTCACAAACTTTCGCATTTATAATATTAGTGGGATTATTCCTTGAGGTCTTATACAAGTGGCAATCACAAACATGATTGTGTTTATTTTTCTTATCCGCAGCAATAGCTGAGCCATTGTTATAGCTGATACAATATAATTTTTGTCTACGTAAATACCATTATTTTATACTTTGAAAATGGCTGTTGTGGGCAGTTATGTATCTACGCAGGACAAATCTTATTGTGTGTCACACACTCCAACTTTCCTAGTTATTATTTACGACGGTATTATTAAATCATACCAAGGTACTATTTATTATACTCGTATATTCTGTGATCATACCTACAAGTTTTGGGTGGTAAAAACAAATGAGTCCTACTGTCAGTCTCTTACCTGTCAGACTTTGATCTGTCATACTCATACCTGTCATACCCGTACCTGTCATACTCGTACCTGTCATACTCGCACCTGTCAGACTCTTACCGATTTAAAATCCACCCTGTTGCTGTAGTTGCCCTTTGCTTTCCAGGGTCCCGTGACCCACAGACTCTCCCGCGACCCGTAATAATCATACCTGTGTTCCATATTTCGACTTTAAAAGGTGAGTGCAAGGTTGCACTCAATTGAGTCAAGTAAAAATAAGCTATACGAGATATCCCATTTGCATCACAAAGGGATGTTGGGCGGTGAGCAAACCTGGCTTGTCACTGTTATTTCAGTGAGAGTAAAGTTCATCACCTTAAAATTGCAGTATACCTATGAACTTGGTATTTCTAACTTAAAAAAATTCTCATGTCACAGCGTTAGTTACCATACTCTCTGAAACGGCATTACCAATTTTTATGAAATTTTTTATGCGTATTCAGTAGGTCTGAGAATCGGTTACTATCTATTTTTCGAACTTTTTTTTTCTAAAAATAATTTATAATATGGCAAAACAACGTTTGCCTCAGCTAGTTTATTTATATTTTTGTCTTAAGTTAAGCAAGCACTCTGAAAGAATTAACCTGAAAATGATAAAAGCTTCAATAAATTGTAAATCTACGAGTATTTAGTCCATTAGTTGGGTATTGAAAAATAAAGGACACTAATGAATAATAATACAAACCGGAATTGAGGCTTATGGCGTCAAACTATGCCAAAATTATACTAAAACGTGACGTATTGTCAACTTAAAAAGCTTAATATTTTCTTTAATTTTTTCATATGTAAGAAAAGAAAAAAATACAAATATTTTTGATAATTTAAATGACTACTTACATTTCTCAGTTATATTGCCTATTTAGATAGGTAGTCCATAACTCAGAGAGGATTTAATCATTCTTAGAGTTATAGATAGTCCTCTATTTCGTAAGAAAGGCTATTTATATTCTGTTTATTTGTAAAAAGCAAACAATATTTGACGTTTGTCTGATTCCATTTATTTATAGAAGATTCTCGAAACGTGCCTGTACCCAAAAAGGGCATCGAAATGTCAAGAATAATATTTTGTTTACTAGTAAAAGTACCTATCTGATAGAATTTGATCCATAAGTAAGAAATATTGGTTTAGTCACGTTTATTTTACACGGAAAATGGAACAATTTACGCTTGCCAAAATGGTAGTAAAATGTTGGGTGAAATGTTGAGAATAAAACGACAAGAACTTGCCAGCAAGGTAATGAACAGTCATCATCATCAGCCTATTAATTTTCCCACTGCTGGGACACAGGCCTCCCCTCTGTGAGAGGGAGTGGGCCATAATCCAACACGCGGCCCCAGTGCGGGTTGGTGGATGTCACAATATGTCTTCGAATTTTTGGTTCTAGGACATGCCGGTTTCCTCTCGATGTTTTTCTTCACCGTTTTTGAGAGCAATGGTGATGAAATAAATTCTCAAAAAAAAAGTAAGTAAGTAGGGGCCGATACCACTGGGCCACCACTGCTCTGAATGGACAGTAAATTCAGTTAATCCAAAAAATACAACGACGCATATTTTGCAACGTAGCCAAACATGCATGTTCTTGCATGTCTAAGGCCCCTCGCCCACGGCGACTTTTCGCGATGCTGTAGCGCGTTTAGCAAACGCGCTACAGCATCGCTTCTAACGCGAGTTAGTCGCATTTGCAACGCGCTACTGCATCGCGATTGTATCGATACAAACGCGCGACCGCGTGGGACGACTCCGGTAGAGAGGTCTGAGGGGGGAGGGAGTGTCGCGATTAGAGTGGCGCGTTTGCATCGCGACTGAATCTGGTCCCGTGGGCGAGGGCACACAGCTAGCGACAGCATCGCGTCTGTATCGATGCTACGCGCGACGGCATCGCGACTGCATCGCTACAAAAAGTCGTCCGTGGGCGAGGGGCCTAAGTTCTTCTTCTTATTCAACTTTTAGTCCCCCATAGCTGATTGTAGTCTTCCAAATCTTCGGCAACTTTAACGAGATCGTCTGTCCATTTCTAGTCGATTGTTTTCCTACATGGTCTAACTAGGGCTTAATAATTCGGTCTGAAAGAACATATAAATTCACTAAATAATCCAAGATTCAACGGTGATAGAAGATAGTAATAAATTCATTAATTGGGGGTTGTAAGTTCAATAACTCTTTAATTAAATATCTATGGTATGTGGTTACAGATTGTTTCTATTATTATCTACCCGACTGTGTATGTTTTTCATTAAATAAGAAGGTTATATCATAAGCTACGTATGTTCTACTGTGCTGCGTTAATCAGACTGTATTGTTGCCATAGGATATTATTTTAAACGAAACTCAACAAATTCATAACAAAAATGTTTCAAAATACAACAAAATGTCTGGTTTACATTGCAGTCACGTTTCTTGTATCGAGTCATTCATAACAGAGAGCTGTGAGGTTTTCTTATAGGTTTTGTTGAATAAAAATGGGTAACTATTGACTTTCGAATATAAAACATTCACCTTGTTCCCAGGCTGAAACCAAAACGACTTTTCCTCACGCATACTCTTTTTACACGCATTTTCTTCTTTGCCTTATCTTTTATACCCTCAACCTCATAGATTTGATCACCCACACAAGGTGGATAAAATAATCATAATAAAGTGTTCAAAAATGTTCTACACTAATAATAAGGAGGGTGTTGACATAACCGTCCCGCATGACGAGAACCTCGTGAAAGCTGAGAAAGATAAGCAAATCAAGTATCTTGATTTGCGACTATTATTTATATTTTTAAATGTTTTTTTCTTTTTAGTTTTATAGAAATATTTAAAAATATAAATTATATGGAAACAAAGATGAATAGGAGGCGTAGGGTTATCATTACCGTGACCCCGGAACGTAAGGGCTTGAAGGACACCGTGGAACGTCAGTACAAGTCATGACAGTTTTAAAAGTCATTTAGCAACGGGCAAGCAATTTCTTCGATGTGGATTGAGCCAATACTTTACTAAGGCTCAATCACATGCTGCACATCTTGACTAGTATGCATGAAAAAAAAAAGGGTTAACTGTTAACCCTTTTTTTTCATGCATACTAGTCAAGATATCACAAATTGGTCTAATATAGGATCGCGAGACTTATCACATTACCGTGACCCCGGAACGTAAGGGCTATCGAAGGACACCGTGGATTTTGGTCAGTACAAGTTTGACAGTTTTAGAAAAAAGTCATTTAGCACGGGCAAGCGATTCGATGTTGGATTGAGTGCCAATACTTTATGAAGGACTAGTGTTTGCCCGCGGCTTCGCTTGCGTTATTTTAGAATTTGAGAAACAATACGGATGGTGTGGCGCCATCTGGAATATGAACGTAATTGTTTTCTCGGAAACAGCTCTCTTCTGTTATTCGGGATGTAAGATACCTTATATCCGTGTCTATACTCCTGACAACGTATATGCTAAATGGGACGATCGATTCAGTAGGTAGTAATGCGTGAAAAGGTAAAAAACAAACATACTTGCATTTTTATTATTAGTTTAGATCAATAATGTTATTATCTAGGTAGGTACATAGTTTGCATAGGAAACGTCCTTATTTGAGCGACATTAATTTCAAAGAACCGTAATTTTATTTTAATCATTAGACTATCATTTTTGGGTCGATTTACAGTATCGCTGGCAAATCATCAAAACGTCCAACGATAGCATTGCTCTTCTCCCTTTAGCATACCGCGTGATACCTAAAAATAACTAATTATCTGACTCGATGAGTACAACTTGTCGTCGTTTAAAACAGAATCTATGCACTGGTTTGAGCACCAATTCAAAACATAAATAAACACAAATTATAGAAACCCTGATTTTTTTCTAATCTTTAAAATTCCCCACCTCGAAACAATTACAATTAAAAAAAATATCCAACTTATTACCTACAATTTAAATCGGTGTAGATTTATATCCTAGAGAAGTATTGAAAAAAAATAGTAATTATTATTTAAAAGAATAATATTGAAACAAAAGTATGCACATTTTTTTTTAATTATTTAAAACTCTCTCACACCAAAATAAAAATAAACTAAAAGGTAAAAAAATTAAAACTGTGAGATGGTTGATCCAGAGACCCCTTGCACGCTTAAGTCAAGCAGGTTACCGACCGGACTGCCTAGTACGCTGACAGTGATTTCAAATAGCGGTTCTTGTACAAAATGTCAACAATGACTGAAAATCAACATATTTATAAAATTGCTAATCCCCCAAGGGGAATAGCGTAAAAATACATATCCTATTAATAGAAGAGCAGTTTAAGGAATATTTGAGGTTTCGAAAATTGACTAAATAATATCCAGTGGTTTAGCTTCCAACTATCAACAAACAGAAAAACAACAAAATTTTTAAATTGCTTATCTCCCAGGAAAGACTTTCGAAAAATAATTCATAGCATATTAAAGTGCAAGCATATTATTAGGTAAAATCATTATTGAGTCCTCCCACCCAGAGCAAAATACTGTCAGACTTGTACTGACAATTTTACAGTAGTCCTTCGGAGATAGATCCAATCACGGTAAAACATTATAAAATTTCTGAGGGTTCAAAATAATTGTTGCATCTAGCATCAGAATCGATGCTTTTCCTTATCTCGAAAAACCATACAAAATGTGAAAGTAAATATATTGTTCAAACAGCACAGGAAAAAAAAGCATCTACAAAACAAGACAATTTTAAGATTTATGAAAACAACACTTGGTTTTTCGAATTTTCTTAAAGGTGCCTTTAGACAAGCGTATACCTACATTTATGCTGGGTAACGTGTGGTCCAAGTAACTTGAATAAAAACGAAACCTATTGTATCTATATTACAAAAACTACAACTGATTGCTTCCCTGTTCGCAACAACTAAACTTACCATCAGACGAAAAATCTTTTTCCATCGGACAGAAAAATCAAGTAGACAAAAAAACTTTGGTCCTATAGGTAGAAGTGTAATCTATCCTTTAGTGGACTATACGCCAATCATCATCCAGTATTCTTGAAATTGGGCCCTTCCCAAACTACATTGAGTCTATCTAGTTATCTAGAAAATCTCTAGTATCGAATTCAGTATTCAATGAACTGAGGAAAGGTACTGCCATTTTGAGAGTAACGCAAAAACGAAGTTTTTTTTATTGGTATTAATCTAGCTCAGAAGCAAAGATGAAGTCTAAGATGAAACAGACTCAAACCGAAGGAAACTCCCGCGCATCGACAGAACACAGTAAACACAGTTTGATGCAGGATTCCAACAAAATGATACGCAACGTGTTTAATGAAGGCGGCACTAAAGAGGCCTTTTTTACATTTGGCAAAAATAATTTCCAATAAGTCAATCTATCTTCAGGGACAGAACGTGATATTGACTGTCAGACTTGAAATACGTCGACTAATGTTTGGTTTTATTCAAATACATATCATTGATTAGGGTATTATGGGATTGAGCTAAATGGTCGACCTTTTTAAATATCTAAATGAAAATTAACTCTAATAATACAGTCACTGTATTGTTCCTCCTTTCTTTTTCAAATCCATCCAAAGGTTGTCTGCGAAGAAGATCCAGTCTTTCAAGAAGCGATCCCTAATTTATCTCGCCATTATTGCTTGGAATTGCCACGATCGACTTATCTCTAATTTGCACCCAATCTGTGTACATAATAAAGAGTATTCTATCTATCTATAATAGCTATATTTTCATCTTTAGTACTATTTTTATCTTCCGCCTTCCTATAACTTTCTCCTCACACCACACGGATACATTAAATGTCACGGACTAATGAAGGTACAGAAGCCTTATTAATAGATCCTTGACTTGGAGGCTTGCGTTAGGTGGAAGGTGAAGACGCCGTGCCGCCTGTCTTCAGGCCACTCCACTTAAGCCTAAGGGATAACGGATAGCCATTTGCTTTCAGAGTTAAATGTTTTTTGCCTTTGTGTAATTGAATGGATATATAAATAATTTGATTAGCTATTGTGATGAATTTATTTATTAAAATTATTAGTTTTTCAAACATGTGATTTTTAGTTTATTTTTAAACCCATGCGACGCGCATCGTAAAGTGATGATTTTTGAGGAAAGTAAAATTTTCAGATTGCAAGTGGGATTCGAACCCGCGAGCTGCAATTCTCTATTCCTCGTTTTGACGTGGGTTTTGGTGTGGGTTGCAATGGCCTAGTTCGTTAAGGCGTCTGGAGTACTTATCCAGAAGACGCGGGTTCGAATCCCACTTGCAATATGAAAATTTTACTTTCCTCAAAAATCATCTCTTTACGTGATTTTTAGGTTAAGATAATTTATACCTTGCCAACGATCATTTTAGTTGTTCTACCTATACTCAAACAAGAAATTTACTTTGACAAAATTGTAATAAGATCGTGAAGGAAGACGTCTTCGATGTCGTGAGGAAGCGGGACTTTCGAAAATGTTTCAATCTGCTAAAGTGCACTAGACACTTTTTTTTAGCGTGGTAAAATCATTATACGAGTCCTCCTGCCCAGAGCAAGGCAGGAGGGACTGTCAGACTTGTACTGACTAAAATCTACGCTTCCTTCAACAATCCTTTACGTTCCAGGGTCACGGTAGCTCATTATAGGTTTGGCCCTCTGAGGCACCGTCATTAGACCGGCACTAGACCCTACAGACTGGTTGATTGCTTTTCACTATCTCTAGCAAACCAGAAAAATGTGAAAGTATACAATATATTGTTTACAAACAGCACAGTAACAAAAAAAAGCATTAACAAAACAAGACAATTTTAAGATTTATGAAAACAACACTTGGTTTTTCAATTTTCTTAAAGGTGCCTTTACAAAGCGTATACCTCAACATTTATGCTGGGTAGGACTGGTGTGGTCCAAGTAACTGGAATAAAAAATGCAGCGATTAATTATTACAACTATGACCTTGCTTCACTGGTCGCAGCAATTTCTCTTACCATCAGACGAGATACTCGTATTAAGCAAATGAGAACCTACAGTTAAATAAAATTAAAAATTAAAAATCTTAACGAAACTTGTTTGTCCCCACAGATAGATAAGTTAGAAGTCTACTATCCTAATACTAGTGGACATATTTATCATCAGCCTGTATTCGTCTACTGATGGACACGTCCTTCCCAATGTGCACTACAAAGCCTTGTCCAGCTTACCACATCTAATCTCTGCCGGCTAGGCTGCCTTTTGCAGGTACAGACAGCGTCATGACGTTTGCGATTGGTAACCCTTTTGAATGTGTAGGTACCTAACCATATCGTAACGCATTCCATAATATACCTCCTCTGTATTATTTTTTTTTTTTTTTGCGTCAGGGATTTGTCAATAAGACTCGACTTGAAGTGTAAATGCATTCAAATAATCATAAACAATTAAAATCGCTTCCGCTTATAAGATAGAACGCAACGGTTTAATGAACGCGTCAGAAATTGCCTTTGTGAAGGTCATTTCGCAAAAATATAATTTCAAATTATTCAATTATTCTTCTGGGACTGTAAATAATAAATATTGTTGGCATTTTGAAAAACGTCGAAACGTTTGGTTTTATTCATACATTATTTTTGATTAGGGTTTTGGGTTTCTGCTCTGTGGTCGAAGTTTTAATTACCATTATGATTAGATTATTATATCAGCCCATAGTGTCCCACTGCTGGGCAAAAGCCTCCCTCCACTCTTTCCACTTCCTACGGCTTTCTGCGAACAAGATCCAGTCTTTCAAGAAGCGGTCCAATTCATCTCGCCATTTTTGCTTGGGCCTGCCACGAGATCGAGTTCTCTCTTTTGGCACCCAATCTGATGTTTGTTTTGGCAATCGCTGGTACCATTAGGTCTAGATAAAATAATATTTTTGTAAGTCCTGCACGTTGTGCTCCACCGAGTCCTCTGGGCGATCCTCGCAGAGGATACAAGTTCACACCCAAGTTTATACAAATTTCAATAAGATACAGAAGCCTCCCTAAACATCCGTGTCCGGCGAGGACCTGCGTCAGGCGAAAAATGAAGATTCCGTGCCACTTGTCCAGCTACTGCACTTCACAGCCAAAGAGGGGTCTTACCCCTGCAGTTGCGGCGTGCCCGATAGGTACACTACATCATCATTATCTGCCAAGCCTTTTACCAACTATATTGGGGTCGGCTTCCAGTCAAACCGGATGTAGCTGAATATCAGTACTGTACTTGGAGCGACTGCCTATTGGACCCCCACAACCCAGTAACTAGGTAATACTGTACCCTTATATTTTTAGAGCTTCTGACTAGCAGTAACGACTGTTAAAGATCTACAAATGAAAGCCTGTATAGGTATACTACATAAGACGGGATTTTATTAAACATGCGTAATATCTCCATAACTACGCGCACGAAGTCACGACAACAGTTAATATAGTAAAAGTTTGAAATCAAATTAATAAAATTAGTTCTGACTTAACAAGGTAATTATGAATAAATCAAAGTGAAGCTCAGTTCAAGATTAATTTAATTGAAAACAACAAACACAATCAGTATCGGGCGACCTTTGATCGTGTTGAGAAAACAATAGCAGTCACCAACGGCGTGCTAACGGTGTGCTAACGGCTTTCACGAGATAATAAATTAGACCAATGTTTAAGTACAGTTTCCTGTTTTAGACTTCATTGAAATGAATAAATTTTTGGTGAAAAACAACCACAAAAAAGAGTAAAATAACATACAGAACTTTTCTGTCGGAAGTCGGTGACTTTTTTATTAATTTCATTGTCTCTTTTGCCACCGACTTCCGAAAGAAAAGTTTTGTAGGTTATTTTACTCTTTTTTGTGGTTGTTTTTGAAGGCGGTCACATTTTTTTTAGAAAGAGTTTTTAATTTACTCTTTTTAGTTTAAATATTCAACCAACATTCTTGTCAAATACATAATTTTCTTACATGTGCACTAGAATTTCGTAATCCGTAGCACCGGTAATAACATCGTTAACATCTCTTGCATTCATTCTATCTCAAAAACTGCAGAACCGATTTTGATGAAATTTGCAGTATTCCCTATGTTGAACGATACCTAGTACAACAAAAAAAAGAATTACTTAAATCGGACTTATAGTTCCGGAGATATTCGAACTCAAACATAATTTTCTTACTTGAGGAGTTGTACCTTCCATCATCAGCTCAGCTACATGAGATGATGATTTTCATACGCAAGTACTTGAATTACTTCATAAGATTTGCGAAAAACTATGTGTCAGCTAATAAAATTTGAAGGTTGCCCTCGATTTCTCCAAGATCCAATCATCAGATCCTGAAATGGTGACAATGGGACCACACGGAAAGCACCAGCTTTCGAATAAAGAAAGAATCATGAAAATCGGTTCACCCAGTCGCAAGTTATGAGGTAACAAACATAAAAAAAAAATACAGTCGAACTGATAACCTCCTCCTTTTTTTGAAGTCGGTTAATAAAAGGATAGGATAGTTACCTAATAAGTTAGTTATTAGCAGGGTCCAGAACTGACTATGATGAATGTTACCTAATGGTTAGTTTTAAATACTGGGTATATTATTACTAACTAAATTATTAAATACTAGGTATATATTAAAAAAAAAACTAACTGATAACAGTTTTTTTATTGATGATAATTGAAATTATTAAGCAGGATTAACCCATCTATGCTTAGCGACATTGTTATATGAAGGTGGGCGCTGATACTTATTTCCACAAGATATTAAATTATCTTAGCTTAGGTATTAGCTGCAACTAAAAAAACACTATTGTCGTTACCTTAGGCTTATAATTATAAAATATGTGATTATTTTTATTCACACCTCACATATTTTTGATAGGGCTCTCCAAATAAAGTACCTTTGAATAAGTTTCTATGGTGTTTCTGCAATAATATGTTGTCTAAACATAATGTTTAAATACGAAATGTTTAAATAATAATAATTTACATGAAAATATCTACTTAATTTAAAAGTTGTATTTTTCTTTTTGTTACAGGTATATTCAATTCTGCTTTCTAGCAATTTATTTGGAAAAAGAGATCCAGAAAAGTAAGTTAAAACATTTAATAATAACAACACAACAATAACAAAAACTTATTCTGAAAACCGTTTTTACCAATACAGCAAACCATTCCCGAAAATAAGTATTCCCGAGTAATAAATTCTTTTAATCAATTCGACGTATTATTTAAAGAGATGCATCATTTTTCGAATCGAGTACGCGATACACATTCAAAAGATACTGCGATCAAAGCAATCATGATCGCTCAGTTTTCCGCGAAAATGGACTCGCCCATCGGTAAACAGAATTCGTTTTGCCGAAATGAAGTTGCGAAACAGTCCAATTCATCTGCATGCTCGAATATTGTTTCGTGAAAACTTTTTATCCTCGTCAGTACCTACATCTGACTTTTACGTAAGGATTACAAACGGAGGCCTTAGCTGTACGTGTTTTCACATTTTGTGACGTAAATTGAACGTTGATGGATAAAATCAGTTCTTCGTCCGTTCACACGGCATGATTTTTAATTTTCCATACAATTTATGTCGTACACACTTCAAGTACTAAATACGTTGTAATATGTAGAATTTATGCTAGGGCCTATGATCCAATCTATTTATGTCGATTTATAAGGGCAGGAGCCTCAACGCAATCCGTTTTAGGCTGTGGGAAAGAGACAGAGCTATAACTAGTCATCTAGCGCCATCTCTTTCCCACAACAGGCCAACAGATATTTGACAAACTAGATTTGAATGGATTTCAGGATTTTCTTTGTCACTTTACCACAATATGTTTACGATAAACGAGATAAAAGGTTAAGAAAATATCTTTTTCAATTTATTTGGGACGGTAAGGACACCTTTATAAAATGAAGAGCGGTTTTGTTCATAGTTGTTCTTTGAGATGAAATATCTACCTATCCTTAAATCGTAGAATGAAATACACGTAAAGGAGCTTTCAAAGGGTTTTGGTAAGTAAGCTCCTGGTTACATAAATGATTCTTCATTTTCATACCTTTGTCTAATTTTATTTGAAGTTGCTCCAAATAAATTTGATTTGATGTCGCTAAATATAGAAAATCAAGCTTTCTACCAAAAAACAAACACGTTCAATTAAAACATGCACATGAAAATTCAGCACCTCCTTGGTCCGTCTTAAGTACACCTCTTAGAGACTCCGCCGTCTCAAACCTCTTTTCGCCTCTCATAGTGAACTCGAAAATGTAATGAGTCCATACATATTTAGCAGTGGCAGAAACAGCAGTGTCTGGCAGTACGAGTAGCAGGAAATGCCATTTGTGTGATGTGAACTCATTTTTAGTAAATTGACGGCCATCAACGACGATATAATACTAGACTCGTAATAACAGGCGACCGATGTCTGCCAACACATTAGGCAAAAAAGTCTTATAACCTTCGTGACTCGCCAAGTTCGTATTAGTTTCGACCACCCCTGTGAGCTGTAAACACGTCCGCGTGCTCTTGTAAAAAACCGAGAAAATTTAAATAACAATGGCCCCGTGTATAATACGTTTTTGTGATAAAAAAAGCCAGACTTCTAGTTTCCTAAAAGACGGTATCACATTTCATCGGTAAGTTAATAGTTCCATAATCTAAATGAGATTAAATTTCTGACAAAATTTATCGGGGTTCAACTTATAGTGGTCGTACTTGTATGCATGGCACATTCGCGGAGCGCGCGTTGATGTCTTTTATGATTGCGTCTCTTTCATTTGAAAGTGATTTTTTTGCTATCTCTTTTCCTCGATTTTAAGTAAACATACTTAGTGATGTTCCAAAGCGTACAACCACTTCTGTTGTCGATAAATCAAAAAAAAAAAACCCTATTAATATTATTTATTTATGCAAAAATATTTTTTTAATATGTAATTAGAAATTACAACAGATACATCTGATAAATTGTGAAACTTTAATTTATTAATTTTAGATACCCACGCGATCTCTATTTAAAAAATAAATGGATAATTAAGTGCAACCAGGCGAGATAACTGGATCCCATCTACTTATAAAAAAAAAGACAAAATCTATTTTAAAAGTTTATAGTTGTCCACGACACGGATAGGTCAGTTATTGTTTTTTATTTTTCTTTCAAATAATATAAAAATCTTGAGCGGTAACAGAAAAAATATAGATTAGCGTCACTTGAGATACAGCTTGGCTAATTAGAGTAGAAAACTGGAAGTCGCCACTGTACTCTCGCTACCAGCACTTTGAATGGTTTTTTTTTTTTTCACTTATTCCGTTAGTTTTATGGCACAATAATAAATCTAACAAACCTGCGTTCTTTGTTTACATCAAATATCAAAGATTTTAAAACGTTGTCAGCAAACAAAAAGATTAGTTCCGTTTCAAGACGTTCTGGCCAAGCTGTAGGTAATACTAGAAATTTTGTTAAATGTTTTTTTATACGTTTTACCCAAATATGCATAAAAATAAACACAGTCTGTTCAGGGGGTGATTTTCTACGGATAATACATTTTATTCTAATATTTTATTTCATCTTTTTACTTTCTTCTTACTTCCTTTTTACTTGTAAAAATATTATATTATCTCTCTATATGCTATGCGATGACAGTACCTCCCACACCATCGAAATTTATAAGATCTGTTAATTCATGTCAATACGAAATGTGATAAACATTTCGGCTTCCTTTTCGTCAAAAATAAATAAAAAACTAAAAAATTACGTCACTCCTGAGAGTCCCGAGTTAGCTCACAACTCTAAAATATCGCGCTGCATTCAATTTGATAAGCCTCACCGATACTTACTCTATGGGCCTCACCAAAGACCTCAAACATTTAGCTTATAATAATTATGGGAACAATTTTAAAACATTGTTTTTATTCATTTTTATATTTTACCTACATGATTCAATCTTAATTAGAGTTAAGTATGTTAAGACATGTTTTATTAAAAACTATCGATACTTTCTTGTTTGAATTAACACTGTCCCATCCCTAGTGACATGCACTGACGGCGCATTGACCTTGAGTTAGCCAATCAGAACGCAGAACCCCGTCCCCCTCGCTTACGTAGTACCTCAGCGAGTTGGCAGAATAGTTTTGTTCGTTAGATCGTGCAATGAGTAGTCTAGTAGTATATAGTCGTTGACGGCCATTATGAGATAAATTTCAACGTGAACGACGCTGTTGTTACTAGATTTGAATTTCATATAATAGAATTAGTGGAACTGTTTGTTTTGATGTTCTAAGAGTAGAATTATTAGGGTTTGTAATAGGTACCTAGTATTAAGGACAAGGATATTACAGTGAAATGGTATCGTAAATAGGATCGCAAGAGAAAATTGGGACGAAACTTTGAACACAATTTATAAAGAACGTTAAATACAAGTATCTACTTATTCACTAAAATAATCATGATTATTATTTTAATTTAATAAAAAACGAGTTCCTGAGTATCGAAAATCTAATTGGTAGACTCCAATAAGACAGCAAAATGACGGTGCCCGATTGGGCCAAATACCTGCCGAGATCGCAGAATAGTCTTTGATGTTATCTCGGCCCTGGAATGGAATGCAAATATCAACTTAGGTTCCTTTCTTTCTAAGGTTGGGACGGGTCCGCAACTCTTACACGGATAAATCCGTTTAAGAGCAACGATGCCAATCAACATGCACACACATAGCGGTCAAACTGATAACACCAACTTTGCGATGGGGGCTGAAAACTATGAAGGAGGGAAGGATCGCTAAGGGCTCGACATGAACACGATGCCGCCACCGCGCCGCCGCCGCGCCGCATTGCTGTGTATACCATCGCGACCACGCCGTCGCCGCCACCGCCGCCCCGCTACCGCGCTGCACGTCGAAAATCAAACAAAAGCAAATGGGCGTTTTTCCATTAGACGGCACGGCAACGGCGACAACGACGACGCCGCGCCGTATCGGTGCCGGGGAAGCAAAAATGTATGGCTCGCTTTTGCACTTACCGGCGCCGGCTCCGGCCCGGTTCATACATTTTTGCTTCTCCGCACCGGCACTACGCCGGCGCCGTCGCCATCGCCGTTGCCGTGCCGTCTAATGGAAAAACGTCCAATGGCAATGCGACGCGGCGGCGAGCACTAATAATCTATCCGGTAAAATATGTGTCCACATTTTGTTTCACTGTCACTTTATTCAGCCTATACGTAAGATCGCCGTCTTTACCACAAAAAACGCGGCCCTCAACAAAATATTCGTAAAGCCCTCTTGGGAGCCCTAGGGAATCTTCATAACGTTTAAAGCTCATTCCTTTGGATAAATTCTGATCCTAACATATTTCGACAAGAATGTCTAGGCTGTAGACATACAAAGCCTCAAATCTTCTAATACAATAGCGTCAGAATGGTCGATTCATATTATTATTTAGGTATGTAGATACTTACGCAAAATCCATCTCGTGCATCAACGACCATAAATCGATCACCTAAATCAATAAGCCACTTCACAAAGTACTAAACACGTTGAAACACAAACACACACGGTTCACTATTAACGGACAGACAAACAAACAGACAAGCATTTGACTAATCGAGCCGGCCATGTTTGCTCAATCCGATTGAAAGCAATTACTGAACGGAAATTATGTCATCACGGTGACATGTGTCGATTGAACTCGTAAAATCGTAATGGGAATGTGTGAATGCAACTTTAAGTGCATGTGCTGTGCAGATGTGCAATGCTTACTTGAAAAAAAGGAGTAGGTTCCATTGCATCGACTCCTTTTAGACATATTATTGGAACGAAGTTCCATAGCGCGTGTTGTGAAAGGGTGCTAGAGCCCAAAGAGTGGAGTGGAGTGGAGCGGAGCGGAGCTTAGCTGAGTGGAGCGGGGCGGAGTGGAGTGGAGTCGCGACGATTATTTTTGTTGAGTGTATACAGTAACTTCGTTCCATCCGGGTGTCCGTTGACACCTCTCAAGTTTTTCATTTAGTATAATATTATTATTAACTTAATACTAATATTATTTAGTATAATACTTTGTGCTCGAACTCGATATCAAACTCAGATTTTATGCTCGACAGTCGGTGTTGTGACCTCGAGGCAGTCCTTGTGACATTCTAATTAAAAACTCATTAATTAAATACGTAAGATAACAAACACGATGAATGAAAATGTTTAGAATTTAATAAGTTAACATCCCTTTGTTCAGTTCTAATGTTAAAATACTTGTGAATTAAAGTCTGCAACAATTTGTAGCTAAATTAACAAACAGTTTCGCAAGAGAAGCTGACGTTTATTGCTGTGCAGTAATTAATTTCAAGCTTGTACGTGTAATATATAACTTTTGAGCGTTTAACTTCAGGAGAAATCTGAAGTGGTCGTAAAATTGTCTTAATCGCCTTAACCGACAACGTTTTGGACGATGGATGGGACTAAAATTTTGGCTTAAATATAGTTTTTATTTAGGATTGAATCATTTTGAAAAATTCAACTTCATTCCCCCAAAATGTAGGATTTTGAAAGTTTTTTTTTATATAAGAATCAGTTGCTATGCGAAGCTGATGCTCATTGATTAGAATTTATTAGACTCATGAAAAGTAACATCGATAACTACATAGATAATACATTAGGACGGTGTTCTATGATAATACTGTTAACGTCACAGAAAACTTCAATTCACTCACAAAATTCACTCAAGTGTCAACAACTCAGCAATTAGTGTCCGACACTTGTCTCGCAATTTGTGCCTTCAAGTAAACGCAGCTGTAGTCTTAAAGATAAAGAAAAAAGTCCTGAAAGAAGTACACGGTTCATTAAACTTAAATAGTTACGATAGTGAGCCAATTTAAGTGAGTACACGACTCAAAGGCATTATTGGCAGGAGTGAACGCTGAGAACTTTCTTTATAATCCCTAAATAATCAATAAAAACTTTAAACTTAGAACAATCTAAGGACTTTGACTAATACCAAGCTTGACGGTAGAGCGACGCGTGTCTGGCGGGTCTTTACCGCGACGCTATAGTGACACTCTGTAGGAAACACGCCATGCTCAAGCCTACATTTTCATATTAAGTAAGCACACCAAGCATACGCCAAGCTACCGTCGCGTCGCGCCGAGCTCCCTATTTGAGAACGCCTTAAAAACTTAGAAGGTATAATAATGTATATTGAAAAGTATTATTGTATATGAAAACACTAGCTTCTAGCCGCGACTTTCTCCGCGTGAAATTTTGGCGAAGTTTTGCATCGCATCCTAGTCCTCACGTGCTTTTAGTTTTACTGAAATGCTAGACAAATTAGTGATAGGTCAGCTAGTATGCATCATCATCTATCTAGCCTTTCTCCAACTATAAATAGGGTCGGCTTTTAGTCGAACAAAAAAAAAATTACATGGAGCGACTGCCTGCCGAACCTTCATATCCCAATAACTGGATAATACGATACCCCGTGGTAAGACTAGTTGTCAGACTTTAGAGCTCTCACATTCAGCTAATATGCAAGATATTCATAAAATGTGTCTTTAAAAAAGTATTAAAAAAAGTGAAGCATCATACCACAAAAATATAAGTAGGATTGGATCATTAGTTCACGAGATTATCTCCTACACACAAACGAACTCTTAAATATAGAAAAAAGTATACTTACTTACAAAATCTCCTCCCTAGCAATGTCAACCGGTAATGTATTCAAAAAACTGGGGGCATTCCCACGTGTTGTTTAGCAATGTTTAGCCTCTGGGCACGGTAAAAGCCCTTTGAACTTGCTTTTACATTCAGTTTTATCCGATAGATAAGCTAACAACATAGGCACTTGTAATGTTATTACAGTTTTATGATAACAAACACAACAAGGTGAATACAGATTTGTTTTATTTTTCTGCAACTTCATGGGTAGACTTATATCCATTCATGTTTAGATCTGTGGATAAAGAACTAAAAAGATCGAAAGAAATTACTTCATTTTATTTAGGGTTTCGTACCCAAAAGTTGAAACAGTACCTAATAGGAACTAAGACTTCGCAGTCCGTTTGTCAGTCTGACACCAGGCTATAGCCCGATCTCATGAAGTTAGCTAATCAGCTGACATTTTCACAGGTACCTAATATAAATTTCAGTCTCATCATTATCAAAATTTACATAAATAAATAGATAAACAGTTTGCAAATACTCGGTGCTCCAAAGGCTAAGCTTAGAACACACTATGCTTAAAGCCAGCATTGATTGACATCTGACTGACTTACAAAGAGCAATCAGCAATTTGATGCTTTCCTGCCGTGGTACGATAGACCACACGTCAGCGGCAACTAACCAGTATAAGCTGGCCGTTTACTCTATTGAAACTGCGTTCTTCGCTAGGTCATATCAAAGGTATATTAGCTGAGGATTTTGTGTTGAGCTTGACAGTCGTTTGGGTCAATCACGTTAATCCAAATATCGTGTAAATCTTTTGTGATTGACTGTCAATTTGTACGTAACAAGCACTGTACTGAAAAGAAAGCAGAACATGAAATAGGTACAACACAACACCCATTTACATTTTGAAATTTTCAAAAGAGTTCTTTTTTTTTAAGTATAAAAACGTTGGCTCACACTACGACTTTCTTCTGCATCGTGGGTGCACTCACAAACATAGAAACTCATATAAACAAACACCCAGTCCCGGAATATTACTAGCAGACCATAAAAATATTTTATCGAACCCATGACACGCTGCGTAGCAGTCGATCGGTCTGCCACTGCGCTAAACGTGCCGTTACACGTCAAATTTTGTAACGATAAGTTTCTGTAAAACAACTTATTAGCTAGACATGTTGATTAAAATTATATGAAGCTTGGTCCTTAATTATTATAAGTTGACGACATTTAAAAAAAATGTAGATATAAAAGAAAGTAGTAGGTAAATTAGTAGATATAAAAATGAAAGCCATCTGTTGCTTGCGAATAAATTAAATAAATAAAAAAGTCTTTAGAAACTTCAAACAACATGAAACGTCGCACCAACGTAACCTTAAAAAAAACTCGTAAAAACGTCAATGCAAGAGAACATTTTCACGAAACGTTTAGTATAGAAAACTTTAGTAAAGAATTGAAGTCTCAAGGGCGAAGGCATGAAGCCACAACTCAAATTGACTGCCATCTAAAGCGGAAATAGCTGGGAACGGAAGACGGAACACTCATTTTAGAAATTAAAGAAAAAATCTTAACTGAGATTCATGCTATCTTGTTGATTTTTTTTTGTGAATCAGAACATTGTTGAAATTGACCCGAATACGTTGTTTTTACCAAATAAATAACCTATGCTAGTGCCATGATAATTGTGAAGTCATGCACGCCATTCTTAGAGCCTGAACACACCATTCACACCGTTTTTTAAGCGCACCGTCGTCGCCGTCGTAGGCCTCAGATCTCAGTAGCCTACTAGGAATCTGCTCCCTAGCCAAGTCGCAAACTACAATCGCAAACGCCCGGCACTCCCCAATAGATCCTCAACCTTATACCCCAGAGCCCAAAGCTGAAAATCCATTAAATATTTCCAAGCGCTAGGGACTGGAAAGAACGAAAACGCTATGCAGTCTTCACTAGAACTTCAACCCTAGATCCCAGTATACAAAGCCGAAAATCCAAAACCTACTCAGCGCCCGCGCCTAACGCTTGTTTACATGGCTACAGGCCGGACATAAAAATATAGACATTTATTTATTGATACCTCGCGTTCTTCTTTGCTTCTTTTTAAAAAATCGAGTTTAATCTCTCTCTTATTTATAATGTGCCAGTAATCTATTAGAATAACTTGAAAAGTCAGGTCTCCGCAGTACATCTCAATTAACATTTTATTTTTAAAATATCGTGAGAACTTGACAAGTTTAAAAATAAATCTTGGAAGTCTTTGCAGTCTAAAGTTCAGAGGCTATTGGTTTTTCTTAGGTACAATCGACCAAGCGGAATTATGACCCACCATAAGCTTATTTTCCCAGAGACATTCAAATACAATTAGGTTCACATTCGCGTAAACATACATATCCATGGTAACAACTTTGATCTTTGTCAATTTGACAGATTCAAACGATTTATTGTCAAAATGGGTCATGATTCCACTTTGTCGACTGTACCTAAGTTAATATTTTTGATGAACATAAATACTTCTTATTGGTAAAAAATGGCTACCTATCATAAATCACGCGTGGGAAGGTGTTTGTCAAAGTAAATCAAAGTCATAATAGAAACTACTTTCGTTACTATTGTGAATTTTGATGTTTTTTGTAAAACTGTTGCTGTTTATAATTTCTAGGAACGTTCCTTAAAATATTTTTCGTGCCTGTTATTAATTATTTTAATATTCGAAACGAGCTTAATATTCGAAAATTAGGTGTACCTACCGGTGTATGCCCGTTGTCCCGTAAGCCATGTCCCCCGTCCCATGAATGAATTATTAGGAATATTGTAAAACGGTCGTTTTATACCCGTTGCCATTTTCTTTAACAACAATCAGTAAGCCAGTAATCAGTGATGGCCCAGTGGTATCGGTCCCGACTTACGAGTTGTAGGTCGTGGGTTTGAACCCCGCCAGGCGCAATTACTTTGTGTAATTTAATTCATCACCACTGCTCTCAAAAACGGTGAAGAAAAACATCGTGAGGAAACCGGCATGTCCTAAAGACAAAAATTCGAAGGCATGCGACATCTACCAACCCGCACCGAGCCCGCGTGGTGGATTATGGCCCATTCCCTCTCACAATGAGGAGGCCTGTATCCCAGCAGTGGGAACGTTATAGGCTGATGATGATGAATCAGTAAGAACCGGTGAACCAATGACTTCAAAACCCATTGTGCAAGAAAAAAAATTACCTCCTTCGCTTATCGCAGCACTGAAACTTATTCAAAACTTCATGAAAACACACTTTATCATAAATATTCTTGCCAACAGTTTTATCGCCTACAAAATGGGGGTGAATCGAAACTGACAGAGTTACTCCAAGTATTCTTTTATGGACGTTCTTGCATGCAAGTATGTTTAATATCTCCGTGTCCTGGTATTTTGGGGGTTATAAATCTGCCATGAATGCCTCAACGTAGATCTAATGTCCTTTTATATGTACGTGTTAACGTTTATATCGGTTTGTAAGGACTTTGAGGAATAGGAGGATTAAATACTCACATAAACTCACGCGTTTTTACCAAAGGAGTCGGCAGAAACTATAATTATAATTCATTGAGCCGAAAAACCCCTAATCTGTAACTTTCATGAAAATCCGTGGAGCCGTTTTCGAGATCCTGATTATAATATATAAATAAATATACAAGAATTGCTCGTTTAAAGATATTAGATAGTCAATTTTTAATAATAATTGGTTTAATTTATGTGAAGGATAATAATTATTTTAGTAATTTGTATAATTTTGGACATTATTAAAGTGTATTGCGTAGCACTTCGTAGCAAGCGTAGCAACGCGTAGCGAGACGTAGCGGAAAGATAAAAATTGTTTGTTATTTACTGTTTAATTCATTATGGAAGAGATTTCACACATTTCATTATTTTATTTTGGATGTTAAAATTAGAATTGCTCGAAGCATTTCGTAGCAAGTGTAGTATCACGTAGCGCTACGTAGCGAAATGTTGAGGGATTTTCATTGGACGGTTTTGCAGTTGTTTTGTTTAGCACAATTCTTTGATTCTATGAATAATAGGTATAAATAAAATAGTGTTATTGAAAAATCAAATTTATTATTTTAATCTAATTTTCCCAAGTGGCTACGAGCTGTTCTTCTAAACTGATTTTGTTGATATTATCACTATAATGACGAAATGCAGTCCAAAACGCTTTACGCATTTATTACCAAAAAAATTCTCATTGTTTCTTCAAGTCGTCAAATCCGTGTAAAACAAGTTAAAAATAAATTACTTCCCTAACTTATTAATTTCCTAGTCCCACAAAAAATACCGTCTCCTATTATATAACTTCTTATTTACCTCACTTCGGTCTCAGTGAACTACCGAAGCGATACAAACGCAAAGTGCATCAATACTGGGAAAACTTTCAATTTAAAACGTACTTTCGAAGATGTCTATCCAAGCGAAGCTATGGAAATGCAGAAATGAAAAACCAGCAATACTTTGTTTATTGCTCGTGTACTACCATTTGTACTACGGGTATAAAAATATCTCGTCGTACTACCAAGCGATTTAGTTGTTTAATATTAATTCAAAATCGGACTCATTTTGTGAAATGATTAGAAGTAGCCCAAACGAGAAGTAGCCCAAATGAGAAATAGCCCAAATGAGAAGACATTGTCCATTAAGGAGTCGGTTGCCCAATTGAGAATTAGCCCTAATGCGCCTAAACCGGAAAGTGCTGCAAATTATGATAACAAAAATCACAAAAATGAATCAACTAGGTGTCATCCTGGAACGCAAAGAAGAATATAAGGGTATAAAGTACTCGTTAACAGGATTAAACACAAAGTATTTCTGATTTTTATACAACACGAATAAAAAGGGAATATAGGTATACTGGTTGAAGAAAATAATGGTGTACACAAAAGGTCCTTCATTTTCTGTATCTGTGATCTATAATCTCTTGAAAACGTTTGGATGATTCCGGTACCCGTATTACGGAGATGACTTTGAACTTTTTTTATCTTTTACTCTTAAAATGTAAGTAAATGCGTCTTTTTGTTAATATTGTGAGAATTTCTCTGAGACGGAGTATTTTGAACATGCTTTTCTTCAAACCTGGAGGATTTATTTACTAATATCCATTTACTAATAATATCTTCACCTTCTTTGAGAACCCCTGGTTGTAATGGATTCACAACCCCCAATCTAAAAAGTCAAAAGAAAAATAAAAACGAAAAATTATGTATGTAGTAGGTACACGTTTGATGTGAGTTTCAATTATTTATTACGCCAGTGAAGAAGATTATGACAGACATTTTATCTTTTACACTTATGTTAGATTTCTTTTTGGATTAATACGATTTTTAAACAGTGATGTAAAAACGTGCTTTAAGTGGCTAGTACTGGTGCTGAGAGTGTGGTCCTCTGTTTGATTCCCAGATTGGACACACGGGTTTTTGAACTGGAATTTCGCAATTCGGGGTCTGTAATTGGGTTCGATTATTATAATTGGCTACCCTCTTGAGTCTTTACCTAAATCTTACTAATATTATAAATGCGAAAGTTTGTGAAGATGGTTGGATGTATCAATCTTTGTTACTCTTTCAAGCAAAACTACAAAACGGATTTGGATGAAATTTGGTACACAGAATGGTAACCTGGATTAACACAAGTGGTATCCCGATTTTAGTTCTCGTGGTATAATTTTCGAGTTGTAGCGGGCAAAGCCATTGGTAACAGCCACTGGCCTGACGTTATGATATCTAGTTTCCAGTCATGATAATAATATCATAAAAGAGGTATGTAATATAGAGTTGATATGAAAGAAAAGAGTTCAATTCGATTTCTTATTCTAATTAACGTAAACAAAGGTTTTTCTGTTCTTATAAAAAAAAGCATAACTATCAATGTATGTTCGCCTCTAAATTTATTCTAGCCAATTTCAATTTTATTCGCCATCTTCACTTTATAGGAACACTTTCATCTTTTACTGGCTCTCTCTGGTTCACTCCAGGTGTTGATGGCTGTAATACTCATACGGTTTGATTGCTGCAATAAATAGTCAATTTGGCATACTTTAATATACGAGTATGTAGGTAATATGCTTCAGTTAAAAAAAAAACTTTGCGTTGTAAATAAAGGGGTTTTAAGGTTTTAGCCCTATCGGTCATCCGCCATATTAATATTTTTTTTGGAATTGTGATGCACAACCACAGTCATATTTTCAGATAGATAATCTATCTACTTAGACAAACAAAAAATATAAGAATCTGATGCTTATAGGGCACAATGTCTTAAAGCATCAGGTTTCGATACGCCGAAACATAAGTACAAAACAGAACCTTGGAGGAACAACTTTTATGGCTTTTTTCTCCCTGGAAGCCTTTCTGTCTCTTTCTGTAGCACAGTGTTGTATGCCTATGTTCAGACTGCTGTCGATATGGAAAACGTTGGTTCGTATCCTATTCCAGCGCGTGTTGTACAATAATTATGTATTTTATAATATGAAAAAAGGAACTCAAACTCAAGCAGAATACTTTTCTTGCTCTCTCATATAACTTACACTTATTTAAATACTTAGGCACACAGTTTACATACATAAACCATTGAAAAGGAGGTTCAGTTTTATTTCCAATATTTTTAAAAAGTTTATCGGCCAGTCGTCTGTTTCAAAACTGGTTTCAAATATCTATTATTTGAAAGATAAAAGTTTGACAGTACGATCTTGAAGCGATGAAATAGTTTGAAACTTCTTGAGTTCATGAATTCATTACTTCGTCCATCACAAGATGATCTCAGAATGTCAATCGCAATTTTTCAAGACCAGTAAATGTCATTTAGGCCAAAAGGAATGACAAAATAATGTAAACATTTTGTTAGATTACAAAAACAATATTCTGCAACTATGTAAATAAAAGTTAACATAACATACCGTTATCACGATAATTTACATTCTCCAAAGCATATAAAACACGCCACAAAAAGCGCCGTGTAATGTCAAACTTTAAAGCCAATTCGGCAGTAAAAAATATCTGCGGCCGTTGCCAACAATCTGCCAAGTAAAATACTTTGTGGTAGGCGAGCCTGTGGCTTGTAAAGGCTTCTACACACCAAAGCCAGCCATACAACATTTTACGCCGACTTCGTTGTCAACGTTTAAGTTGCGACTTCAAATAGCTAGTCAGAAATATGTCTAATTTAACACTCGTGTGTGATTATAAAAAGTCTTGACTCATTCTGCACGTAGCCGTTGCGATCTTTCATACGACTCGGTTTCTTTTGGTCTTGTTTTTATCGAATTAATCCATCAGATGAATGAAAAAAAAAATTAGACGCATATTTTTTCTTTGAAAAAATAAGACTCTTGTAAAATATGAAATACGCCACAACTTTTTTATTTAGCGTCTTAAATTATCAAATTTTAATGAGTCCCACCCAGGGCAGGCCAGGAGAGACTTTCAGACTCGTACTGACTAAAATCCACGGTGTCTTTTAATAGCCCTTTATGTTCCTGGGTTACAGTAAATTTGATACTTAAATTCCGCGACCAATACGTCACAACTTTTTTTTTATCGTGGTAAAACCATCAAATAAGCCGGGAGGGCTTATGTGATGGTTTTACCACGATTTCCCATTACTTGTCAGGAACTTTTTTGTTTTAGACATATTCTTTCAAATCCAATAGGTCGCCATGATGCTCGAGTAACTGCAAAATTAGAATCCTCGCCTCCCCTACTGTAAAAATACCTGAATTTTTGAAATCTTTTTTTGAAAGGTTTTTTAACACAGAAAGCCGTTGACGCCACATTATTGTTCGCTTTCCTGAGCAATACTTTAGATTTAACTTAATGAATATACAAAGGTATCTAAAGCTTTGATATCTTACTTACATCAAACTGATCTTCGCAACATAGGTACAAACCTTACAATATACACGCCTACATCACGGCATCACTTTTCTCGCAAATCTTATAAAGAGATAATGAGGCATGTTGCAAAATAATCAAAAATATTTAAAAAACTGAACATATTATTTGTTTACAATTTTGACGCATTTGACACTTGACAGATTGTTGAAAATACTTGCCACTTACTTTTTATTTTCTCAGGCAACGATACAAAACGGTACAGCCAAAAATAACGTCATTTTAAGGGCAAGGAGGTCAAGCGTATTTTATCAAAAATATCAATCAAATATGAACATTTTTCATTTTTGATTGGTTACTAATGATTAGTAACGCTATTCCTAGAAATGGTTTTTCAAGAAAAAAATGAACAATGCCCAATGAGAAATTCTTAGGGGTAAGGCAAAATATTTGGGGGGAAAACCTGGCATCGTTACTGCGCCACATGTGACGCAGCAGTTTCACGGGAAGACAACAAAATGAAACGAGCGTGTTGTTAAAATGGCCTCAGATAGTGAAAGGCACCTATACGGTTTTTTCGCTGGATACTTGTGTCCGTAACTAGATGATCTCAGACCGCCAATGGCGCATTTTTAAGACCAGCTAGTACCTAAATCACTTTGGGGAAAAATAGTGACCCAAATGTCCGAACATTTCGTATGATTAGGTACAAGAACAAATTTCTGCAACCACGTAAACAAAAGTTAACATACCTAATATACCGTTATCACGATAATTTACATTCTCCAAAGCATATAAAACACGCCACAAAAAGCACAGTGTAATGTCAAACTTTAAAGCCAATTCGGCAGTAAAAAATATCTGCGGCCGTTGCCAACAATCTGCCAAGTAAAATACTTTGTGGTAGGCGAGCTTGTGGCTAGTAAAGGCTTCTACACACCAAATCCAGTAAGCCATACAACATTTTACGCAGACTTCGTTGTCAACGTTTCAGTTGCGACTTCAAATAATATCAAGTCAGAAATATTATGTCCAATTTTGCCCTCGTGTGTAATTATAAAAAATCTTGACTCATTCTTGCACGTAGCCGTAGCGATCTTTCATACGACTCAGTTTGTTTTGGTAATTTTTTATATTGTGGTAAAATCGTCCAGTGAGTCCTAAGCCAGTGGGTGACGGCAGAGACTGTCAAACTTATAATGACTAAAATCCACGGTGATCCTACAATAGCCCTTTTAGTTCCAGGGTCATGGTTTCCTGATGAGACCGGTGAGTCCCACGACCCTGGCAGGGTCTGTTTTGGTTTTGGAGTAATAACTTATTCACATTTCAATGTTAACATAACATGATGCAAATCAAATGACTTACAAAATTGTCATGTGATCTCAAAATAATCAAATAATTTACCATGTGAACGCAGCTTTAGGTTCAAAAGTATCGGAACAATACCGTTGTAAGTCCAAACGTTTTTGCGACGGTTGAATGGTGAATGGAAAGGAATGATTGACGATTTGAAAAAAGAACTGTTACCGGCGATAAAGGCTGTGGATTAAAAGAAAATTAAAAAAAGAAAATGGCCGGTGCATTTTGTGAAGTCTGCTTTTGACGTTTGGCTTTTGTAAAGATTGCTTTGAAAAGTATCAGTTATAATCAAAAGAAATTAAATTGTTTAACTGCTCTGTTGATTTTAGTTAGTACTGGTGAAGTATACGAGTATAGCCGGGAAGAATATTTGAACAGAAACAATATCTAATTAGTATTGGCTAAAGGTGTATTTTTAAAAGTACAATAATTCATTATAACTGTGATATTATGTAGATTGGCATGCATATATGTATGTACGGATTTCTATTTTGACTTATAGGACTGACGTTAAATTTACCCAATATAAAATTAACCTTCTACTTTCATTTTAAAGTTCAAAATCTATTGGTGTTGACATCTCTTCTTTTCCAAGAATTTTTCTAGAGTACGGATGATGCGTTCATTAATATAAGGTACATTGTCAGCTGTCACTTAGGCCACATTTTGGTAAAAAAGCCTTTTAGCTAGACTCAACAGAATAACCATTGCTTTTAGTAAAACCAATGATAAACGTGTTTGAACACTAAGTGATAGATTGCTAGGTCTATAATATGATTATACCTCCAAGATTATTATTTTTATATTTAAAAATTTTATGTTTTAACACCCATATCTAAGATTATTCCCTGCCCTTACCACATTTCGTTTAGAAACGGTGGAGTATGTTTTAATAATATTCTCCCGAACACAAAACAACTATCTGTAGGACAAACAAGTCAGTTATTCACTGCGCCAACTTCTGTTCTGTTCTTCGTCTATACTTTTCTATTACTCGTAATTTTAGTAGTCACCTCTAATTCTCTATTTTTCCGTCTACACCTTCTCTTATAACCATTCAAATTCCTCACAACATTTTACTAGGGCCACTTGTTTAATCAAAAGTTAAACTAACTATTGTTAAAAACCCCATTGTCTCGTAAAATGCTTGGCGCAAATGTCTCTTTCGCAGAATGCGGATCTTTCGCAAATCGTCGCTTGCCGAGGTTAGTCTGTGGATGGGTAAAATCTTCATAACCAGTTTCCTCTGTGCCTCGGAAAGCACGTAGAGCAGCAGTCTCTGTCATTTGTAGACCTTTAACAGTCGTTAGTATTAGTCAGAAGCTCTTAAAGTCTGACAAACAGCCGTGCTATGGAGTATCGTATAAATTTACTTAAGAATGTAAGCCAAATAAAAAAATAATATTTTAATTGCACTTACATAATTTAAATAAATGATTTTTGTTTTGAAAATCAAAATTTTATTCCTAAGTCCCAGGTGCGACATTTTGCGAAAGAGACATTCTGCGAAAGAGACATTCTGCGAAAGAGACATTTTACGAAAGAGACATTCTGCGAAAGAGACGTTTTACGACCAGGTGGCATTTTGCGAAAGAGACGTTTTGCGCCTAAGCCTCTCAAATCTATAATGGATTCATACTACTAAAGCCTATAATTATTATGTTACCTTAAATCAGTCTACGGAAATCAAAATCCCGCTCGAAAACTATTAGAGCAGATATGCAATCAATCAAATTACATACAAATTGCTCCAAATACGGACGAATACTCGAGCTAATGCCACAGATGGATGGTTGTAACGAACTTATGAGCTTGCATCGTAACTTGGGAAGTGATAGGATGGCTTATTAGCGAGATTTGAGACTGCATTTAGATTTTTTTAAAGTTCTTTTGGATCGTGGTTGGTTCTGATTGACACGTGATTTTTTTTATCCAGTCATCTGCAATTTCTGAAATGAAGAATTTCTTTCAGAAATGCCATAATTTTGCTTTATTAGGGGCTGGTTTTTCAATGGTCAGATAACTTTTATCTGAGGAATAAAAATGGCGGTTTGACAGCTTATCTAGAAGGTGAGAAGAACAGCTTATCTACAAAATATGTCAAACTGCTATTTTTATTCGTCAGATAAAAGTTATCTGACGGTTAAAAAATCGGTTGTAATTTTGTTATATTTAGATGGAAACCTAAACTTCTACGATTTTTATTTCAAAATTTTCTATTGAACTACAAAAATTTTAATGTTCTCCTTATAGCCCAATGTATTTCATAACACACATCACTGACCAATAAAACATCTGAAACAAAACAGCTTGGACGAGAAACATTTCCTTGAAAATTAGCACGAAAATATGGATACTACAGAGCTCAATTTTCAGAAAATATAGTCCCTTCCTAGCGTAGAAAACCTTTAGTAAAACACAAGAGTACCCAGGGCTAGCACTCAGCACAGTTAATAAAGAAGTTCTAAGAACCGATAAAACCGGTACCTAACAGTCGTTTTATTACAAAGGCTAGAGGTGTCGTTAACACTCACAATGAAAACTATCGATATCGGTGCAGCTCTAGCAATGGCAAATAAAGTGAAAACGTTTGTGATAAAAGATCCGTGTGTAGCAAAGATTGGAAGGGATTGTTATCAGATGAATAGGTGGGACTTGTGTGTTGAATATTATTGTTATTTAGAGAAAAGGAAAAATAATGTATCTCAAAAACGAAATTTAAAAGAGTCAAAAAGAACTTTTTAATTATGCTCAGTTTTTTCAATATAACCGTAAACCAGTAGGTACCATACACATAGAAGTATAGATGCAGTTGAGGTATTTAGGTTTTTAGTGGCTTTGTAAGTACCTGTTTTAAAAAAGGAGGAAACGCACGGGTGTCACCACTGCGAGGATCGCCCGGAGGACACGGTGGAGCATACGGTGCAGGACTGCCCAGCTTGGGCGGAGCACCGCCGTGTCCTCACTGCGGCGATAGGCGGAGACCTCTCGCGCCCGGCATTGGTTGCGGCCATGCTGCGGGCGAGACGGAGTGGGAGGCGGTCGCCTCCTTCTGCGAAGCAGTCATGCTCGCGAAGGAGGAGGCGGGCCGCTTGAGGGAAGGATACCTTCCTCCCTCCGCCCGAGACGCAGTGGTGGAGACGCCCACGGCGACGGATGTCGCGGGACGATCTCCGGCCACCGTAACGCGGGTACGGGCGGCGAGTAAAGCAACTCGCTGCCCGACCATGGACCATGCCCGGGTCGACGGCGCGTTGTGTCCCACGCGCGTCTCAAGGAGCATCAGCATAGTGACGGGGCCCCCCTATAGAGGGCCACAGTCCTGCCGGGGTTGCGGGACATACGTATACCGCGACACCGGCACACAAAGGGCTACCGAAGGACACCGTGGATTTTAGTCAGTACAAGTCTGACAGTCCCTCCCGCCCTGTCCGGGGTTGGAGGACTCATTTGATGATTTTACCGCGTAAAAAAAAAAAAAAGGGTTTGTAAATTGTTTTTAAATGAATTTTACCACGGAACTCCTAAAAGGTGCTGTAGTCCAACTACTTTTAAAATTGAACAAATGCCCCTAGTACAGACCCATGGTCCAACTAGTTGTATAGAGCAGTTGGACCAATGCCCTGTCGTTTGGACGATATTGCTGTATGACAATAGTGCCATAGATCTTATATTATAACAGATGGTGTTTGATGGAACGTTTTCAAATTGATTATACATTGCTATGTAACAGTGTAGAAAAAGATCGAAGAATTGACATGAGTAAATGTAGTCTATTTTAAGCAAAGTTTGGTCTTCCTCTAGAGGCCCAAAGCCTACCGGGGTCGCGGGACTTATCTCATTACCGTGACCCCAGAACATAAAGGATATTGAAGGACACCGTGGATTTTAGTCAGTACGAGTCTGACAGTCCCTCACGCTCTGCCCGGGGTGGGAGGAATTATTTGGCATTTAATTTAAGACGCTAAATAAAAAAAAAAAATTAGTGTGGTAAAATCATAAAATGAATCCTTCATTTGAATATTTTCCTGGTTTTGATGTAAAATGGTACGGGACTCCCATTTATTCGATAACGACCACCTTTGATTAATTTAGTGGACAAACCCATGATTGTGAAAAAAATAATAGTAGTTAGTCATTTCAGAAACGTCAGGGAATAAGAAGAAAAGTTCAATTCAGACCAATTCCATGCTATTTAAAGGCTATTTTAACCCAAACATTTCCAAAGAGAACTTCGACTTTACTTTGTTAAGTACCGAAAGGGACATTGTGGTTTCAAAGTCAAAAAGTTTCCATTTCCGCAAGGACTGCCAATGTTTCCAAGACATTAGCGATTTTGTCTCTACTAGTTGTGTCCTGCGGTTTTACTCTCCTTTTCATTTTTGCAATGTGCCTGAGTGTTACTTGTATCTTTTCGCAGGAATTAGTCTAACTACTCGATTCTCGCGATGTCGTCGGTCCACCTAGTGGGAGGCCTGACGGTGCGTTCTCCGGTCCATTGTCCCCACACGAGACCTTTCATCCCCATCATTTATCAGTTCTACGAGCAATGTGGCCTACCTGTTACTACTTCAACTTATATACCTAATAATTTCAAACAAAAATCTATTTCAATCTCTTACACATACACTTATACACTAGCACATACACTCACATAATATACTTACACACACACACTCACACACATACACACGTTAGTTACTTAACTGTTAGACTCATTTACTAACCTGGAACTGTAACCAACCTGTCAAAAGAGACTGGATCCTGCAATACCAGGGTATCCTAGTGCGGTATCCAGTGTCCGACACCTTTTTGTAACATTTTTGTGTGAATAAATATGATTTGAATTTGGTAACAGAATGGGTAAAAGCAATAGTTTCTCACCCACATGAATAAAATTCACTCTTGCAAAACTTTCAGAGAGTTAGACGCCTGATTCATCATATCGACATGATAAGATCCCTCATCTAACTTTGTAATAGCTTGGATTGAAAATGAAACTGATAACAAGTGTCTCATCTGCTTTGAAACTAAATGATAAAATTGTGTTGAGAACTAAGGAGTTTATTTTAGATAGAGAGAGTATATTTCAGATAAGAGTATATTTGAGATAAATTATTGTTAGTATTTATCTTGCTAACTGTACTTTATGAAAAGCAATTTTATGACGAATCGGGAAAAATATTTAAAAAAAAGAAATCATTTTTGTTTTCAATATTACCATTTTTCCAACTAAGATAATTCGATTCGACTGGAAGGACGGCTTGAATGCAAATGAATGTTGGTATTTTGATTGGAGCGACTACTTATCTGACTTCTACGATCCGGTAACCGGGGTAATACGGTAAACTTTGGAAGACCGGTTGCCAGACTTTCGACATTTCGAATCAGAGTAAGGTAATGACCGTCGAAGATCTATAAATACAGCCAGGACCAACGGCTTTACGTGTTTTCCGTGGCGTGAAGAAAATTAGCTTATACAAATGACTACAAACAAATCAACCTCGTCGAGCGCAGCTTCACTTTCTAGATCGTCCTGATCCACTAAGCTAACATGGCAGAAATGCAATAAACAAATGACAGAAACTACAAGGTACAAAATTCAGAAAACTACATAAAATACTACCTACTCAGTAAAAACGAATAATCTGTTACGAAGAAGACTAACTAACTGGATCTTCATCGAATCGAAACCATAATTACTGTGCCGATAAACGTTCATTGAAATTACATTGACTTTCCCCACAGCGTTATTTTAGGAACCAAATTAAAGGCGATAAGAGAACAAGTCGAATTGAGCTCGACGTCGAATACGGAACCTTTCAGCATACTCTTCAACCGTAACGATTAGGTTTTTGTGAAAGCAATTTTTTTGTTAAAATGCAGTTCATATTTTCATTATTTGGTTTATGTTCTTTCAGGTTAAGCCGCACTTGCCGAGGTTGGACTGAGTATGGGTGGCCAACTGTCATAGCGAGTTTCTTCCGTGTCTCGGAAAGCACGTAAAGCCGTTGGTCCCGGCTGTTCAAAGTCAAAATCAAATCATTTATTTCAATTAGGTCATCAAAAAGGCACTTTTGAACGTCGATTATTAAATTTAAAGGAAATAGGAAGGGATGGGATTGATTCTGCACCCATTCGCTAAGATAGGTTGTATGGAGAAGAATGGGCAAGAAACTCCATGTCATTTGTAGGTCTTTGACAGTCGTTACTGTTAGTCAGAAGATCTAAACTCTAACTACCAGTCTTACCAAGGGGTTTCGTATTAACCAGTCGATCCACATAAAATACTAGTACTTTCTGCCAGCATACTCAGGTAGCACACATACAAACGGCAGAATATGTACTATGTAGGTATTCGGTCAACAACAAACCTACTAATTGACAGTCACTGGAAACATGATCGATGCTGCTGACGACAATGTGCCTCCCTGCGCTTTGCGTGCGAACAAAGGGACATTGACGCTGTAAAGTCCTTTGCAGCTATATTCTAGGATTTTATGTACAATCGACAAAGTTGAATTATAATCCATTTTGACGAAAATCGTTTGAATCCGTCTTAACAAATGTCAAAGTCGTTACCCCATGGATATTATTATGTATGTTTACGCAAATGTGGACCTAATTGTATTTGAATGACTGTCAGAAAGTAAGCTTATAGTGGGTCACTATTCAATTTTGACGATCATACATTGATAGAATTTCAAACTTATCACAATATTGGAAGTTTAATGTTCCATTTGTATAGACATGTGAGAGCGTGTCAAGCCAAGTTCTGGCTTGCAGCACCGTGTGGAATATTACACGAATGTATATGAGAACTAACCAAGCCTGACCTTAGGCTACCATATATTATTATCCTAAGTTTTATGACGAAGTTTAACTTTATGTTGCTATAAATAAATTTCAGGACTGACTATTGAACTTGGCACACATTGTTTAATGCAGCTGCGATAATTCTTTTGTCAACAACCAATGGCATAATTATATTATAACTAGTATTTGCGCGTTGCGCGAGCTGCAAGCAGCTCGCGGGGTCGTGTTTTGAAAAGTATTTCTTGCTTAGAATTTTTTGCAGTCGCCATTTTAGATTTTGATTTTGACCTTACTATCGGCTTTAGATAGATAGATAGATGGAAAACACTTTATTGTACACCAAAATTGTTACAAAAACTGTTACATCGTATTTTTAATTCTGTGGTAACAACGGCGGTCTTATCGCTAACAGCAATATCTTCCAGACAACCTTATGAACTATATGAACTTAAAATAAAAATATGGAGGTAGTCAGTGGTGCACTTATACGTACCTACCTAGGTACGGTACTTTACTACACATAAACAAAAATTAAGTTAATAAATAACTATAAATAAATATACATACTTACATATATAAATATATAAAAGTTTTTTCCAATAATAAATAGTGAAGAAGAGAAGACAGATTGATGATGTCAGAAATCATAACATTGAGGAAACAATTATTATTAATAGTATTATTAGACAGAAAGAAAATGTTTTGCCACCAAGTTTTTAAAAACAGCTAGTGACTGAGCTTGTCTTACTGACACAGAAAATGCATTCCACTAACGGATAGCTTGGACCGTAAATGATTTGTCATAAAAATTGGTAGAATGAACAGGCATCACCAGGCCCAAATTTTCCGATGATCTCAAGCTCTAAGATGTGTGTCATGGAGGAACTGAAAACGTTCTTTAAGATAAAAAGGAGTTGTAGGATTAAAGAGAATACTGTAAAGTAATGATAAAATACGTGCGTTCCGGCGAAGGCGGATAGGCAACCACTTGAGCTTAATGCGAAACTCGGAAACATGATCATATTTACGCAAACCAAAATGTATCTGATGCAAAAATTTTGGAGACGCTCAAGCTTATCTAGCTGCATTTCAGTGAGGTCTGGATAGCTGGAATCGGCATAGTCAAGGATAGGGAGAAGAAGGGATTGTACGAGCGCAGTTTTAGTGGCAGTTGGCAGGAAATTACGCAATCTGCGCAAAGACCCCGCTGATGCAAATAACTTGCGGCTCACTTCCTGCAGCTGTGGACCCCAGGACAATTATTTGTCAATGTAAATGCCTAGGTCCTTTACAGTGTCACTGTAAGGAATTATAGCTCCATCAAAAACAATCTGTGGGACCTTCGTCCAGTCAATTTTTGAACGCAGCCTAGAACTGCCGACAACAATCATAACAACAACAACAATCATAAACATTCTCGAAAACTATTAAAACGACTCCCATGATGAACAATTCAAAAATGATCGCAGCCGCCATCTTAGATTCTGATTTAGACTTCACTATCGGCTTTAGCACCCTCTAAAACCATGAAAACGGCATCCAATATACAAAAAATGATTTTTTGAAGTCGCCATCTTGGATTTTGATTTTGACCTCACTACCGGCTTTCATCATCATCATCATCATCATCAGCCTATTAATGTTCCCACTGCTGGGACACAGGCCTCCTCTCTGTGAGAAGGGGTGGGCCATAATCCACCACGCAGGCCCAGTGCGGATTGGTGGATGTCACATATCTTCGAATTTTTGGTTCTAGGACATGCCGGTTTCCTCACGATGTTTTCCTTCACCGTTTTGAGAGCAGTGGTGATGAAATAAATTACACAAAGTAATGCGCCTGCCGGGATTCGAACCCACGACCTACAACTCGTAAGTCGGGGCCGATGCCACTGGGCCACCACTGCTCCACTACCGGCTTTGGCATCCTCGAAAACCATGAAAACGACTCCCAGGATGATTATTTCGGAAATATCGCAGCCACCATCTTGGATTTTGATTTTGACCTCGCTATCAGCTTTATATCATCATCAGCCTATTGCCGTCCACTACTGGACGTAAGCCTCCCCCAAAGAGCGCCAACCATCCCGGTTTTGGGCAGGCCGCATCCATCTACTGCCAGCCACCTTCCTTAAGTCATCAACCCATCTTGCAGCAGGGCGTCCTACACTACGTTTGCCCATTCGCGGTCTCCACTCAAGCACATGTTTGCTCCATATGCCGTTTGTCCGTCTACAGACGTGCCATTTGGTTCTACATTTAGTTCTCTGGCATGAATCGTATGCATCGAATAACTTCATTACGAATTCTATCCACCAGAGAAATTGCACGCTGAGCAACCTTAGATTTGTGGACCAGGCCGATGGAAAGTGTTCACGTTTCGGTTCCGTAAGTCATTACGGGTAGGACACGCTGGTTGTAAACCCTGGTTGTAAGGGATTGTGGGATCGATGATTCAAAGATATGACGCAGCTTCCCGAATACAACCCAGCCCAAGCGTATTCTTCTAGCTGCCTCCTTCTCAAAGTCGTGCCTGCCCAGTTGTACACTTTGGCCTAGATAAATGTATTCTTGCGCAACCTCGTGGGCAGCATCATTCACGATTACAGGTCTCGGGGTGACGTGACCATTAAACATGACTTTGGTTTTGTTCAGCCAAATTCATTCCGAGACCCACATGCCTTGAAGAATCGCTCAAGCCGTTCAGCATTTTTTCCAGCTCCTGCAGAGACTCTGCTATGATGACAATGTCATCCGCAAATCGGAGGTGTGAGATATACTGACTGTTGATATTAACACCCCGTCCTTTTCAATCAATCGTCTTGAAAAAGTCCTCCAACGCGTTTGTAAACAGTTGGATTGGTTTTGTGCTCTGTTCTTGTACTGAGACGGTCACTGTTGCGGCCTTATACAGACATCTCATACCTCAACGTAGCGACAGTCGATGAGGCATCTCTGCATCTACTCCAGAACAGCCCAGGTCTCGACGGTATCGAAAGCCTTCTCGTAGTCCACATACGCTAGGCACAGAGGCTGGTTATACTCCTCGGTCTTTTGAATCACTTGCATAAGGGTGTGTATGTGGTCTATGGTGCGGTAACCTTTTTGAAACCCGGCCTGCTCCGGTGGCTGGAAATCATCGAACTTTTGGGCGAGACGATTTAGAATAACCCTCGAGAACAGCTTATAGATATGGCTCAGAAGTGAGATGGAGCGGTATTTTTTAAGGAGCGCTTTATCGCCCTTTTTGAAGAATAATACTACCACACTCCCATGCCATGCCTCCGGTGTTATGCAAGTGTGGATGACGGAATTGAAGAGTTTACAAGCTCTGTCAAGATAGGTATTCCTCTTGCCTTGAGCAGCTCTATGGTTATTCTGTCATCCCCTGGGGCTTTGTTGTGGTGAAGCTGCCTGAGTGCCATTCCAATCTCACCCATGTCAATGTCGGGAAGCTCGTCTGTGAGATGGCGTGTCAGTTTGGCCCGTTGGTCATCCGCGCCGTGGGCCTGAGGTGGGCAAGGTTTTTGAGCATATAAGTCTCTGTAGAACTTTTCGACTTCAGCTAGAATCTCTGGCTTTGATGTGACGGTGGTGCCTTGTGACGTTCTGAGCTTTGTCAGGCAACAGCGGGAGGTATTGGGCTTGGCAAATACCTTCGAGCCTTTATTCCGAGTTAAAGCTTGCTCCATAATTCGGTTATTTGGACTCCGAGTATCGCGTATGAACTGCTTTTTGACCTCCCCGTTAAGAACCTGAATCTCAGCTTGTGTGGCTTTGTGAGTTCTCGTCGTTTCCTCATCAGTGCCAGAGTCTCGCTGGTAATTAAGTTCCGACTTTCGTCGATTCCTGATCGGTCGAAAAAGTTTACAGCCCACCTCTCAGACAACACGCAGCAGGCCTTCGGTGACGTCGTTTATGGGGCTCCTGGATTTTAAACCTCACTATCGGCTTTAGCATCCTCGAAAATCATGAAAACGACTCCAATGATGAACAATTGGAAAATTATCGCAGCCGCCATCTTGCATTCCCGTTCTGACCTCGCCATCAGTTTAACATCCTCGAAAACCATGAAAACGACACCCATGATGAAAACACAAAAACTATCCAAGACAAAAAGAATTTTTCGATTCCATAACAAACTTTTCAGTTTAGATAAAAATATGATATTTCAAAATATTATTGTGTTGGGTACGCGCTTACTGCCCCTCGAACACTCTATGCGTTCATAGGATTTGGATTTTAACCTCACTATCGGCTTAAGCATCTTCGAAAACCATGAAAACGACTCCCATGATGAAAAATTCGAAAATTATCGCAGCCGCCATCTTGGATTTTTATTTTGTCCTCACTATCGGCTTTTGCATTCTCGAAAACCGTGACAACGATTCCCATGATGAACAATTCAAAAATTATCACAGCCACCATCTTGGATTTTCATTAAGACTTCACTATCGGCTTTAGCACCCTCGAAACCCTGAAAACGACTCCCATGATGAACGATTCGAAAATGATCGCAGCTGCCATCTTGGATTTTGATTTTGACCTCACTATCGGCTTTAGCATCCTCGAAAACCATGAAAACGACTCCCATGATGAACAATTCGAAAATGATCGCAGCCGCCATCTTGGATTTTGATTTTGACTTCACTATCATCTTTATTACCCTCGAAAACCATGAAAACGACATCCATGATGATATCTTTGAATTTTTTGCTGTCGCCATCTTGGATTTTGATTTTGACCTCACTATCGGCTTTAGCATCCTCGAAAACCATGAAAACGACTCCCATGATGAACAATTCGAAAATGATCGCAGCCGCCATCTTGGATTTTGATTTTGACTTCACTATCATCTTTATTACCCTCGAAAACCATGAAAACGACATCCATGATGATATCTTTGAATTTTTTGCTGTCGCCATCTTTGATTTTGACCTCACTATCGGCTTTAGCATCCTCGAAAACCATGAAAACGACTCCCATGATGAATTATCGCAGCCGCCATCTTGGATTTTGATTTTGACCACGCTATCGGCTTAAGCATCCTCGAAAACCATGAAAACGACTCCCATGATGAACATTTTGAAAATGATTGCATCCGCCATCTTAGATTTTGATCCCACCATCGGCTTTAGCATACCCGAAAACCATGAAAACGACATCCATGATGAACAATTCAAAAATTATCACAGCCACCATCTTGGATTTTCATTAAGACTTCACTATCGGCTTTAGCACCCTCGAAAACCCTGAAAACGACTCCCATGATGAACGATTCGAAAATAATCGTAGCTGCCATCTTGGATTTTGATTTTGACCTCACTATCGGCTTTAGCATCCTCGAAAACCATGAAAACGACTCCCATGATGAAAAATTCGAAAATGATCGCAGCCGCCATCTTGGATTTTGATTTTGACTTCACTATCAGTTTTATTACCCTCGAAAACCATGAAAACGATATCCATGATGATATCTTCGAATTTTTTGCTGTCGCCATCTTTGATTTTGATTTTGACCTCACTATCGGCTTTAGCATCCTCAAAAACCATGAAAACTACTCCCATGATGAATTATCGCAGCCGCCATCTTGGATTTTGATTTTGACCACGCTATCGGCTTAAGCATCCTCGAAAACCATGAAAACGACTCCCATGATGAACATTTTGAAAATGATTGCATCCGCCATCTTAGATTTTGATGTTGATCCCACCATCGGCTTTAGCATACCCGAGAACCATGAAAACGACATCCATGATGAAATAATCGAAAATTGTCGCAGCCGCCATCTTGGATTTGGATTTTGACCTTATTATCGGCTTTAGCACCCTCGAAAACCATGAAAACGACTCCCATGATAAAATTGATGAACAATTCGAAAATTATAGCAGCCGCCATCTTGGATTCTCATTTTGATTTTGACATACTCTGGGCCCCAAGAGAAAATAAAGGAAATAGATCCACTTAAAGGGGAAGAAAGGGGTGAAGAGGGGAGATTTTGAAAAAAAATGTTTTTTTCTTTTCCGATCCTCCTCTATACGACTCCGTAAAAAAACACCAAACACACCTCCTAGTTTCTGAGATACGATAGGGAGGGGTGGGGGGGAGGCCAAAAAGCGGAGGCTTGGTACTTTTGCCCTACATATATAAGAGTTATTTGTAAGTTTGCTTGACGTCACCCGCGAGTTACGCTTCACCCGCTCAACCGTCGTTCGCTCAACAACTCGCAGGTTCGCTCCACTCAGGACCTACCTACCACCGGAAAGCTATCGTGTCCTCATTCCTACGCTTCGCTTTACCGCTACATAGATTTCCCGATATACGATGGGGGGTTGGGTGAAGAGGCGGAAATGGGGGAGTATAGAAACATCATTTTGACCAATTCCGGGTACCTTGGTGTGAATCTGAAAATGAAAATGTTCCAAGTCTCTTCTGAGATCCGCCTTAAGGGGGGGAAAGGGTCAAGAGGGGCAACTTTGAAAAAATGGGTTTTTCTTTTCCGAGCCTTCTGTATAAGAATCCGTAAAAAAATAAAACCTGGGTGTCTTACTTTCTGAGATACGATTAGGAGGGGGGGGGAGACTCCAAAAAGGGGAAGCTTGGTACTTTTGCCCTACTCATAAGAGTTACTTGTAAGTTTGCTTGTCGTCACCACCGAGTTACGCTTCACCCACTCAACCTTCGTTACGCTACGGAGGTCGCCGGCTCGCTTCGCTCGCCACCTCCCCCCTTCGCTCCACTCGGTCTCGCAGGTTCGCTCCACTCAGAACCTACCTACCACCGGAAAGGTATCGTGACCTTTACCCTACGCTACCTAGTTTCCGAGATACGATGGAGGGAGGGGTGAAGGGGGGGAAAGGGGGTGAATTTTGAAAAATGATTTTGACACACTCTGGGCCCCTAGATACGAATCTGGAAAAAAAAATTTCCAAGTTTCTTCTGAGATCCACCATAAGGGGGGCAAGGGGGGGGACTTTTAAAATGGTTTTTACTTTTCCGAGCCTTCTCTATAAGAATCAGTAAAAAAATAAAACACGGGTTTCTTAGTTTCTGAGATACGATTGGGAGGGGGGGGGACGCCAAAAAGGAGAAGCTTGGTACTTTTGCCCTACTCATGAGAGTTACTTGTAAGTTTGCTTGTCGTCACCCCTGAGTTACGCTTCACCCACTCAACCTTCGTTACGCTACGGAGGTCGCCGGCTCGCTTCGCTCGCCACCTCCCCCCTTCGCTCCACTCAGGACCTACCTACCACCAGAAAGCTATCGTGTCCTCATCCCTACGCTTCGCTTTACTACTACATAATTTTTCCGAGTTACGATGGGTGGAGGGGGGAGAGGGGGGGAGTTTAGAAATATGATTTTGTCACACTCTGGGCCCTTTGGTATAAATCTGAAAAAAAAAATGTTCCAAGTCTCTTCTGAGATCCGCCTAAAGGGGGGAGAACGGGGTCAAGAGGGGGGGACTTTGAAAAATGGTTTTTACTTTTCAGAGCCTCCTCTATACGAATCCATAAAAAAACAAAACACGGGTCTCTTAGTTTCTGAGATACGATTGGGAGGGGGGGGGGGAGCAAAAAGGGGAGGCTTGGTACTTTTGCCCTTCTAATGAGAGTTACTTGTAAGTTTGCTTGTCGTCACCGCTGAGTTCGCTCCACTCAGGACCTACCTACCACCGGAAAGCTATCGTGACCACATCTCTACGCTTCGCTTTACCGCTATGGGGTGAGGGGTGAAGAGGGGGAGAGGGGTGAAATTCGAAAAATGATTTTGACATACTCTGGATCTCTTGACACGAGTCTGAAAAAAAAAATTCCAAGTCTCTTTTGAGATCCGCCTAAAGGGGGGAGGGGGGAGGGGGGCAAGGGGGAACTTTGAAAATGATTTTTACTATTTCGAGCCTCCTCTATACGAATCCGTAAACAAACAAAACATGGGTCTCTTAGTTTCCGAGATACGACGGGGGGAGGGGTGAAGGGGGGGAGAGGGGAGAGTTTTGAAAAATGATTTTGACCAACTATGGGGCCGTTGACATGAATCTGAAAAAAAAACTGTTGCAAGTCTGTTAACTTCCGAGATCCTCCTAAAGGGGGTAGAAGGGGAAAAGGGGAGGGGGGATTCTAAAAAATGATTTTTACGTTTCCGAGCCCCCTCTATACGAATCCGTAAAAAAACAAAACACGGGTCTCTTAGTTTCCGAGATACGATGGGGAGGGGGGAGAGGGGGGGGCGAAAAGGGGAGGTTTGGGATTTTTCCCATACTCACCAGAGTCACTTGTTTACGAATCTGTCAAAATATACCCACCTCCCCCTTCACCATCTGGGAGAACAATTATGTCAATCAGTCAGTGGTAATCGAGCTTTATATAATATAACTAGTATTTGCGCGTTGCGCGAGCTGCAAGCAGCTCGCGGGGTCGTGTTTTGAGAAGTATTCCTTACTTAGAATTTTGTGCAGTCGCCATTTTAGATTTTGATTTTGACCTTACTATCGGCTTTAGCATCCTCGAAAACCATGAAAACGACTCCCATGACGAACATTTCGAAAATTAGCCGCCATCTTGGATTTTGATTTTGACCTCACTATCGGCTTTATTTATCATCATCAGCCTATAACCGCCCGCTGCTGGACGAAAGCCTGGGACCAAAGAGCGCCAACCACCCCGGTCCTGGGCAGCCCGCATCCATCCACTGCCAGCCACCATAAAAACGGCATCCATGATAAAAAAGAATTGTTTGCAGTCGCCATCTTGGATTTTGATTTTGACCTCACTATCGGCTTAAACATCTTCGAAAACCATGAAAACGACTCCCATGATGAACAATTCAAAAATTATCGCAGCCGCCATCTTGGATTTTGATTTTGACCTCACTATCGGTTTTATATCATCATCAGCCTATATCCGTCCGGTGTATTTCTTACTATTATTATTACTATATAGTATTTCTTACTTAGAATTTTTTGCAGTCGCCATTTTAGATTTTGATTTTGACCTTACTATCGGCTTTAGCATCCTCGAAAACTATTAAAACGACTCCCATGATGAACAATTCAAAAATGATCGCAGCCGCCATCTTAGATTCTGATTTAGACTTCACTATTGGCTTTAGCACCCTCGAAAACCATGAAAACGGCATCCAATATAAAAAAAATGATTTTTTCAGTCGCCATCTTGGATTTTGATTTTGACCTCACTACCGGTTTTAGCATCCTCGAAAACCATGAAAACGACTCCCATGATGAACAATTCAAAAATTATCGCAGCCGCCATCTTGGATTTTGATTTTAATCGGCTTTAGCATCCTCGAAAACCATGAAAACGACTCCCAGGATGATTATTTCGAAAATATCGCAGCCACCATCTTGGATTTTGATTTTGACCTCGCTATCAGCTTTATATCATCATCAGCCTATTGCCGTCCACTACTGGACGTAAGCCTCCCCCAAAGAGCGCCAACCATCCCGGTTTTGGGCAGGCCGCATCCATCCACTGCCAGCCACCTTCCTTAAATCATCGACCCATCTTGCAGCAGGGCGTCCTACACTACGTTTGCCCATTCGCGGTCTCCACTCAAGCACATGTTTGCTCCATCTGCCGTTTGTCCGTCTACAGACGTGCCATTTGGTTCTCTGGCGAATGACTTCATTACGAATTCTATCCACCAGAGAAACCCCGAGCATTGCTCTCTCCATTGCACGCTGAGCAACCTTAAATTTGTGTTTTTATTACGGGTAGGACACGCTGGTTGTAAACCCTGGTTTTAAGGGATTGTGGGATCGATGATTCAAAGATATGACGCAATTCCCGAATACCGCCCAGCCCAAGCGTATTCTTCTAGCTGCCTCCTTCTCAAAGTCGTGCCTGCCCTGTTGTACACTTTGGCCTAGATAAATGTATTCTTGCACAATCTCGAGGGCAGCATCATTCACGATTACAGGTCTCGGGGTGACGTGACCATTAAACATGACTTTGGTTTTGTTCAGCCAGATTCATTCCGAGACCCACACGCCTTGAAGAATCGCTCAAGCTGTTCAGCATTTTTTCCAGCTCCTGCAGAGACTCTGCTATGATGACAATGTCATCCGCAAATCGGAGGTGTGAGATGTACTGACCGTTGATATTATCACCCCGTCCTTTCCAATCAATCGTCTTGAAAACGTCCTCCAACGCGTTTGTAAACAGTTGGATTGGTTTTGTGCTCTGTTCTTGTACTTAGACGGTCACTGTTGCGGCCTTATACATACATCTCATCACCTCAACGTAACGACAGTCGATGAGGCATCTTTGCATGGACTCCAGAACAGCCCAGGTCTCGACGGTATCGAAAGCCTTCTCGTAGTCCACATACGCTAGGCACAGAGGCTGGTTATACTCCTCGGTCTTTTGAATCACTTGCCTAAGGGTGTGTATGTGATCTATGGTGCGGTTACCTTTTTGAAACCCGGCCTGCTCCGGTGGCTGAAAATCATCGAACTTTTGGGCGAGACGATTTAGAATAACCCTCGAGAACAGCTTATAGATATGGCTCAGAAGTGAGATGGGGCGGTAGTTTTTGAAGAATAATACTACCACACTCCCCATGCCTCTGGTGTTATGCAAGTGTGGATGACGGAATTGAAGAGTTTACAAGCTCTGTCAAGATAGGTATTCCTCTTGCCTTGAGCAGCTCTGTGATTATTCTGTCATCCCCTGGGGCTTTGTTGTGGTGAAGCTGCCTGAGTGCCAGTCCTATCTCACCCATGTCAATGTCGGGAAGCTCGTGTGAGATGGCGTGTCAGTTTGGCCCGTGGGTCATCCGCGCCGTGGGCCTGAGGTGGGCAAGGTTTTTGAGCATAGTCTCCGTAGGACTTTTCGACTTCAGCTAGAATCTCTGGCTTTGAGGTGACGGAGGTGCCTTGTGACGTTCTGAGCTTTGTCAGGCAACAGCGGGAGGTATTGGGCTTGGCAAATACCTTCGAGCCTTTATTCCGAGCTAAAGCTTGCTCTATCATTCGGTTATTTGCACTCCGAGTATCGCGTATGAATTGCTTTTTGACCTCCCCGTTAAGAACCTGACTCTCAGCCTGTGTGGCTTTGTGAGTTCTCGTCGTTACCTTATCAGTGCCAGAGTCTCGCTGGTAATTAAGTTCCGACTTACGTCCATTCCTGATCGGTCGAAAAAGTTTACAGCCCACCTCGCAGACAACACGCAGCAGGCCTTCGGTGACGTCGTTTATGCCCTCCTGGATTTTAAACCTCACTATCGGCTTTAGCATCCTCGAAAACCATGAAAACGACTCCCTTGATGAAAAATTCGAAAATTATCGCAGCCGCCATCTAGCATTCCCGTTTTGACCTTGCCATCAGTGTAACATCCTCGAAAACCATGAAAAAGACACCCATGATGAAAACACAAAAACTATCCAAGACAAAAAGAATTTTTCAATTCCAAAACAAACTTGTCAGTTTAGATAAAAATATGATATTTCAAAATATTATTGTGTTAGGTACGCGCTTACCGCCCCTCGAACACTCTATGCGATCATAGGATTTGGATTTTAACCTCACTATCGGCTTAAGCATCCTCGAAAACCATGAAAACGACTCCCATGATGAAAAATTCGAAAATGATCGCAGCCGCCATCTTGGATTCTCATTTTGACCTCACTATCGGCTTTAGCATTCTCGAAAACCATGAAAACGATTCCCATGATGAACAATTCGAAAATTATAGCAGCCACCATTTTGGATTTTGATTTGGACTTCACTATCGGCTTTAGCACCCTCGAAATCCCTGAAAACAACTCGCATGATGAACAATTCGAAAAATATCGCAGCCGCCATCTTTGATTTTTATTTTGACCTCACTATCGGCTTTTGCATTCTCGATAACCGTGAAAACGATTCCCATGATGAACAATTAAAAAATTATCACAGCCACCATCTTGGATTTTCATTAAGACTTCACTACCGGTTTTAGCACCCTCGAAAACCCTGAAAACGACATCCATGATGAATATTTTGAAAATGATCGCAGCCGATATCTTGGATTTTGATTCTTACTTCACTATCAACTTAAGCATCCTCGAAAACCATGAAAACGACTGCCATGATGAACATTTCGAAAATTATCGCAGCTGCCATCTTCGATTTTGATTTTGACCTCACTATCGGCTTAAGCATCCCCAAAAACCATGAAAACGACTACCATGATGAGCAATTCCAAAATTATCGCAGCTGCCATCTTGGATTCTCATTTTCACCTTACTATCGGCTTAAGGATCCTCGAAAACCATGAAAACGACTAACATGATTAACAATTCGAAAATTATCGCAGTCGCCATCTTGGATTTTGATTTTGACTTCACTATCATCTTTATTACCCTCGATAACCATGAAAACGACATCCATGATGATAATCTTTGAATTTTTTGCTGTCGCCATCTTGGATTTTGATGTTGACCTCACTATCGGCTTAAGCATCCTCGAAAACCATGAAAACGACTCCCATGATGAACAATTCGAAAATGATCGCAGCCGCCATCTTGGATTTTGATTTTGACTTCACTATCATCTTTATTACCCTCGAAAACCATGAAAACGACATCCATGATGATATCTTTGAATTTTTTGCTGTAGCCATCTTGGATTTTGATTTTGACCTCACTATCGGCTTTAGCATCCTCGAAAACCATGAAAATGAATCCCATGATAAACAATTCGAAAATGATCGCAGCCGCCATCTTGGATTTTGATTTTGACTTCACTATCATCTTTATTACCCTCGAAAACCATGAAAACGACATCCATGATGATATCTTTGATTTTTTGCTGTCGCCATCTTGGATTTTGATTTTGACCTCACTATCGGCTTTAGCATCCTCGAAAACCATGAAAACGACTCCCATGATGAACAATTCGAAAATGATCGCAGCCGCCATCTTGGATTTTGATTTTGACTTCACTATCATCTTTATTACCCTCGAAAACCATGAAAACGACATCCATGATGATATGTTTGAATTTTTTGCTGTCGCCATCTTTGATTTTGACTTTGACCTCACTATCGGCTTTAGCATCCTCGAAAACCATGAAAACAACTCCCATGATGAAAAATTCGAAAATGATCGCAGTCGCCATCTTGGATTTTGATTTTGACCTCACTTCGGCTTTAGCATCCTCGAAAACCATGAAAACAACTCCCATGATGAACAATTCGAAAATGATCGCAGTCACCATCTTGGATTTTGATTTTGACTTCACTATCAGCTTTATTACCCTCGAAAACCATGAAAACGGCATCCATGATGATATCTTTGAATTTTTTGCTGTCGCCATCTTGGATTTTGATTTTGACCTCACCATCGGCTTTAGCATCCTCGAAAACCATGAAACCATGAAAATGACTCCCATGATGAACAATTCGAAAATGATCGCAGCCGCCATCTTGGATTTTGATTTTGACTTCACTATCATCTTTATTACCCTCGATAACCATGAAAACGACATCCATGATGATAATCTTTGAATTTTTTGCTGTCGCCATCTTAGATTTTGATGTTGACCTCACTATCGGCTTAAGCATCCTCGAAAACCATGAAAACGACTCCCATGATGAACAATTCGAAAATGATCGCAGCCGCCATCTTGGATTTTGATTTTGACTTCACTATCATCTTTATTACCCTCGAAAACCATGAAAACGACATCCATGATGATATTTTTGAATTTTTTGCTGTCGCCATCTTGCATTTTGATTTTGACCTCACTATCGGCTTTAGCATCCTCGAAAACCATGAAAACGACTCCCATGATGAACAATTCGAAAATGATCGCAGTCGCCATCTTGGTTTTTGATTTTGACTTCACTATCAGTTTTATTACCCTCGAAAACCATGAAAACGACATCCATGATTGATATCATTGAATTTTTTGCTGTCGCCATCTTTGATTTTGACTTTGACCTCACTATCGGCTTTAGCATCCTCGAAAACCATGAAAACGACTCCCATGATAAAGTTGATGAACAATTCGAAAATTATAGCAGCCGCCATCTTGGATACTCATTTTGATTTTGAAAAATGATTTTGACATACTCTGGGCACGAAGAGAAAATGTTCCAAGTTTCTTCTGAGATCCACTTACAGGGGGGAGAAGGGGATGAAGAGGGGAGATTTTGAAAAAAATGGTTCTTTCTTTTCCGATCCTCCTCTATACGAATCCGTAAAAAAACACCAAACACGGGTCTCCTAGTTTCTGAGATACGATAGGGAGGAGGGGGAGGCCAAAAAGCGGAGGCTTGGTACTTTTGTTGTACAGGACCTACCTACCACCGGAAAGCTATCGTGACCTCATTCCTACGCTTCGCTTTACCGCTACATAATTTTTCCGATATACGATGGGGGGATGGGTGAAGAGACGGAAATGGAGGAGTTTAGAAATATCATAATGACCAATTCCGGGTACCTTGATGTGAATCTGAAAAAAAAAATGTTCCAAGTCTCTTCTGAGATCCGCCTTAAGGGGGGGAAAGGGTCAAGAGGGGCAACTTTGAAAAAATGGGTTTTTCTTTTCCGAGCCTTCTCTATAAGAATCCGTAAAAAAATAAAACCTGGGTTTCTTAGTTTCTGAGATACGTTTGGGAGGGGGGGGGGATACGCCAAAAAGGGGAAGCTTGGTACTTTTGCCCTACTCATGAGAGTTACTTGTAAGTTTGCTTGTCTTCATCCCTGAGTTACGCTTCACCCACTCAACCTTCGTTACGCTACGGAGGTCGCCGGCTCGCTTCGCTCGCCACCTCCCCCCTTCGTTCCACTCGGTCTCGTAGGTTCGCTCCACTCAGAACCTACCTACCACCGGAAAGGTATCGTGACCTTATCCCTACGCTACCTAGTTTCCGAGATACGATGGAGGGAGGGGTGAAGGGGGAGAGGGGGGAGTTTTGTAAAATTATTTTGAAGTAGTCTGGGCCCCTTGATATGAATCTGAAAAAAAATATGTTCCAACTCTCTTCTGAGATCCGCCTAAAGGGGGGAGAACGGGGTCAAGTGGGGGGGACTTTGAAAAATGGTTTTTACTTTTCCGAGCCTCCTCTATACCAATCCATAAAAAAACAAAACACGGGTCTCATAGTTTCCGAGATACGATTGGGACGGGGGGGGAGACGCCAAATAGGGGAAGCTTGGTACTTTTGCCCTACTCATGAGAATTACTTGTAAGTTTGCTTGTCATCACTCGCGAGTTACGCTTCACCCGCTCAACCTTCATTACGCTACGGAGGTCGCCGGCTCGCTTCGCTCGCCACCTCCCCCCTTCGCTCCACTCGGTCTCGCAGGTTCGCTCCACTCAGGACCTACCTACCACCGGAAAGCTATCGTGACCACATCCCTACGCTACGCTACGCTACGCTTCGCTTTACCGCTATGGGGTGAGGGGTGAAAAGGGGGAGAGGGGTGAGTTTCGAAAAATGATTTTGACATACTCTGGACCTATAGACACGAGTCTGAAAAAAAAAAAAAAAAAAAGGTTGCACTCCAGGAGTGCCGGTAGAAGTGAAAACTTTTTTGTTACTATGTTTTATTTTTAATTTGAATGACGTCTTACTCATTTTCGATCAGGGTCACGTGACCCTGACGCGAGTTTTGGTCACGTGACCCTGACGCGAGTTTTAAATTTTTTACCCATTACAGAAAAAGTGTACAACGCCGCTAAAGAAGTTTTCACTTCAAAATTCCAAGTCTCTTTTGAGATCCGCCTAAGGGGGGAAGAAGGGGGGGCAAGGGGGGAACTTTGAAAAATGGTTTTTACTTTTCCGAGCCTCCTCCATACGAATCCGTAAAAAATCATAACATGGGTCTCTTAGTTTCCGAGATACGAAGGGGGGAGGGGTGAAGGGGGGGAGAGGGAGAGTTTTGGAAAAGGATTTTGACCAACTCTGAGCCCCTTGATATGAATCCGGAAAAAAAAATGTTCCAAGTCTGTTAACTTCCGAGATCCCCCTAAAGGGGGGAGAAGAGGGTCAAGGGGGGGGAACTTTGAAAAGTGGGTTTTACTTTTCCGAGCCTCCTCTATACGAATCCGTAAAATAACAAAACACTGGTCTCTTAGTTTCCGAGATACAATGGGGAGGGGGGAGAGGGGGGGCGAAAAGGGGAGGTTTGGGATTTTTCCCATACTCACCAGAGTCACTTGTTTACGAATCTGTCAAAATATACCCACCTCCCCCTTCACCATCTGGGAGAACAATTATGTCAATCAGTCAGTGGTAATCGAGCTTTATATAATATAATAATACTGAACTTGGTTCTCATTTCAAAATATGTTTTTGATGGGTGAAATTTAACAGATTGGGGTAGATCGACCTTCTGGCTGACGTCTGTAAAATGCTCACGTGTACATTGTTTCAAAATACTTTTTATCTTTTCACGAAATATACCAAAAAGGGTAAACGGACCCAAAACTAAATAACACAAAGAAAGGTTGTATCCAAAACACAATTTACTCAAACTAAATCAAACTCAGAAAATATCCCTCAAAATAGAAAACTGTATCGTAAATGCAACATCAAAGGGGTTTCTCCATTGTTATCAGAAAGATTCTATTTATAATCTAAAGTGGTACAACACCTTTTAGTCAGTACAAGTCTGACAGTTGGGTAGGAGGACCAATTTGATAATGTTACCACGCTAAAAAAAACGCGAATCAGTTTGGTGGTGATGATGTTCATCCCTAAATATTACCTCACTTTTCTAAAACACACTCTATTTTATTTGTGTGTAAAAATATGGCGTGAATAAACTAAATCCCTCTCAAAAATAATATAAAACGTTACTTGTTCGGGCTAGTTCGGGTGATCAATCATTCAATTTCGGGCCCGTCGTGGCCGGATGCGGGTTCACATAGACTAACAACATAATTTGAAATATTTACCGCATTATATTTTGGTTTTGATGTCTTGATTGTGAAGAAAGGACATTCGTTTTGTTTTCATATACTCAGTGAATAGAATCACCATCATCTGTTTAGCTTTTTTCCTATATTGGGGTCAGCTTCCAGTCAAATCGGATGCAGCTGAAATTATCTGTATTTTACATGAAGCGACTGCCTATCGGACCCCCACAACCCAGTTAACTGGGTAATACGATACCCCATGGTAAGACTGGTTGTCAGACTTTAAAGCTTCTGACTAACAGTAACGACTATAAAAGATCTACAAATGACAGTCGGGACCAACAGCTTTAAGTGCTTTCCGAGACACGGAGGAAACTAACTGACATGACAGATGGTCACCCATCCCAGACCAACCTCGGCAGGCATAGCTAAACCCGGAAGATCGGCCTGTGCGGCTGTAATTATTAAGCCACGAGCTCCTCAGGGTGAATAGACTATTAACGTTATTTATGATCAGCGATGTCAAACAAAAATGTATTATTGTTTATAGAGACAGAAAATGGATTGATTGCAGTGTGGTGATGTTTTTCCCTACTTAAACAGTCTGTACAAGATTTGTTTGCACAATAGGTTACATAATGTAACCGCAGTCTCCGCTGATGATTCAATACAAACCATTGCAGCGTTTTTAAAAAAACGCTACATTTTTGAGTAGCACCTTTTTTTATGGTAATTGTTATGCAACCTGTTTTTGGAAGCCTTGACTCAAAATTTTTTAATTTCTGAATCTTTTTAAATTTGAATTTGTTTCTGTTCTCGAAAAAAAGTGAAGATTTTTTTTCTTTGTGTCAGTTGGATGTGGATTGTTGCCCGATACGTTTAATCGCTGAATTTTTTATTTTCGTTGTAAATCTGGGCTTTAAATCAGTGAAATGTGCTGCTAATTAAATATATTGCTGTTCTATTCGCCGGAATGGCGTAATCTGAAAATTTTCTGGTGGTTCGGTAAGTTTTTTCAATAGATTTTTCGGCAAATTTGTCTTCTGTTCAGTCCGTATTTTTGGTCTCATGCCGCCTGTTTTTCTTATCTACGTTGTGCAGGAAGCGCTGAGTACGGCATCACCCACAACTTTATAAGCTAGCAGTCTGGAGCAACGCTCCGCCGCGACCCGGTGTGGTCGCGTACAGCCTTTCCGGTTCCTGAATTTGCCAGGCTCTTAAGCCGGCAAATGTGATCCAGTGCCAGATGGTCGAAGACCTGTTTCTGTGTTGACCGAGGTTATCAGTACGGTGCTCCGCAGCAGACCGGCAGCGCGTCTCGTCATCCTGACAGGATCCAGCTGAGCATTTCCATTTTATTGTTTTATTTATTTCTTTTAATGTTTAAATTGTTATTTTTATGTAAGGCTTAGCAATACAACTCCTACTCAGGGTATGTGTGAGGATTTAGGCATTTAAAACCACTATCTTACACAATCTTTCTATTCTTACCGAGGCGCGTTAATTAGCATTGGCCAATTAGTTAATTACCGCAAGGTTCGCTTGATTATTTTACCTCTAAATTTCAAAATTTTGGTTTTCCCTTAGTAAATTAAGTAACAATTAATTCATACTTTCGTTGGTTAATCTGACATAATCGCATACTAACTGAGTTTTAATTGTGTACAACCAATTTATTTTATAATTCAATACTAGATACTATCGATAACCTGGCACAATCGCATCCTAACTATTGTTTTTTATATTTTTTACATTTTGAAAATATTTCAAAATTATACGTTTTTAAATAGGGGAACGTTGTTTTTTTTGAAGTATCCCGCTATACCATGCAAAATAACACAGAAAAGCACCGCTCCTGCAAAAACTTATTCATATTTATCTACAGTAAAAATAGATGTCTTTTAAAAATAATATCCTAAAGTACCAATGAAACCTTTGCTTGAGTAGACTCAACCGAGTAATAAAATTGGGACAACAGTTCTTAAAATACATATTATTCCTAGTATTTACCCGTATAAACCCTTCTGAAATAACCGTTTACAACAATGTCGAAACAATACAAAATTAGCCCCATTCATTGACCATTTTAGAATCACTTGTCTGCTTGACTGTGTTGTTCTGCAAAAAAATGGAATGGATTGATAGTGACCATAATTTGGATTATTTAATGAAGAAGGTTAAAAAGTTTATTATCATTAATAATTAACCAGGTGGCGAGATAACTTAGATCCAGACAGTAAAACCCGGAATCCACCAAAGCGGAAAAGAGAGGAGATGTGTTTGAATAACCAATCAGATGTCAACTGAAGCTAAGCGGAGAGGAGATGTGGACATCTGATTGGTTATTCAAACACATCTCCTCTCCTCTCCGCTTTGGTGGATCTTCTTTAGAAGTAACGTGTTCACTCTTGATTAGAAGACCGCATGTTTACAGCTGTAGGAGCTCGTGGCTAAATAATTACAGCCGCATAGGCCGATCTTCCGGGTTAAGCCGTGCTTGCCGAGGTTGGTCTGTGGATGGGTGACCATCTGTCATAGCGAGTTTCCTCCGTGCCTCGTAAAGCACGTAAAGCCGTTGGTCCCGGCTGTCATTTATAGATCTTTGACAGTCGTTACTGTTAGTCAGAAGCTCTAAAGTCTGACAACTAGTCTTACCATGGAGTATCGTATTACCCAGTTACTGGGTTGTTAAGGTCCGATAGGCAGTCGCTCCACGTAATATACTGATATTCAGCTGCATCTGGTTCGACTGGAAGCCGACCCCAATATGGGAAAAGGCTAGGCAGATGATGATGTTTATAGCTGTCGGGATAATGCCGCCAGGGAATTCCACTCGATCCTTAGGTGTGCGCGATGATAGTTTGCAAAAGTCAAAGTTACTCGTAGTTTCCAAAAACTATTTTGGTCAAATTCCAAAAAACATAACTTATCAGTAAATAAAAAGAAACAAACACCCTTAAATGAAACGCCTCACAAACACACGTCAAGTGAAATAATGAGAGCAAAAAAGAATCTATTACTTCATACGGGACAAGCCACATAACTCATATAGACGCGTCAGTAACAAGATGGATGGACCCTCGTGAGTCGGGAGCCCAGCAGTTTCCTATATTATGGTGTTAAATTACGGCAAACGTTTTTGTTGATGATGGCCAGTTAAGTGGGAGAGTTTTGGGTGAAGTATTTAGTGTTAGGTAGGGTTTTTTGTGGGTGTATGTACTGTAAGTGTACCAGCTCTAAAGCTATTGTCAAAGGGCGTGGCGAACGCGAAACGAGGCGTTTTTGTTTGTAATGTATGGAATTGTTTGAATCCAGTCACATAGAAAAGCGAAAGCGATCCGATAGTCTATATTGTGACTGGCTTCAAACAATAATTGTTTGAAGTTCCATACATTACAAACAAAAACGCCTCGCTTCGCCTTCACCGATAATTCATTTCCGGGATGTAAGTTGTTGGTTGAGCTTATTTTGTAAAACTATGAAGTCTCCATAATCCACATAAAAAAATGATACACCCATAGAATGTTCTAAAATATTTTTAGATAAGTAGAAAACGAAGACCATCTGAATGAAATTAATCAATTCGGAAGTTTTGAGCTTATTTAACACAGACTGAAAAGGGAGATAATTTTGATTTTGTTGTTAATTTACACATCCGCATTTATTTATTTATTTAAACTTCATGTACAAAAAGTGGTTTATAGGCGGACTTAATGCCACAAGGTATTCTCTACCAGTCAACCTTTGGGTTAAATGAGAAAATATTCAAATCAATTTACACTTTAGACTTTTTGTCCCTTGAATAATAATACTTTTCATTTTTCGCTTTCACTTCTCAAAAAAATGGTAACGAAGCGAAGGAAAGAAGGTTGTTGATATTTATAGTAATTTATGTTGTTTTATTTTATTTACAGACCGGATTGAAATCATACCAGTTTCGCCAAAAGGTAAGACTTTGGCCCATATAAACTAACCAATACTAACAATGTTTGGAATGGGGCTTATTACTAACCTAATAACTGTCAATATCACTAATTTAACCTGCTTTTATTTGTCTTTTATACATCTTTAAAAGGATTTTAAGTTACCACTGATGTGCTTCTTACAACGACCGTTTACAAAACCATAATTCGAATTTTGCTTTTGGTTCTAAAAAGTTCTAGATCTGCCATACCCGGTCGCGTATTTTTCTGAATTACAGTGACCCTGGAACGTAAAGGGCTTTTGAAGGACACCGTGGATTTTAGTCAGTACGAGTTTGACAGTCCCTCCCGCTCTGCTCTGGGTTGAATGATTTTACCACTTAAAAAAAAAGCTCTGTCGAACCCAGTTTTGTGTATATCGACTTGGCAGAAAATTCTCAAGCTGCGTCTACACTTGGCTCCTGCGAGCGGAGGAGCGTGAATTCGGTTGGTGTAGACGTAAGGTACACCTCAAACGAGCATTATCGGCCAAAAAAATTGTGCTCCGCATATGTTTCGGTCATGATCGACATACGTAGACGGAGCTTTATTGCCATGACTTAGCCTTACGGTAAGGGCTCATGTTTCGCTTGAATTGCTTTGATTCAGTCATATATGTGTATTTTTTATGTTAGAATTAACATAAATACTCGTACACTATCCTACTACTATTATAAAGGCGAAAGTTTGTAAGTATGGATGTATGGATGTTTGTTACTCTTTCACGCAAAAACCACTGAACCGATTCGGCTAAAATTTGGTACACAGATAGTTTATAACCTGGATTAACACATAGGATAGTTTTTATCTCGATTTTATGTTCCCGTGGGATAGTTTTCGAGTTGTAGCGGGTGAAGCCGCTGGCAACAGCTAGATAACTATAAAAACTAAAATACACTATAAACATAAATACACTATAAACTATTCAGTTTCAGAGAAATCTCATCCCCTTTGGTAGTGACGTCACTACCAAAAGGGGCGACTTTTCACTTAGCAAAAAATCCGGTTGTCTGTAAAGTCGGTTTACTGTTTAGCACAAATTTTCAGTATTTGAGACGTAAAGCAAAACTGGAACTTTGACAATTTCAAATTGTCAATTTTTAAGGAAAAAATTAGTTCTGTCTTTGCACACCAGAGGCGCTGTTCCATTTTTTCATACATAAACGCTGTAAATACTGGAAAGACGCTGTAAAGTTAAAGAGTGAAAATTCGTGCTAAGGGTACTGATGATAGTTGAATGTGACAACGTCATAAGAAAATACTGCACTTGTTTACATTGCTATAAACAAACAATAGACACGCTGGCCGTTGCTATGGAACGCTACAGAGCGAGGTAACGTCTAAAGATGATGAGTTGACTTGAATATGATCTGATGATAACAGACGCCGATGAGACTTGCCGCCTATTAAATACTTAAACTACTTCTAGTTGGCTGTCTCGAGAACCTGCTGATAATTGAATGTGGCAACCCGAACAAACCTACGAGTAGTATACTGTCACCCCTAAGCAACAACAAATTATTTTAAGGTTTTTTTTTGAAGTCACAACTAAAGTTAATAAACCCCTGAAGCGAAAACATGAAATTTTTTGTCTCCTAAATAAAAATAAGCAAGCAGCACCTGTACCAAATGAAATAATTTATGAGACGTTTCTTTGTCCAACGTTAATTATCTTTGAAAAAAGTTTTTATTTCTCCTTTGAGATTCAAATTATAATTTACTACTACATCAACCGAAGTTGTACCAAGGTATTTCTAATTTTCATAATTTATTTTTACTAAGAAAAAATAGGTAGACTTAACTTTAAAACAAAAAGTTATGAAAAATTTTGTACTTTTTTTCAGTCTACCCAAATATGAGCAAACATAATAATAATTATTTTTTCAACACATTTGCTCGAAAAATGCATTTACGAAGCCTGTATACATTGTTCGAAAGTTAAAAATTACGCACCATACAACGGAGCGTGCGGTAAAATAGGTACTCTCACCTAAGTACCTACTTTACCACACGCTCCGTTGTATAGCACCGTGCGTTTTCTTTACGGTTTTTTTTTAATTTCCATTAAAAAAAAAAAGAATTCCACCAAAGAGTTTCACATTATGAGAATAAACAGCCTGACTGATCGAACCTCCTTGGAAGCTCCTTTTGATCAATACGTTGTCTCACTTTAATACTTATGAGTAAATGAGACGAAAGATGTAGTTCTAATTTCCACCACGTGCATGTGGCGCCATTTGCAAATTCACGCCATTTTCATATTAGGAACTTCAAAAATTGTTGCGACTTTTCTACTAATTATAGGTTGTTTAATTACATATTTTACTGTTTTCTCGCAAATGTGTTGAAAAACGTTGTATGACACACGTGCAGAAATTGGTAATTACAAACTCGTGACTATGGTAAACCCTCGGCTTCGCCTCGGGTTTACATTCGTCTACTCGTTTGTAAAAACCAACTTACCGCACTAGTATCATAAATAACTAGTAAGTTGCACCGTCCACCACATGGGGTCATCGATAATCATAATTGTTTGGTACCTATAACATAAAAACAAACTCTATCGTGTGTAAATGTTTTATCAAAAAAATGCCCGTAACTTTTTTGGTATAGACATTGACAATGTAAACTTTTCAAAATACAGTTGAAATATTGCCAGTATTTGTTTTGTATCAAACTTGTTTTATCTGGTACAACAGGCAGGAAATAAAAAAGCGAACGAAAAAATAAAAATTCGAACCTTTTTTTTCTTCAATGACAGACAGGCTATTCTATATTATATCCCTAGTGGACAATTTATTTTACCGGTATCAAAAGCAATGCGTAACTTGTTATAACAACGAATATTTTTGTATGCAGAACTTTCTGGATCTCGAGTTGGGAGCACACTGGACATACCTACACATACATAGAAATTGAGTCCACAAACTCATCTATTTGGTGCTCAGACTGATGTATTATAACTTATGTTATTACTGTCGTTTAAACTTATAACTATTGTAGTTATTTTAGTGTTTGTTTCTGTTGTATGGTACCTACACATTGCTTGTCGGTATTTTGAAGTGATTTTGGTATTATTTAAACTGGATTGCCCTAATCATACATTGTTATCAATTCATGTAACCTAATCACAGAATTCCAGAAACTTTTGATGATGAATTTTTAAACTCGTACATATATACAATTTGTCGATTTAATATAAATACCGTTTAATGTTTAATCCTACGGCCATACCTAAACTACACAAAAATTCTGACTCTAGCTTGATACGTTAAAATTCAATATTGAATATTGATAAAATAATAATTATCATTATGCTCAAGCTGTAAAAAAATGGGAAAATCAATGACCTATCTGTCTACCTACCCGTCGCGTCGTCGAGTCTATCTACGAGTAAGCTACTGATGCACGTCTCTGCCAGCAGCTTAGTGACTATCAAACAGTAGTTTTGACAAAGGAACAGCGTTGCATTTATGACTCCTCATAGAATAGCACTGTTGGACCTGATAACAACACCGCTCGACGACTAACTCGAAGAATTCAGCAATACATAACAATACTTACTCAAAATATGCGTTAGGACTTAGAGATGCGACCACCAGCCTAAAATACAATACATACCTACTCGAAAACTAGTTCTGTATTATACGTAAGTACTAAAACTGTTGTAACAGGATAACTTAAAACAGTTCAAGTTAATACGACCACTTAAACTGGAACTACAGGACAAGCTGTGTCTGGAGACTACCCAAAGTTTAAAGGAAACTTACCTTAATTAAATGTTTTAACTACATTTTAGGGTTATGTAGGTACTGTAAGTTCACGATTCCGTTAATAAAAGTCCGACTCCTGTAACTGCCTAGTTTGGGAGGAGTCCGTGTTATCATTCTCTACACTGAGGCGAAAGGGCATGAGAAGCAGTTCTCTACCTCCTTTAGTGAAGTAGGAGGTGAAACACGTGAAGGAGAGGCATTCCTCCTCTTTAAACCAGTCACCAGGGCTTTTTTTTTTAGGGTGGTAAAATCATCAAATGAGTCCTCCAACCCCCACTGTCAGACTTCTACTGATTAAAATCCACGGTGTCCTTCATGGCCTGTTATGTTCCGGGGTTACGGTAGGGGAATAATCCCGCGACCCCGGCAGGCTTTGGCCCTCTGAGAGGGGGCCAGGACTGCGAGAACGTGAAAATTTGGGTGAGGTTTTTGTATGAAAAAATAAGGTTTTTATTGGGCTGACATTTTCTTGTCATTGTCACCTTGATAATTATATTTATCTGAAGAACGTAGTTGGCAGTACTGTATGAAAAAAATAGCAGACAATAAAAATTAGCTACCTGCCACAAAAAGACTTCAACTTTATTAGGGTGAGCTGATGATGATGTCTATCAGATAACAAGTTATCCCAAACATCCTAATGATCCTGTCCTTTTAACATTATAAACGTGACAGTTTGTTCGGATGGATGACAACCACTCAACGGATTTGGAAAAACTTTAGTACACCGATAGTAGATAAGAGAAATTTATCCCATTGGATCATTTTTGATTTGTAGCTGGTGGAGCCACTGGCAACAGCTTAATTTATAGCATAAAACTGAACCAGACGTCACCATCAAAAAACAAGCCCCCATATTGGAAGGTCGTTAGTATCTGGCCGACTAGGACACCAAACATAATATAATTTATCTTCCCAAACTGGCCGAACTAACGGGGTCTGTGGCACTATGCCAAACTGTCGTGACCACGCTAAGGTGGATGTTCAAGTTATACGCCCCTCTGGGTGAGGACTTTCGCGGTGGATTACTGAACGAATGAAATGCGGGTTTTAAAACGTCACTTTATCAGCAGAAACGTTTTAGTCCGTACAAGTCTGTTAGTCCCTCCAATCACGCCCAGGTTTGGACGACTCATTTAATGATTTTTCCACTGGAAAAGTATAAAAAATAAAATTTAAATGCGCATCAATAATTCACTTTGTATAACAAATATACTGAATGTGCACCAAACAAAACTTAGCTTTAGCAAGATTTCAGGGACAACGAAGTACCGGCTTTGGTAAGGTTCCTTTAAACCTTGTATACAGAAATAGAAGCCCCGCGATGCGGGGCTTCATCGACCCTGCTTAGGTAGATTTTTTTTTATTACACTTCGTTATGACATAATTATTTTAATGAACATATTTTGGTGCACATTCAGTATATTTGGTGGTACACAGGCAAAATTGAAGTACTTAAATTGAAGTAGGTACTTTTAAATACCATCCTAAAAATACACCTTAAATATCATCTTTATTGCAACACACTAAAATACAAGTTTCAACGAACATCACAATGATATTGCAGTTTATTTATCTCCGAAGAGAAAACAATGAAAGCAATCAGTTCTTTGATACCGCTTCGTTATTTTTGTTGTAGGTAGCTTCGGACGTCTGTTCTAGGAACATGCTGTATAAGTGCATGGATGTGATGTACCTGTCTGTTTATTTCCCGTCTATTTTTTCGTTAATTTTTTTTTTTACTCAGACTTCACGATCCAGAGGCCTTATCATGAGTTTTCAATTATTTTCAGTATTTGAGACGTAAAGTAAACTGGAACTTTGACAATTTCAAATTGTCAATTTTCAAGGAAAAAATTAGTTCTGTCTTGGCACACCAGAGGCGCTGTTCCATTTTTCATACAAAAACGCTGTAAATACTGGAAAGACACTGTAAAGTAAAAGAGTGAACATTCGTGCTTAGGGTACTGTACTATTTATTTTGAGAAAGCCTTTATAGACAAGGGAACTCTTTAGAAAATGATTATTACTTGACTTTTACGGCATTGGATTTCTCAAGATAACTATGTTACTAGATTTTTTTAACAAACATACTAAAACAGTCTAGGTCGTAATTCGTCACGTAGGTATGGTGCTTCTTTATGTCTGTCCTTCTTATGTAATCCCTATTTATTAATTGATTCATTAACATAAACCCCATAACAAAATTTAATCTTCATTCGATTCTATCCAGCTCAATGAACTAGCCAACTAAATCCTAAGCTATCTGAAAACGCGATATCGTTTCATCTCAAATTACTGAGAAACCAACACATTTCAGTGAATAGGGCGACGAATTAACGCAAACCTAGAATTTGTTGAGCAAATTGCTTCTTCGATATCACTATTATCTTTAGTTTTTCTACAATTACAGCATTATGATGTGCTGTGGGTTAGTAGCAGTGATGACTCGGTGACGGTACTGATTTTTGGGATTGTATTAATCAAACAAGCCTTAATTTTTAATTGGGACATCAATCTGCCTAGCCTTTTCCAACTAATTGGGGTCGGCTTTGTCAAAACAGATTCAGTGGAATCAGTATCATGGAGCGACTGCCTGTCGGACCTCAAAACCCAGTAACTGGGTAATACGATAACCCATGGTAAGACTGGTTGTCAGACTTTTAGCGCTTCTGACTAACAGTAACGACTTTTAAATGATTACAAATGACATACCAACGGCTTTACGTGCTTTCCAAGCCACGGTGGAAACTCGCTATGTTAGATTATGTCACCCATCCACAGTTGAACCTCGGTAAGCGTCGGCTTTTGCCCGGAAACACTGTGCGGCTGTTTTTTAGACAGATGTTTAAATTTTTGTGGCAAGGCTTTAGATGTCTAAAACATGTCACATCTACAAATCGCCGACACTGTTGTCGTAGTGAATGAGCGATTCACTGTTGTACTGCGGGTTCAATTTCAGTGCAATTTGTTTTAATCGAATCGGTTCGATTCCTGAACGGAACAAATTATTGCAAGTAGTGGTTTCGGGTCTTGGTGCAATGCAGGAGAAATTTCGAGCATCTCTAATCTCTATGATTCGCATGAATTGAACTCGCACAAAATGTGAGAATCTACACTATTATTTTGGGATAAGGGTTCTTTTTCCTTCTTTCTTTTCTTTTTAGAAAAAAAAAAGCTTTCCGGGACCAACATGGTAGATAATAGCCTGATATTGTATAACTAGCTGCTGCTCGCGGCTTCACCCGCTACAACTCGAAAATTATCCCACAGGAACATAAAATCGGGATAAAAGCTATCCTATGTGTTAATCCAGGTTATAAACTATCTGTGTACCAAATTTTAGCTTAATCCGTTCAGTGGTTTTTGCGTGAAAGAGTAACAAACATCCATACATCCATACTTACAAACTTTCGCCTTTATAATAGTAGTAGGATTCCCTTGATGGTTAAGCACTCCAAAATACTCATTTATCTCGGACACAATATACAACGTGTAACGGTAGGTAATAGCGCAAAACTACTAAATAATTTTCATACTGATGGGCCCGATAAATTTTTCATTTTGTATGATAAAGCAAATTTTTTTTTTCGCGAAACTCCTAAAGTCTTTGGACAAACGTTGTTCAGTAACATGGGCTGAGTTACCCCTCGAGAGGTTTTGCGTTGTATATGTAAAGAACGCAATAAGACTATTTTCTTCTTTTTTTTTAAGACGTGAAAAGTTTTTCTCGGATTCAATGTTTGATTATCTGCATACCTTGAACAGTTGTTACCGAAAAGTACCTTTCGGTACATGAAGCTATTACACCTATGTACTAGAATATCGTACCGTGGTACATCGTCTGGGCGAGGCCATATAATTGGCAGGTCTAACGCAGCAAGTGCTGGAAATAATTGGCTCTTTAGAACTACCTGTGAGCTGAGCCTCGTACAATGGCCTTTTGAATTGTACACAAAATTAAATGTCAACTGAAGTAGTAATGGCTTCTTAGGCATTGTGCAAGTTTGGCCTCTATTCTAAGTTATATTACTGTGTGTTTTCTCTAAAGGGTTCGGCAGAGCCCCACTTCTCCTTAATCAGCCAGTAAGATTTTGTGTTCACCATTGAATTGGGTTGCGTAACCTTAACAATGTATAATCTTTAGATAACTGTACTCACCCAAAATGGAAGCGCGGGTAATATGTGGCGCGGGTCCAGTTCATCAAGGACTCTCAGCTCATAAAATTCTGTGAAAGAGTAGTAGACGACCAGACGGGCAATGGAGTTCGAACGTACTTAGTGTGAAACGTCCTGCGGCAAGATAGATCGATGATTTGAAGAAGGTAAAGAGAATGGATGACTAACTACCTAGGACCAGGTTGGCGTTATCTGAGGAAGGCTTACTTGGCTGAAGAGAAAGGAACAGTAGCAGAATCTGATACAGATGGAAAATTTCTAGTAACATTTTCCGAACTCAGAGCTGAACCAATAGTTCTTGGGACCATTGGATCTAATCAATTCAAAAAGGTTGAACGAAACAGACTAGTTTCTTAAACAGTATTTCTTTGAAACAAAAGTGGTTTGGACAACTTTGAAAAAACGAAGATGAGATTTTGCCTACTTGCAAACAAACTTCCCATATCTATAAAGTTTTAGTCCAGTCACTAAAGCCTAAACCCGAAAATAATTAGTAACACGCTGAAATTTATAGGGGTTCTTAAGGAAGGTAAAATAACATACCGGGTGATTTTGCAGCGTTCTGGGGTGTACGGAAAGGGTTGAAAAGGGGTGAAAAGGGTGAAAATGGTTTTTCGTTAATAACATTGCCAAGAAAATTAGTAACACGCTGCAAATTTGGAATTAGGTTGTTCTTACCGTTTTTTAACGTGTATTAAATTTGCAGCGCTTTGCGACATACGGAACATTGTTTTTTTTTAAAAACAGTGATTGCACTGTTTTATTGTAAAAACAGGGGTAAGAAAATTAGTAACACGCTGCAAATTTGGAATTAGGTTGTTCTTACCGGTTTGTAACGTGTATCAAGTTTGCAGCGTTTTGCAACATACGGAACATTGTCTATTATTAAAAAAACAATGAAATTATTTAATCACACAGGTGAAAGAAATTTGTAACTCGCTGTAAATTTGTAATTAAGTTGTTTTTACCGTTTCGTAACGTATATCAAATTTGCAGCGTTTTACAACAAATTGAACATTGTTTATTATTAAAAAAACAGTGCGATTTGTTAGTAACAAGGGTAAAAAAGTAGGAACACGCTGCAATTTTAGAATTAGGTTGTTCTTACCGGTTTGTAACGTTTTGCAAAAAACTGAACTTTTTTCATTCATTACCATAAAAACAAATATTTCAGTTAGTAACAATAGTGAAAAAGTTAATGAAGAGTTGCAATCTGGAGAAAATGTTGTCAAAACCTTTTTGAAACATTTTTCAAAGGACATCATTTTTTTTTGGGCCATTTTTGAAAGTGCCAACGAAAAAAGTTGATACCTTTTGTATTATTGGTTGGTATAGGTAGTACTAGTCATTTGGAGCAATAGTTACTATGGCACAAAAGTTGTAGGATTGCTCTCGGCCAAGTTATACTAGTTCGAAGATTCGTAATTTTCATACATTTTTTAATTTTTGAAAGTGCCGATATTCACCAAATAATGATAAGAATTGCTAGAACTAGCGACCTCAAGTAATTTAACATAACGCCTGTAATCCCTGAGGGGTTGGGCAGAGGAGTACCGAATAAAAATGAATAATAATCTGTTTCTTTTTATGAAAAGTAACAAAAACATTTTAAAATATACAAATCTCCTGGTAGGACCAGCATCGGGAACAGTATCAGGGTTGCCTGTGGTTAGGGGTCTTTTTTTTTTTTTTTTTTTTTTTTTTTTAGCGTGGTAAAATCATCAAATGAGTCCTCCAACCCCGGGCAGGGCGGGAGGGACTGTCAGACTTCTACTGACTAAAATCCACGGTGTCCTTCATAGCCTGTTACGTTCCGGGGTTACGGTTAGGGAATAATCCCGCGACCCCGGCAGGCTTTGGCCCTCTCTGAGAGGGGGGCCCCGTCATTATGCTGACGCTCTTTGAGGCGCGCGTGGGACACAACGCGCCGTCGACCCGGGCATGGTCCTTGGTCGGGCAGCGAGTTGCCCTTTACTCGCTGCCCGCATGCCCGCGCCTACGGTGGCCGGAGATCGTCGCGCGACGTCCGTCGCCGTGGGCGTCCTACACCGCGGTTGGGGCGGAGGGAGAACTCTGTCCTCTCTCGCTCGCGGCGCGCCTCCTCCTTCGCGAGCATTACTGCTTCGCAGAAGGAGGCGACCGCTTCCCACTCCGTCTCGCCCCGCAGCATGGCCGAAACCAATGCCGGGCGCGAGAGGTCTCCGCCTATCGCAGCCGTGAGGACACGTCGGTGCGCCGCCCAAGCTGGGCAGTCCTGCACCGTATGCTCCACCGTGTCCTCCGGGCGATCTTCGCAGTGATGACACCCAGACGTATCCTCCTTCCGCATTAGACACAGGTACCTCCCGAAGCACCCGTGCCCCGTGAGGACCTGCGTCAGGCGGAAGGTAAGGACGCCATGACTTCTCTCCAACCACTCCTCAAAGAGGGGTCTTACCGCCGCAATTGCGGCGTGCCCGGCCGTCGGTCGCGACAGTCGTTCCTTCCATACTGCCCTGAGATCGCGCCGGAGGTCTTCGCGCCGCGCCTCGACTTCGCGAGGCAGCGGGCTCACGCCCCGGTGGTTAGGGGTCTTGGGAGAGGAATCTCCTAACAATACGAAACGTGATCAGCACTGCTGCTTGAATCAGCCCTTTTTAGGGGGAAATAAAATCATCAAATGAGTTATCTCGCTCTGGGCTGATCTCTAGAGTCTGTCAGACTCCTAGACGCCCTTTGCGTTCCAGATACTAAGATAGTCGACGAGCTGGTACCTACATTTCATTCATACATTTGTTGTTTTCTCAAAGAGCCTCATAGCTTTGGAACACGATACTTGTATGTTAGCGGTGAGACGGGTTTGCCTCACCCGCCCAATCAACGAGACTCAACTGAAACTCGTCCTTGGAATCCCGTGGAACTATAAGGACCATTTCCGACGTTTGGATCAAAAACAGGATCGAGCCGGGGCTGCCATCAAGCTGTTACCCAACCTTGTAAGCAAACGCCGCTTTCTGAAGGCTCTACGAGGAAGTGGTACTGTTAAAGCCCCTCTACGGGAACCCTGTGTCTGTCGTTTCCATACGGAAGCAAACACACAAGCCAATCATAGATGGACTTTAACCGCACCACTTCCACGTAGAGTCTCCAAAAAGAGGCGGTTGCCTTGCAATATTGGGTAACTAGCTTGAAGTCAGCCCCGGGACTGCTTCTTGAAGTTCCACGGGATTTCAAGGACGAGTATCAGTCGAGCTTCGTTGATTCGACGGCGATGCAAACCCGTCCCACCGATAATTGGGATCTGACAGTTCCGCGTACTGAAGGCTATGAAACTCTTTCAGAAAACAACAAATGTATGAATGAAATGTATCGGGTCGTCGACTATCTTAGATCTGGAACGCATATTGCAACCTAATGAAGGAGGTGGACTGTTAGTCAGCAGGAGTCTGACTTGACGATTTTATTACCCAAAAAACGGGTTGATTCAAAAAGCAACATTTTTGGTCACGATTCGTACTCTTAGGAGGTCGCTCTCCCAGAACCCCTAATACAGACAACTTCGATTCTGTTCTCGATTCTGGCCCCACCAGTAGATTTATATATTTAAAAAAAAAAAACACAAAAATAATGTGATTAATTATTATTCATTTTTATTGGGTACACCTCTACCCAACCCTTCTGGAATAACAGGTGTAATGATATTTTATGTTAAATTGCTTGAAGTCGCTAGTTTTTATCATTATTTGCTTATTGGTACTTTCAGAAATTAAAAAATGTATGTAAATTACGAATCTTCGATCTTGTATAACTTGGCCGCGAGAGCAATCCTACAACTGTTGTGCTATAGTAACTATTTCTCCCAATGACTAGTACTACCCATAGGTGACAATTTTTTTCGTTCCTTTCAGAAAAGGCCCAAAAAAAAAAAAATTCCACAACTATCACACAACGCCATCTAGTCCCAAGCCAAGCTAAGCAGAGCTTGTGATAGGGGTACTAGACAACTGATAAGCATACTAAATATTTCTCAATACATACATCAAAATATAATAGACAAATTACACCCAGACACAGAACAAATGAACGTGCTCTTCACACAAACATTTGTCCTGGGTGGGAATCGAACCCACGACCCCCGGCATAGCAGTCAGGGTCACTAACCACTAGACCAACAGGCCAGTCAAAATGTTTGGAGCGTGAATGTTCTCCTTTGAAAAATGTTTCAAAAAGGTGTTGACAACATTTTCACCAGATTGCAACTATTCACTAACTTTTTCACCATTGTTACTAACTGAAATATTTGTTTATAATTATGGTAATGAATGAAAAACCGGTAAGAACCACCTAATTCTAAAATTGCAGCGTGTTCCTACTTTTTTTACTCTTGTTACTAACAAATCGCACTGTTTTTACCGACTTCAAAAAAAAGGAGGTTATCAATTGGACCCGTATGTATGTAATATTATCAGAACTGCCCAGTTTTCGCATATGTTAGTCTATATCAGCGTCTGAACAAATGTACCAAATTTCTTAAGTGTATGTATGTATGTATGTTTTTATGTTTGTGCACGCATATCTCCGGAACTACAAGTTTGATTTAAGTAATTCTTTTTTTTTGTACTAGGTATTGGTCAACTTAGGGTACACTGTAAGTTTCATCAAAATCGGTTCAGTAGTTTTAGAGATATGGATTGTTTTCGTTGTGACGGATTACAAGATTAGTGCACATCATGTAAGAAAACTTTGTATTTTACAAGAATTTGGGTTGAATATTTAATAAATAAACTAAAAAGGGTAAAATAAAAACTTAAAAAAAAAGTACCGACTTCAAAATAAATACAAAAAAGTTTAAAATAACCTTTCTTTCGGAAGTCGGTGGCAATAGTCAATGAAATATTAAAAATCAAAGCCACCGACTTCCGAAAGAAAGGTTATTTTAAACTTTTTTGTATTTATTTTGAAGTCGGTACTTTTTTAAAAAAAGTTTTTTTTTAATAATAAACAATGTTCAATTTGTTGTAAAACGCTGCAAATTTGATATACGTTACGAAACGGTAAAACAAATTAATTACAAATTTACAGCGAGTTACAAATTTTTTTCACCCGTGTGAATAAATAATTTCATTCTTTTTTTAATAGTAGACAATGTTCCGTTTGCTCCTTGACGTTCCACGGGATGCCAAGGACGAGTTTCAGTCGAGTCTCGTTGATTGGGCGGGCGGTGAGGCAAACCCGTCTCACCGCCAACATACAAGTATCGTGTTCCAAAGCTATGAGGCTCTTTGAGAAAACAACAAATGTATGAATGAAATGTAGGTACCAGCTCGTCGACTATCTTAGTATCTGGAACGCAAAGGGCGTCTAGGAGTCTGACAGACTCTAGAGATCAGCCCAGAGCGAGATAACTCATTTGATGATTTTATTTCCCCCTAAAAAGGGCTGATTCAAGCAGCAGTGCTGATCACGTTTCGTATTGTTAGGAGATTCCTCTCCCAAGACCCCTAACCACAGGCAACCCCGATACTGTTCCCGATGCTGGTCCTACCAGCAGATTTGTATATTTTAAAATGTTTTTGTTACTTTTCATAAAAAGAAACAGATTATTATTCATTTTTATTCGGTACTCCTCTGCCCAACCCCTCAGGGATTACAGGCGTTATGTTAAATTACTTGAGGTCGCTAGTTCTAGCAATTCTTATCATTATTTGGTGAATATCGGCACTTTCAAAAATTGAAAAATGTATGAAAATTACGAATCTTCGAACTTGTATAACTTGGCCGAGAGCAATCCTACAACTTTTGTGCCATAGTAACTATTGCTCCAAATGACTAGTACTACCTATACCAACCAATAATACAAAAGGTACCAATTTTTTTCGTTGGCACTTTCAGAAATGGCCCAAAAAAAATGATGTCCTTTGAAAAATGTTTCAAAAAGGTTTTGACAACATTTTCTCCAGATTGCAACTCTTCATTAACTTTTTCACTATTGTTACTAACTGAAATATTTGTTTTTATGGTAATGAATGAAAAAAGTTCAGTTTTTTGCAAAACGTTACAAACCGGTAAGAACAACCTAATTCTAAAATTGCAGCGTGTTCCTACTTTTTTACCCTTGTTACTAACAAATCGCACTGTTTTTTTAATAATAAACAATGTTCAATTTGTTGTAAAACGCTGCAAATTTGATATACGTTACGAAATGGTAAAAACAACTTAATTACAAATTTACAGCGAGTTACAAATTTCTTTCACCTGTGTGATTAAATAATTTCATTGTTTTTTTAATAATAGACAATGTTCCGTATGTTGCAAAACGCTGCAAACTTGATACACGTTACAAACCGGTAAGAACAACCTAATTCCAAATTTGCAGCGTGTTACTAATTTTCTTACCCCTGTTTTTACAATAAAAACAGTGCAATCACTGTTTTTTTAAAAAAAACAATGTTCCGTATGTCGCAAAACGCTGCAAATTTAATACACGTTAAAAAACGGTAAGAACAACCTAATTCCAAATTTGCAGCGTGTTACTAATTTTCTTGGCAATGTAATTAACGAAAAACCATTTTCACCCCTTTTCACCCCTTTTCAACCCTTTCCGTACACCCCAGAACGCTGCAAAATCACCCGGTATGTTATTTTACCTTCCTTAAGAACCCCTAAAAATTTCAGCGTGTTACTAATTATTTTCGGGTTTAGGCTTTAATGACTGGACTATTATACAACGTGTAACGTTAATAGCGCAAAACCTAGAACAAACATTATTCAGTAACATGGGCTGAGTTACCCTACGAAAGGTTTTGCGCTATTAACGTTACACGTTGTATAAATATTCAAAACTATCTTTAACCACGATACTGCGTTGCTTACGCTATTACTTTTTCAGACTTGCTTGTTAAAATTTCTAATAGCTGGGCTAATATGCATGATAAAAACATAATTTAAAGAAATAGTTATTTAATTCTAACTAGATCAAACAATGGCTTATTACATTACCTCTACTATACAAACAAATAACTCTTTATTGGTAAAGATTTGTTCTCATGCACTTAATGTGTTCTAAGAAAAAAAAAATATGTTGTCAAGTTTCATACAATAAAAGCTTGTATGGTAAATAAAACCTTATAGATTTTGTATGTATGAACTCACGACTGACCAAATTAAATCAGTAAAAGGTTTATGGCTAATAAACTGATACCTACTCCTAGCGCGGTGATTCTCAAACTTTCTACAACAGTTGGTATTTATAAGGTAAAATAAATAGCAGTATTAAAGTAAACTATAGTGGTTTGGGTCACCCATTGGTCATAATATAAACGAAAGTCATTTTAAGGTTAAAGAAAACAATACTGGGTTTCTGCACTCTTTCATTAGAATAACTGCAAAAACTGCATATTTCGTAAAAGTAGGTATAAACTTTGGAAAAAATACTTATATTTATAATATACATGACACACAAAATGTTTGTGATCATAAGCATTTAAAGCTGTTTTTTTTTTTAAGTCAATGGCATAACAATTGAACTATCAAAAATATAGGTAATTTCTATATTTTTGAATAATGAATTTAAACTAAAAAGATCATCATAATCTACCGTAAATGAAAATTCAGATTTTTCAAAGTGATCGCAAACGTTTTTTTGATGTATGTAAGATGTAAGTAGGTACCTAATAGTGTATTGACAAAGAGAAAGTGTAAAATTAGAATCACGCGAAGTATATAAAGGATTACGCAAAGAAGTAGTGATAAAATGTAAAGCAAATGGGGTCGGAAGAAATACATCAAATAAATAAACAAAACGATTAAGGAAAGAGTAAACATTATCTACAGACCACGGACGCTGTTTCAATATGAAACAAAGACCACCTTTCAGGTGAAGAGACCAAAAAAACAAACATTCTGAAGAAAACAAGTTTCTTCCGAAATCCTTCGTTTATTTGAACCATTTATTTTATAGTAAGTAATGCATTAGGTAAGTAAATAAACTAGATACCTACTTCTTTGTTGAAAAGTAGAATTGGTACATAAGAATTTTGATAAAATTGCTATCGGCTGGAAAAGGTAGGTGATTAGTAGCAAAAGAAAATAATGAAAAGTTGTAGCATTTTGTATACATATATACTGAAAAGGTTTTAAGCCCGCGAATACGCATTAAAATCGATGCACACCATCCGCAGACTAAAAGTCAGCCCTCAGGCAGGGATTTTCTGGCTGCAAGCTTTAAAAGTGAAACAGTCATGGGGAAAAAAGGATGATTACAAAGAAAACACATTCATTCAAAGTAAAGCTCATCTGCCTGCCTAGCCTTTTCCCAACTATATTGGGGTCGGCTTCCAGTCAAACCAGATTCAGCTGGATATCAGTATTTTACATGGAGCGACTGCCTGTCGGACCTCCACAACCCAGTAACTGGGTAATACGATACCCCTTGGTAAGACTGGTTGTCAGACTTTAGAGCTTCTGACTAACAGTAACGACTGTCAAAGATCTACAAATGGCAGCCGGGACCAACGGCTTTACGTGCTTTCCGAGGCACGGAGGAAACTCGCTATGATAGATGGTCACCCATCCACAGACCAACCTCGGCAAGCGCGGCTTAACCCGGAAGATCAGCCTGTGCGGCTGTGATTATTTAGCCACGAGCTCATTCAAAGTAAAGCAAACATTACTAAAAAACTAAGGGATAGATTCAAATACTACTTAGCTGGAGGCGACAATAATTCTACATCCTTCTTTGATTCTTTGAGCAACCTTACTTTGATGAAGCTATTGTTGATAGATAATAAAGTAGCAATGTTGGTTTCATAGCCTTTATTGTCCTGTGGCCATAAATGTCATTATATCGCCCACAGCGTCGCATCTTCAGAGGTCGATGTCTTTATCTGGACTCAATTAATTCCGAACTCAGATCAAAGAAATAGCCAGATAGAGCGCTCAGAACACGCGAGTGGGTCTACCAAAGTTAATATTATACAACGTGACAGCACCAAGCTGCGCGTCGTTGTTGTTTTCTGCCAAATTATTCCGTCTTGTGATGCTGTGAGACTTATGAAGTTGCTTCATTCTATCGTCGATAAATCATCAAATGAGTCCTCCCACACAAGGCGGCGTGGGAGACACTGTCAGATGAAACTGACTAAATCCATGGTATCCTTCAATAACATAGCGATTTACGTTCCAAGATCATGGTAACCTGATGAGAATATGAGATAGTCCCGCAATCAATCTATAAGCTAATAGCTACGCGCAGACGGAAAAACATGGTGAAACTAAAAAAGTTCCTTAAAGATAACGGAAGCCTAAAAATTTCAGTAAAACCGGTAGACACTCCCGTTAGAATTAACGTGATTTTCCTTCCGAACCAACAATTTGTAAAACATAGCAGAAGCTGATCTTTGTTAGTATAACTTTATTTGTTAAGAAAATAATATTGCTGCTAAATAAACAAGTTAATATTTGCAAGCTTTTGATAACTTGTTTACATCTAAGTACATATTTGATCAACAATCTAGGCTTAGTTACGGTTGCTACACACATAAGCAGGCATTTTCAGTTCGGTAGTATTTGCCGAACAATAAAACCGAACCGAAGTAATTTATTTAGCTTCAATTGACTTAAGACAATTGATAGTTCATACGGGATGACACATATTTCGATACGGCAGTAATTTTGTAAGGAAAGAACCGACCTGCATAAATCGGCAATTGCCAAGGTGAACAGTTATATGAGCGGCCTGTGATTCCCGAACATTCCTCTCCACATATTATTCGGTTTTACCACCCGGTTGTACCAAATAATGCCGAACCAATTATCCCTCAAAACTACGAGTAATATACCGTCCAAATCCCGTTCCGTTGTTTGACGGCTGCCTTTGATTGCAAAACTTAAAGACTCGGATAGGAAAATCAGTCATTGATTAGATGATACATACAAGTAAAGATCCGGACGAAGTTGACAACCGAGACAGCCAAATAAGTAGTCCATTATGGAGTGTCGGTTGCCCAAATGAGAATAAGCCCTAATGCGCCTAAACCAGATTATCATTTCCTAACGTTTAGTGCTAAGAAAGCTTTTACCGTGATCTACAAATCTTTGCTTCATATTTTACCCAATTTTTCATCTTCATAAAGGGGTTTAATGTTTTATGTCTAGTACTTTTCCAGAGGCCATTAAAATTTGAGACTAATAAGCCGTAGGTATATGTATAAATGGATAAAACATTTTCAACTGATTGGAAAAACTACGTTCAGAGATAAAGTGCCCTCGATATTTGAGGCGACAAGAAATTGTTTTACCTATCTTTATAAGCAAAAGTCAGACTATTTGGTATTTTGTACCGAAGACAGCGAGAGAGTATTTATTTATTTTAAAAATATCCTTAACAAGTCACAATAATTTAAGTTTTGTAACAATATGAGTTTTCAAAATTTTGTTACAAACTGCGGGGGTAGATGTATCATTGAGTGGAGATCGCGACTTGGCAATCGTAGTGTGGGCAGTGGACGAATACAGGCTGATGATGATGATGAAGGGTAGATATCAGTATTTTCCCACGTTTGTTTTTAATCATTTGTTGGCCATTGAACATAGCGAAACTAACAAAATAATAAAAAATGAAAAATCAAAAAGTCAAAATGCTAACAGCATTTGATTGTTTTAATTAACTTTAATATAACAAAGTCAGACAGTAAACAAAGCTTCAGTGCACTTTACAAAATCATACAATATTTTTTTGTTGTATTCATAATTATTAAGAAAACATTCCAATAATCAATAACTTCGATATTCCTCAATCAAACATTTTTCATCACGCTCCATTTATTAGGTCATGCCCTTTCCCATTTTGATACTGACCTTTTCAACAAGCATATACGATCCCTAATAATTGCTTTCGCGGTTTGCGTGAATTTGCACATTCTCTCCCACCCGGGGATCTCATAAAATTATTATTTTTAATTTTTTTGCCCTCTGCTGTTAAGTAAAAAAAAAATAGGATTTTTGGAACGAAGTTCCTTATCGCGCGTTGTGAAAGGGGGCTAGACGGAAAAAAATCTTAAGAAAAGTTGTTCGACACTTTTTGGAACGAAGTTCCTTATAGCGCGTTGCGAAAGGGTGCTAGAGCTCAAAGAGTAGAGTGGAGTGGAGTCGCGACGATTATTTTTGTTGAGTGTATACAGTAACTTCGTTGACACTTCTCAAGTTTTTTTATTTCGTATCTTTCAACAATTTATCTGGAAGTAAATAAATAGGTTTTTGAAAGGTGAAAATGTTATTAATTTTGTTGGTTCTCTCACTTCTACTTCGTGATACCTTGTTTTTAATTACGATTGCTTTCAAGTTCTTGGGCCGTGACATTTAATACTCTATCAATTAGAGGAGCTTTTGCTGTTCTGAAACGATTCATTTTCAATTTGTTTATTTGAAACTCTTGAATGAATATTTTCAGTTTATCATTTCAGTTCGTGTTTAATAATAAGGTATCAGCCTTTTTATCACAATAAATCATTTTTTTGTTATGTATACTATTTGTAAAAGTTTCCCTCTTATTAATAAGCGTGGACTAAAGTTACAACCAGGATAATCCTCGGATTAAACATACATTTTTAAGGATGCATAATATCATTTTTTCCCACGTTTAACCTTGGTGTAACTTTAGTCCACGTTTATCTGTTGGGGATTCTTTGTGCGTGTAGGCGTGGATAAGGACTTGGAGGCATATTTTATCATAGCGATAGGTAGTGTCTTGGGCCGTAAAACGAGTTTAACTTGTTTACTTACTTAATTAACTAAAATCTTGCTCACTTACTTACGGCGGTATTCACATGTGATTTTTATTTACTTACCTATGGATGTGTAAAATTGGCCTTAACACATACAGTAACAAGCTTGATTACTGACACACAACAACATTAATGTCAAGTAATAAATAGTTATGACAAAACAAAACAAAATTCAGAAATGCCTGTGACTGTTAACCACACTAATTAAAACTGAAATGTAACATGAATACGAAACTTGAATTATTGGACTCATCACAGTGACCGCGCTGTGGTAACGTGATCAACAATTGATTTATACAAGTACAGACACTCCAGTATTTTTATAAAAAGTGATGGTAGAATAAAAAAGTATGTATAGTACAGACGAAGAATAGTGATTTTGCATAGGCTGATTTTAAATGAGCGAGCTTTTCCGATTAAAAACCATAATAGTTAAATAGTTTTTGAGATAATGGTAATTTCAGCTGTTCAGCACTTTAATGTTGCAGATCATCATAATTTATTAACACTCAAAAACCTACTGCAATCCTACGATATAAAGAAAAAAAAATTGAATCATTTGGTCAGTTTTTTGAAGGACTTTGAAACGAGATATGATAACCTCCGTTTGGTTCCAAATGTAAAAATCACCGCCCTCTGTGTCAGTTTTTTGTAACTAACGATCGCTAGGTTATGGTGTTCCATAGAGTCTGTAAAAACCTGAAAACCTTTGCTCATTGAACAGTAAAGGCCAAATTTCTTTAGGTCCTATAATATCATAAAGGTACAGATACACATGCTTTAAACTAGCATGCTAAAGCACGAGATCATGCTACTTTTAAGCAAATGCTACTTAGTAGCATGTGCATCGAAACCATTTGCTAATAATGAGCATGCTAATTTAAATGTAAACTATTCTTTCGAATGAAGCATGCTCATAAGCATGCTCTTTTAGCATGCTAGTTTTAAGCATGACTGTGTATCAGTACCTTAAAGTTGATAAGTTTGTTCGTTTTATTTGAACCCGCTAATCTCAGCATATACTAGTTAAAATTGAAAAATTCATTTGCTTCACTTGGTTACTGCAGATATTCTGGATAGCTGAAATATTATTGAACTCGTTATAGCCCACAGACCACTCGATACCAAAGTACCGGAAGCTGACTGTACCCTTTGAAATCGCTCTGATTCAGTTTTCACCCGTTTTCGTATTGGATTTGACGGTAATTCGATTATTTAATATCAGGGCACGAAATTGATAATATCAGTGTACAAAAGCAATCATTTCCATTCCAGGTTTCTGATTTCAAATTCAAGTAGGAAAAATTTGGAAAAACCATGTGAATATTTATTGGGTTTTTGCGTTTCCCAACCCTAATTTAGAATACATCGGGTTGAATTGTTATTGAGGATCCCCTTCGAACCAAACCTGTCCGTGTCGGGGTGCCCACAAGTCCCGAGCTCGCTTCGCTCGCTATAAGATCCCGAGATCTTCGATTTCTAAACAATTTAATGAAATATCAGTTTTACTATACCTAATTGAACAATAAGTAATACAATGATTAGGACATATGACTTTATTTCATACAAAATTAGGAGATTCAATTATTATGATACTCAATATTATGCCAGAACAGCGTTAGAAGTGAAGATAATTATGTAAAACAATATTTAGAACTTTTGATCATTATGGTTACTGAATTTTATAGCAAACGTGTTATGGATAATGATTTTCGGACAAACAGTTTTAGATGACGAAAAGGGATACCTTCCATGAGATAATTTTTAACTACTAGAAGTGTGCAAAAGCTAGGAAAGCCAAAAGGTTACTTCTAGTGTAAATTAACAAGTAAAATTGGTTCCCATAATTTTAACTGTCATTATTTATGTGGGCGAAGCCGATGGTAAAAGACAAAAGCAAAAGGAAGGGCTACATAAAGAGGCCAAAATTAAACGTATTTAAACAAGTTATCTACTTGAGAATTTCCTAAGTTACGAATAACTTTACACAAGTTTGCCTACAAGTACTGAGCTAGAACGTCACCCGTCATATTTCTTAGTTCGCAGATTGCGAAGCGCGACGATCCATACCTGAAATTTTACCGGAAATGGCACAACCGAAGCTTCTAGAAAAAAAGGACCAATTCTCATAATTAAAACTCACATGTAATTTAGACTAGTAATACGTTGTTATTATATATCAGTAGTTTTTCATGTTAAAAGTAATATACTTTTTTAAACATATTTTTTTATGTTGTTGTTGAGCTTTTTTTCTTGTTTTCTAATTGGACCTTTTTTGAAAAATCGGTGATGGATAAAAACTAAGTACATATTCGTAATCCGCGCACCAATATACCCTAGAATCAGCTATCAAATTCCCAAAAGGAAGCTTCATAGCTTCCTCATTTTGCATATCTGTGATAATTTATGTGGGCGAAGCCGATGGTAAAAGCTACAAAATCAAAAGAAAGGGCTACATAAAGAGGCCATTAAACGTATTTAAACAAGTTATCTACTTGAGAATTTCCTAGGTACGAGTAACTTTACACAAGTTTGCCTACAAGTACTGAGCTAGAACGTCGCCCGTCATATTTCTTAGTTCGCAGATTGCTTTAAACCAAGTTTAGACGTCGTCGCTGTGTTCAAGTTTTGTAGTCGCTATGTTTACGTAATGACGTGTTTTATCATGTTAGTTTCGAGGTGTGAAGTTTAGATACTTATTTCAGCTTGAAATATAAGAATATCAGATTTGAAAGTTAGCTTTCAGCGGCGTACAGACATCGCGAGGCATGCGCCGCATATGCCTCGCGACACATGCCTTGGAACTCGGACTGTGTCCGCTCACTGTGACGCGCCCAACAACCACCGGTTCTAATACTTGGAGGTTATTCAAGAAGTTTAGGAGTTTCTTCTGTGATCGGTGAGATTTTCTGGACAGACCATCGGCCTCACTCATTTGATTGACAAAACTGCTAATTAACAATGTTATAGATTTTTAGCGTCGTCTCTAGAGAAAGCCTGCTTATCAAAGAATCATCATCAGCCCATAATGTTCCCACTGCTGGGACACAGGCGTCCTCTCTGAGAGAGGGAGTGGGCCATAATCCAACACGCGGGCCCAGTGCGAGTTGGTAGTATTTATCAAAGAATACCCAAGCAAAATATGTTAATCAAAGTCTACGAAGTCTAAAACCTTTGTAATTTAAACTTATCCAAACACTAACTTACTCGTTGATATTATAAAAGTGTTCGCTAACGAACTTCGCTTTCGAGAACTGATTATCGTGGCAAAAGAATCATTTTAACTTTTCTCGTTCTTCATAAACTTGTTGAGAGGTCCATTTTCTTTCGTCTTTGTAATAATTACATAGTTGAGTTACTTTAAATAGGTATCGTTTAATGTAAAATTTGATTTCAATGCGTCAATTTTGGAGATTGGCTATGAGTGGACTATGTAGATATGACGTATGTCTTATGAAAAAATTATAAAAACAGAATTTTTTTTTTGACGCAGCCTGATAGGGTCAAATATATAATTATAATATTAATAATATAATTCCACAACTATCACACAACGCCATCTAGTCCCAAGCTAAGCAGAGCTTATGTTATGGGTACTAGAGAACTGATAAACATACTAGTTTATATATTTCTAAATAAATACATATTATAGATAAATTACACCCAAACACAGAACAAATGATCGTGCTCATCACACAAACATTTGTCCTGGGTGGGAATCGAACCCACGACCTCCGGCATAGCAGTCAGGGTCACTAACCAACTGATAAAGTTACCACAGTCCATACATTGTCTTAGGGTGCTAATTCATTCACTTCATTGTGTGCGCCACCCTTCTCAAACCGACTGGTTTCTAACTTCTAATTTATGCTCTAATTGCCCAATACTAAGCACTTTCAGGTCTGTAGCCTTCAACTATTTGACATTGACCAACTTAGGTATAATTTCACACGGGTTAATCAAAGTTCAACAAAAGTCCATGATATGGGTACTCGCCTAATTTCTACTACAACTGGTTACTCGAAGTTTCTGAGTCCTGCCCTAATCCCAAATATTTTAATTGATAGATTCACGCGCCCATGTCAAAATATAATAAAAGTCCACGCCAACACTCCCTGCGGAAAACTCATTTTTAGGGTTCCGTAGTCAACAAGGAACCCTTATAGTTTCGCCATGTCCGTCCGTCCGTCCGTCCGTCCGTCCGTCCGTCCGTCCGTCCGTCCGTCCGTCTGTCCGCAGTTTAGCTCAGAGACGCACAGTACTAGAGAGCTGTAATTTGGTGTAAATATACAAATTTGTTGTGCCGAAAAAGTGGTAAAATAAAATCTTGAAAAATATTTTTTTTTAGGGTACCTCCTGTACATGTAAAGTGGGGATGTTATTTTTTTTTTCTCACGTACCCCTTAGTGTGGGGTATCATTAAATAGGTCTTTAAAAAATATTGATAGTTTCCATTAACAATTTTTTGATAAAAAAATTAGTTTGTGAAATATTAAGCTTTAAAGTGTTAAATTTTGCTCGACTCGAGTGTCCCCCCCCTCTACCAGCTAAACGGTTATGTTTGGGGGTGTGAAAAAATTCACAATAGTAGTATATATAACGAAGTTTAAAGGAAAATTGTCATGACTAAGTAGGCTTTACAACTTTACGAGTAATAGTCGACCAACTTATAAAATGTACTTGGATTACATATTTTCTTAAACAAAATGTATCGGATTCAACTGCAAATGTAAGTTTGACAACTTTATTTTTACAGCTTTAATAGGTATGTTTTTACGGTATGTTTTTTGGGGATCTATAGGTAGTAGGTTTTTATCGTCAACTATTTTTAACTAACTTCAAAAAAAGGAGGAGGTTCTAAATTCGTATTTTCCCCGATTTCTCAAAGATTCCCGGACCGATTTTGAAAATTCTTCTTTTTAAAATTAAATTCAGCGAATCAGTTTAGTTAGTTCGCATAAGTATTTTGATGGGCAACTACGGAACCCTACACTGTGCGTGGCCCGACACGCACTTGGCCGGTTTTTTTTTTTTGCAATCTAATCGACGCTATCGCCGTCTCAAAAGACTTTAGTAAAAGCGTGGACTATAAGTTTCTGTTTCTTTGAAAATTACTGTTGAATAGTATTTGCCTCGCTCTCTTTCTTCGATAGTACACTCTTGACAGAGAGGTCGTGGTCAGCATGTCGCCGTGAAATACCGTTCACCATGATTCGCCTCAAGATGTGATGCCATTACTCCGTATATTGCTATGTCCGGTATTCCCATGCAATGGACCATCTACTGCAGACTTTATGTAACCGATCCATCGCATGGTGGATTACCTACATTCGTTCCTTACACTTACACTAAAAGTATATTGTAAAAATGCTGTTTATTAATTTTGGTGCACAATAAAGTACCTATATTCTGTTCTATTTTAGAAGTCACATCAGTCGTTTCGATGTGCGAGCACGGTCTTCTTAGAGTACACGCAGAGAAATGTCTGGCTACCTATAGGAGAACTTCTGGTTGCAACCGAAACAGCAAGACTTTACAACATTTCTAGTAATAAATTCTAGTAAGTAAGTAGTTGAGATAACAAGGAATAACAAGGACTTAGTATTTATTACTAGAAATATTGTAAAGTCAACTAGTGGGTCTTGCTTTCACGGTTGCAACTATAAATTCTCGTATACATTTCTCTGCGTGTAACCTTATTTCAGTGAGGTCACATCAATTGATTTAAATCTTTGCTTTTTCTATAACCACTTAGAATCAGCCGAGTTTGAAGCTAAGAATGTTACAATAAAATTCTTCTTTACCCTTTTAACCAAAAATGTATATAAGAAAATATCTTAATTGGTACTCCTAACTTTTGACCAAAAGGTACGTTAGTTGTCGAGTGCCGGTCAAAGTTAAGAGGCTTGTGGCCGATAAAGTTATGCTCGGGAAATTCAATTTTCGGTTCGAGGGATCAGGGATCTGAAACGCGCAATTTTGTGGAACTTTTGACACGCCAGGTAATTTAAACGAGATTTAACTTCTATTGAAGTGACATTTTATCGGGACAGGACTGTAAATTTGTAATTTTGATTGGCTATACCGGTAATGAAACTCGTGTAATGGTATTTAATGTTTTGTATCATTCAGATTTCAACAAAATTTATTTATTTATTAACAAAAGTACGCCAACAGCTTCTGTATATAAATTAATAAATAGTGTAGAATGTAGATATGTATGACTACAAGGCTTATACAGTTGCCAATAATAGATGAACCGATATTCACAAACATAATGTAATAAACTTAAGCTAAAATAAGCAGCAAGCAGCCGATAGATGCAAGTGGCGAATTGTCGTTCGGCGTGGCGGTCAAAGGGGGAGGCCTATGTTCAGCAGTGGACGTCTTCCGGCTGATGATGATGATGATGATAGAGTAAAACAAATATGAGATCAAAATTATATCAGCGAAATTCAAAATTAGAGTTATACTAACATAATTAAAAAGGGTTTGCAAGATATACTTACCAAGGCACTAACAAACACATTTAATAACGAATCCTTCAAAATCGCTCACCTTTGAGCGATTGTGATCGCTTAAGCGCAATGATCGGGCTGTGAACATACGATGCTGCTCTTCGCTAGCCAATTCGTGGACATAAGCTAGAACAGTTTATCACAAAGTTCAACTTTTAACTCAAAGTTTAATCATACACGTATTTTAATTCTTTTATAAGTGCTAAACTTTCTGAAGATGGATGAATAGATGCAAAAATTACTAAGCATAGTTTTTAATAAAACATTTATATTTCATTTCTGTAAAAAATTATTAAGGCTCTAGACAGACTATACTCCAACTGTACTCCGACTACTGTAGTTTGAATCCAGTTATTACGACTGCAAAAGACTATATACCAAATCCAGACCGATTGCAGTCGATGTGCAGTTGGCGTTAAGTTCCAATGACTGCAAAGTAACTACATGGTCGACGTGCAGTACAAATGCAGTTTGAACAACTTGGTCCAACCCGCAATGGACGCTTACATAATAATATTCTAAGCTGCCATTCTAGCTGATCAATAGGTACACCTGATAAGCATCGGTATACCTAAAGTTTAAGACCGGTAATCAAACTTCCGGCAGCACTATATGATATGGGTTCCGTTACAAACAAGTGCGAACTTGTTTTAAGTTATAATCAAGTTGCCGCCGAGGTTAAACGTAACTAAAATGGACGTCGTTGGGGAAATTTGATTTACTTTGCAAGGTAGGCACAGTTTTATTCCATTAGCATTGTTCAGTATTTACTTACTGTCTTAGTATGTTTTCAAGCTCTAATTTTTAACTAAGCTGGGATTGACGAGCTGCGGCAGTGAGGTGTTATTATTTTTTTGTGATTGTACTACTTATTTGTATTTTTTTTTTTGCTTGGCTTTACCACTTTTCAGTGTTATTTCTAAAGGTCAGAATCATAGGCTGGGTACTCACTTAGCAGCGTAGCACGTAACGTATCAGATACCGTATCAAGTGAGTACGTAGGCACGAGCCCGCTGCGAACCGCTCGCTATAAGTTCGCAGTGATACCGCCTCTCGGCGAGTCATACAAACACAAAGGCGGCTCGCAGCGTGCTCGGACGAGCCGTACCCACTTGCAGGTTGATACCGTATCTGATACGTTACGTGCTACGCTGCTAAGTGAGTACCCAGCTATAGCTAACTCTGACTCTGTATCAAAAAACATCAATATCAGTTCAGCCTTTTTCACATAAAATAAAACAAACAACGTGCACATTTTCGCACCTAAAATATTATTTTCTTTAAACTTTCCCTCACTACCGAGGATCGTGCTTATTGTCCTTTAAAGAGATCAATCAGCCTCGATCTACTTCATCGCTGAAATACAAGCTGTTGAAAAGGACATTGCTCGTGGTCCATACATAGTTCACCTAAGATCCAACAGGGAGGTATATTTACCCTTTGGCTTTTAGATAATGTATGTATTCGATTGAACCTAAATTAATACAACGGACACTTGAAAATTCCGAAAAAATCAAAACACTTTTGCATTTTGAGGTTATAATTGCGTCGATAAAAATCTTAGTATTTAATACTGAATACAAATGTCAAATGTTGTCATCTGTCAATTATTAATCAACTGTCAGTGTCGATAATAACGCTCGTTTCAAACAGCGCTTTCAATCGAGTTTTTTGATAATAATTCGTATAATGGTTCCGCGACATCTTGCGGACTGTTTGTAACTAAAAATCATTATCGTAAATGAAGTGTTTTGAGAATACTGGTGCTTGTTTGTGTCAAACACTCATTAAGAGTGCCTTTACAAAGACCTTGGCTGTATGAGCTATAATACCTTTGCCTATTAAAAACCTCAAATTCAACCAAAAATTAATAGAACAAACACTGAGAAATATGACGGAAGCTAAGGACGGAAGTGAATACTTTTTAAAATGTTTTCGAAATTAAAAAGTGTCCGTTCTATTGCAATATAATTATGTAATGTTTATTATTAAAAGAACTAGTAATTATAGTAAATGTTTCATGCGTGTTGGTTCATAGGCCATTTTTTACAATGTCCTTTGTAAGGATTTAAAATTTTTGCTCTACTATTTTTAAGTGGAACGTCAGATTATAGTAGTTTATGTAACTGGTACATAATGAGTGAGTTTAAAAAACGAGCGAAGCGAGTTTTTTAATAGTATCACACGAGTGGTATAATACCTAGTTATGTACAGTTTCATACACTACTTTATCTACTCTCATTGAACACGAACATATCAAATAAAAGATAAAAATTAATAAACACTAATAATCATCCACCATGTCATCCACCGAAACACAAACGTCAAAAATTCAAAATCCCAACATTTCCTTAGAAAGCGCGCGCAGCCACAGATAAAAAAGTAAAAAGATGTATCTATGATCAGTAATCTGTATCATAATGAAAAAAAAAATTAATTATAACATTGTTTTGTTAGAGAAACAGTGTTATAATTTAATTTTTTAATTTCATTCCGATACTCTATGGTATAAAGCCTGTCATTATAAACTCGTTTTGAGTTTTGTATTTCGAAGTTTACGATATGAGAGTAGATAAAGGTTTTTTCGTACCACTTGCTCAAAAAAGTGACATTCTATGCCACAAAAAGCGTACATAACAATAGTCATTATTAATCTGTTATAAACAGCTTTCCCTAGGGAAAGAAAGTTGTACTGAATTTCATTCATCCTCTAGGGAGAGAATGTGATTTGAATTTCGAATACTTACCGATAGTGAACTACATCAGTCTGTCTTTACACCATTGAGTTTGTATGTAAAGCATTATACAACTTTTTGAAAAAGGAATACGCATTTATTAATGCAGTTATGATTTTAATAAAATTACGAAAATCGAAGAGGCCGTATGAGCTTGATGCCTTGCTTTTCCGAGAATACAATATTAACTAGGAATTTGCCGCGTTTTGTTTTCTTCAAATACATAAACGTTGAGTTTAATTTATTTTTTTAAGAAAGGTTATTGTTAAATTTAAATGTTTAATTAATGCTTATCTCATATTATTATTATCCTCCTTTATTCATTTTTTATCACATTTTATACATTTTTAAATATTATTACAAAAAAATAAAAACATTTAAAAAATTTAAAAAAATAGGTGCCCACCAGCATCGGGAACAGGGTCCAAGCTGCCGGTGGTTAGGGCTCCAGAGAGAGGAACCTCCTCACTATGCGTGCCGTGTCCAAGAGAACTGCTTTCTGCATCAAGCCCTTGAGCCAACTGCACAAGGAGAGCCTCTTAAGATGTTGGTCGAGGCTCTTCGCGATTAGTCCATTGACCGTAACGACTATCGGTACAATGACTGCTGAGTCCACGTCCCACATGTCAACAATCTCGTGAGCTAAATCAAGATACTTGATTTTTTTATCATTTTCAGCTTTCACGAGATTCTCGTCATGAGGGACGGTGATGTCAACAATCATTGCACGGCGCTCTCGGCGATCTACCACCACTATATCAGGCTTATTGGCTACAATAGTCCTGTCAGTGATGATAGATTGATCCCAGTACAATATGGCATGACCGTTTTCAAGAACTGGGTCGGGCACATACCTATAGTATGGTACTTCAGAATTCACAAGGTTGTACTGCAGGGCAAGTTGCTGGTGGATAATCCTAGCTACTAGATTGTGTCTGTGCAAGTACTCGCTGTTAGCAAGACGAGAACAACCGGAAATAATGTGTCTGATCGACTCACCGGGACGGTGGCATGCCCGACAGATGCCAACCGTAAGGACGGCCTTGACAATATATTTCCGGTAATTGGTAACATAATAATAAATTATTATTTATTAAATTAATTATTATTTTATTTAATTTTTTCGCAAGTGGTACGAAAAGTAGAGTATTTTCCTCGGTGATAAAGCTGTCTTAGTCTTGGGTGAACTTAAATCCCTCGCTACACTCAGGACTCGTCTTAAATCCCTCGCTTCGCTCGTGATTTAAGTTTCTAACACCCTCGCTACGCTCGGGAGTAAGCCTCGAGTCCTTCGTTATGCTCGCGATTTAAATCGTCACCCGCGACAGAAGACACTGCTTTATCCCCTTGGTTAATAATCTACTATTATATTATACTCCAGCCGAACGAACCACACAGCCGCAAAACTAAAACCAACTAACTTCAAACTTACCACACAAGGTTATTACCACACATGAACCTAAGAGCCTCTAAGACAATATACGCCATCCTGAGAGGATCCCCTAAAAGCTGATGGATCAACTCGGGATGGAGTTGGACGCCTATGATTGATGAGTACCAAGTTCGGTACTTTCCTTCCCTAGGGTATAGAAGTCTTAGGCCACGTAATAGGTACCGTAGGGTTGTTGAAATAGGGAATTGATTTAGGGATTCAAGTGGAAATTGGTTTTGTTATGATTAATAGTCTAAATGGTGTCGATTGATAGTTATTCGGAACTGTGAAAGGCTCTTGAAGTTTAGTTAATTTATTTTAGGTAACTAGTTTTTGTTCGTCTAAGCAATAAAGCCTTTGTCAAACTGACAGGCGAAGCGAATACGATCCGAAGCTTTTAGCGACTTTTTATTTATGTGTTTTATTGTAATTATGTGACTGGCTTCAAACAATTGCATACATTACAAACATACAAAACGCTTCGGCACGAATTCGCCTGTCAGATTGACAATGGCTTAAAACTATGTTGTATGTAATGATAAAAGAAAAATTCCACGAGAGTGTAACTAGATAGGTAGGTACCCATTTAAAATGACTGTGCAGTTGTGATTGTCCCGCAATATTCTCTTATTAGACACTTTTTTCAGAATAATGAATTTAAAGTCGTCAGTATTGACGGAACGGTTGGTGCAAGGGCTGAGTTATCGACTGCTGTGTAGCGTGTTGTGGGTCTCCGCACGGACCAAATCTTTATTATGATCTGCTACTTACAATACCTACAATAACTTACGATACAAGTAATTGTTGTTCTGGGTCTGGGTTTGTCTTTGTGAGTTTCTATGTTTGTAATCGAAACCACGACACAGGAGAAATTCCTAGTTAGGTGCAATGTTTATTAACAAAAAAAAGTATGAGCCTGTGCGAACACGAGGATATAATAATAAATTATCTGTAGTAGATATTTAAAAGTTTAAAATTATTTATATTTATCAACCAGTATGTACAAACTATAAATAAAAACTTACTAGTAATATGTACAAAACAAAAAAAGATAAAAAAAAAAAAAAAAAACATTCAAAGGGCGTCAAAGAATATATTTTATATTTATTGATTGAAAAAGAAATTGTTGAAAGAGGAGAGATTGTAGTTGATTTGTTGATGAGATTTTAAATCAAGTGCCAAGAAATCATAAAAAATACTAATAACACTTCACTGTCGCCTGCTCGTCGATTAATATTGTCACCTTGAAAACCTTGCTAAAAATAATTGAAAATTAATACTCGGCTATGTTCTGAAATCCAATTTCCTTGAAATAATCTGTAGGAGCGTCGCTTCGTCATTCTTAAAGCTGTTTGAAGCTTCGGCACGTAAATGTTACGGGTTTTATATAAAAAAGGTTTATGAACTCTTCATTTTGTATTCAGGTTTTTTAGAGAAAGATGTGGATTGTTTCTTTTGGTTGTCAATTATGAACTTAAGTGTTACATTTTTGTATATTCACAAAATCAAAGCATTTATTTCAAGTAGGCCAGTTACAGGCACTTTTGAATTGTCATAGACAATCAAAGGAATATTTTTAAACACTACAAAAGTTATGGTGCTACAATCCCAGTCACAAGACATAAAAACTGTGAAAGTACCGTAGATGCCCGTTCCAAGAAGTAGATCTCTATGGAGAAGAACGTGCAAGAAACTCCATGGACACTCTTTTTAGATCGCCAGAATAATTACAGAACCTTTGTTACATCATTGATTTGAGGTGGTACATTATGTGAGAACGATGTAGCAAGTTTTTGATTAAGTGTCCAGAATAACAATTAAAACAAAGACAATTCAAAAACAAAATGATCATAATTATTAAAATAAACACAATACGAATACCCATGCCCGTGAAATGATCATCATCTACCTAGCCTTTTTCAAACATGTAGGGGCCAACTCCCAGTCGAACCATAATTAAGCTGAATATCATCAGTATTTTACAAGAAGCGATATCGAACTAAATAAGACGTCATCAAATCCACAAACACCAAGAAATCCGGTCAATACCTCAAAACCACCTACAATTACTCAACAGAGGTCTCCGAAGAACAATTGAAGCCCTAATTACCAGAGATTGTGCATTGACAAAGGAGTTGTTGACTGCTTACTAGTTGGAGGCAAAATTGCAGCCTCTTGACTTCCACCCTAACCCCCTTTTTCCTCCCAACTAAGGCCCCTTTCACTTTGGCTGTTTCTTGGCTAATTCTGTAACAAAAACTAAAACTGTATCTTTTTTTCACACAATAGAAAAAACTATCCTTGCCTAAGAAATAAAACCGTCTAGTATTTTAGTTTTTTTTTCAATAGGTACTGGAGAAATGTTGGGAATCTTGTTGCTCAAGACTGTTTTTCATTTTTTTTTTTGCCATTTTTCTTATGATTTGGGTACACGAAGAGAAGGATCAATGAAGTTGTAAGTGCTACGCCGTAGCCTTAGCGTAGCATGCGTAGCGAACTTGTAGCTATGCTACGCGGTTTTGAGAAGCAATTAAACTTATTGATCGTCGCTTGTACTTTTTGAAGTAAATTTAAACTTACCTAAACTGCAGCAGTAAAGGAATTTCTCTCTTTATCACTATTTTAATGACTTACCTACGAATGCGCACTGCTTATTTTTATCCCTTTTACTATTTGAAAACTGGTAAAAAATACGGTGGATTTTAATAGGATTCTGTTGGTCGAGTTATTTAACGAGATTTCAGGAGTTTGTCAAGCTTAATGTGAACTAAGGCGTCATATGATAAGCTTCGGTAGGATTTTTTAAATCTTTTTCAACGTTTGTTGTATTTTTTTGACGGTCTGACGGACTGCGTCTACTAACTACTAAGTTAATATTTTTTTTTTACAGTATTTATATAACAATACATACACACATATTTAAATTTAGGAGAACGAATACAAGCTCCTAAGTCAATAAATACATTTAGCACATTTAAATGTACGTCCTGATTCTAATATTCTTGCCAACTTTAAAGTTGATAGAAACAGTATGGATCTACGATTTTAACCTAACGATGTCGCATAAACGCTTTAGGTCGCGTTAAGTCTTCAAAATCGACCCAAACAACTAAATTATTTTTCTCATACACACTCGTCGATTTATCGTTGCAGTCTGAACTGTAACGACTAATCGTAACGATTTATCGTAAGGTGTGTAGTTAGCAGCCATATCACAAGGTCAAATTGACAGTTTGTCATACAATATTGTCAATTTAACCTTGTGTTGGCAACTAACTCTGAGTTATAAGATAACCCGGGCTTCTGCAAGCAGGCTTTAGGCAATTATTATATAACTAAATAAAAACTAGGATTTATTTTTGTTACAGGTAATTCAGAGCCCAGCATTTCTTCTCAAGACATCCCGTACGTTCACAGAGCTTTTATTCCTAATACATCTTTTGATATCGACAGAGTCTGACAGAAGATGATTTATGGCCCCACAAATGTCGGAGAAAATGGTCTTTATCAGAACCTCGACAGTCATGTTTCAGAGTAAAAGTGTCTTGTTGAAAATATCTTGATAAACTTAGAAATTGCTACTAAAATTTGGCAACGATTTTTGGTTTTATCGTAGAGAAATCTTTCGTTCTTTTAAAATGAATTATTGAAGTTTTTGAGAAAAAGTAAAAAAAAAAACTAAAGTAATTAATTGAGATGATTACGTTTTATCTGCGATTATAATATATTTCGAAGAAAAATAATTAAAACATAGTAATGTTAGTGGCAACGACAGAGTTCTTGATTTTATGTGTGAGGTGAGTTTATTCGCATAAGTTTGGTGTACCGCACGTGGTTGACCAAATTATTAATTTAAATATAAATTAAGTTAAATTAAGTATTAATTTTGTTAAGGTGTATGTAGTATTAGGGTCCTATCAGACAGCTTTCTGTAATGTATGCCTCATCCCATGCAACACCAAAAGACGTGAGTTTAATTATTTAATGACACAGGCCTTTGCAAACATTAAAAACAAAAGAATACAAACCATTCCAAATTCAAAATAGCAATGAAATAAAACTCATCGAGGTATGAATGCGGAACTCATTTTTAACACTGCCAACAAAATCACATTACGGCGTCTGCGAATATGCAAAAGATGATATTACCAGAAATTATAGCCACAATTCTTTTAAAATTTCTTTTTTATTTATTATTTTTCCTTCTCTATAGAAAACAGAGGCCATTGTTTTAGAAAATTGTTTTCGAGCGTCGCTTGCTCCCACAAAAAGGTGACGTTCCTTTTATTGAACGAGAGAAAACAAAGAACACGTTTTGTTGTATTCTAATAAATGTCATTGTCTTTTATTCGAGGCAAGGCAGTGCTTCAATTATTTTCCATACTATATTGTGCAGAAAATTCTAAAGGAATGTCATTGGAAATCTCTCTTCGTGACAATTTGGCGAAGAGCTTTTGTATTTTGGGCTTAACAAGTTGTTACTTATAGTACTATTTTAACATAAGGCCAACAGTAGGTATATCTAATCTTATAACTAGCTATTGCTAGCGGCTTCTCTCGCGATCATTTAGAATATGTCAACAATTTCGGGTCATACATATTGTAACGGTGTATATTATCAGATTAATTTTATTTGTTGTTTTTTTCGGAAATAGTACTTTTTTTAAGGATTGAAAGGTACCTTATGTCCGATTTTCAAAGTTTCAGTATAATCGGTCCAGTGATTTAGGCGTTTCAAAAGGTAACTTACATAATTACACAAAAACTTAAAAAAAAGCACCGATTTCAAAAACAAATACAAAAAAGTTTAAAATAACCTTTCTTTCGGAAGTCGGTGGCTTTGATTTTTATTATTTCACTGACTATTGCCACCGACTTCCGAAAGAAAGGTTATTTTAAACTTTTTTGTATTTGTTTTTGAAGTCGGTACTTTTTTTTTAAAAGTACCGACCCTTTTTAGTTTATTTATTAAATATTCAACCTAAATTCTTGTAAAATACAAAGTTTTCTTACATGATGTGCACTAATCTTGTAAACCGTCGCCACGAAAAAATCCATATCTAAAACTACTGAACCGATTTTGATGAAACTTGCAGTGTACCCTAAGTTGAACAATACCTAGTACAACAAAAAAAGAATTACTTAAATCGGACTTGTAGTTCCGGAGATATGCGTGCACAAACATAAAAACATACATACATACATACATACACATATGAAATTTGGTACATTTGTTCAGACGCTGATATAGACTAACATATACGAAAACTGGGCAGTTCTGATAATATTACATACATACAGGTCGAATTGATAACCTCCTTTTTTTTGAAGTCGGTAAAAACATAATAATTATTAATCAAGAAGTTAGGATTTAATTCCCTACAGCCCAATGGAAGAAATAATTTGACGATTTTACAGAAAAAAATACGTTTTACATGAAAAAAAAAATGGTAACATAACGGAAAGAATATTAACATACACAAGTAAAAAGGTTTCGTACAAACGTTTGTTTAATACCCGAAAGAAATCCTGAATGGAACATGAATAAGAAAACATAATATTTTCCTGTTAGGTCAACCAGTTATTTTGGTAGTTTTAGGAATATTCGAAAATATTGAAAATGATTTTACCTTTTATGAGATTATTCTACAAAAGGGCTTAGGGGTTACTTTTACCCGAATTGGCAGTTTGTCATTGATTTATTTTTCATATATAAAATTACTAGCGGCCTGTCCCCGCTTCGCACGGGTAGCCTGTGTTATTCAGGGTTAATGTTGTTGTAGTTTCTAATGTCAAAATATGTAATTAATCTACGAGTATGATCTCTGTTATTCTTAAATTGTCTATGCATGGTCAAACAAAAATTAAATGTCACTCTGTATTGAGTGACTTGTACTTGACTGAGTGATTGTAGCTGGGGTATGACAGTCGTTGAGAGATTGAGAATGAAGACAAAAAGCAGGTGTAGGAGGTCGTCAATAGTTAACAACAACAAAAACTTATTTATCAGAAAAATCTTATACTTTTTTTAGTTATAGAAATTGACACGAGATAGGAAACTCAAAAGTAAAAATTAAACCTTTTTAAAAAAAATCAAACCGACGAAACATCGAACTGAAAAGCAAAAAATATTTTTTGAGGCTACTTTACTACTTTCCTCTTTATTAAGCTATAAAGTAATATATAGGAGTGCTATTCACAGTTACCTTTCCCATCGATACTAACAATTCCAAGAATTAATTTAACTCTGAATACGTTTTGCGTTCAGTATCTCACATGGCGAAAGTATCAATTTGAGGTTTACCGTACCACATACATTATTGGGTTTTGCCTTCTGTAATATTTAGTTTCGTATTTGCTGAGAAATTGTGTAATTTTCTGTGAAGGTTCAGTCCCAAGTATTCATATAGGTACTAATTACAAGGAAATAGTCATTTTGCGGCATGATTTTTTTTTTTTTTTTGTTACATGATGTTTCCTCATAAGGTTACATCATAAAAATACAATCTAGCTTAATACTAAAGCTAATGAGTAATTCTATTTTGACTTAATTTGCTAAGGAGACTAAACCTAAGAATGTGTCCATTAACACTTTTCTTATTGTCTCTATTAAGGGGAAGACACTTTGTTCTTGTGTTCTTTATGGGTAGCACTCACTTCACTACATTACACTAACACTTCACTAAGTTAACTCGAAAGGTTTTGTCCTTTTTAGTCTTCTCACTATGTCCGCGTTGTCGAGGAGCTGGATAGCCTCGATGTTCACATGATGGTGAAGCCTTCGTTCATGAGCTTCGGCGTTCTTTTTAATTATATCTATGACGAGGTCTACTTTGAGGTCCCGATGAAGGTCGTCATTTCGAATGTACCAGGGCGCATTGACGATTCCTCTGAGTACTTTGTTTTGAAAACGCTGTATAATTTTGATGTTACTTTGTTTGGTACAGCCCCAAAGCTGAATACCATAAGTCCATACAGGCATGAGGACTTGTTTGTATAAAAGTATTTTGTTGTGTACTGACAGCGAAGAATTTCTTCCTATCAGCCAATACATGGACTTGTAGCGAAGCTCTAGCTCGTCGCGTTTCTTTTTAACATGAGCTTTCCAGCGAAGCTTTGCGTCTAAAGTCATGCCTAAGTATTTGGCTGTATTTTCGTACGGTATGACATGGCCGTTTATGTTTACCGGATGATAATTTGGCTTTTTGTTTGTGAAGTCTATGTGAACAGATTTTGATTCGTTGAGTTTCACACGCCATTTTTTTGTCCAGTCAAAAATGATATTGACGGCTGCTTGAACTTTTTCCACTGCTTCTTTTTGAGTGACACCTGTGGCCATTATAGCTGTGTCGTCTGCAAATGTGGCAATGGTATTATTTTCTAATTCAGGAATATCGCAAGTGTACAATAAGTACAAGACAGGACCTAGGACACTTCCTTGCGGTACTCCAGCTTTTATCGGTTTAAGTTCTGAATGTGCTTCATCTTGTCTGACTCTAAACATGCGATGTGATAGGTAAGACTCTAAGATGTCAGCAAACTGTTTAGGGAGCATATTTTTTAGTTTGTTAATAAGGCCTTTGTGCCATACCTTATCGAATGCTTGCGCTACGTCGAGGAAGACCGTGGAGCAAACTTTGTTTTCTTCTAAAGCCTTTTCTATAGTGTTGGTAATCCTATGTACTTGGTCTATTGTTGAATGTTTTTCCCTGAATCCAAATTGGTAGTCAGGGATCAAGTTTCTTTCTTCTATGATGGGTTTTAGCCGTTTCAAAAGAAGCTTTTCAAATAATTTTGACATGATCGGTAGCAGTGAGATCGGTCTATATGATGTCGTTTCATGGGGAGGTTTACCAGGCTTTGGTATCATTATAACTTCTGCAACTTTCCACAAGTCAGGTACCGACTTAAGCCTGAACGTTGCATTGATAAGAGTCGTAAGTTTTACGATAGCCTTACGTGGGAGGTTTTTAAGAACTTCTCCAGTAATAAGATCGAAGCCAGGTGATTTGTTTGGTCTAAGACGCTTGATTTCATTGTACACTTCTCTAGGTGTTACGAATTTTATTTCTTGCTCATCATTATTAGTTATTTCATCTAATAGGACGCTGTCTTCATGTTTTTATTTGGCTTGAAAATGTGTTCCAGATGTTGTGCAAACCTAATAGCTTTTTGCTCGTTGCTTATTGCCCACCTCCCGTTAATATCTTTGATAGGGGGAATATGCATAATTGGCTTTTTTAAACTTTTTGTAGATTTCCACAGAGAGTAATCTGTCGTCCGATTGCTAGTTAGTTGTTTTAAATAACTGCTCATTGATTCATTTTTGAATTTCTGAATTGCACTACTCAGTTGTTTTGTTAGTTTGTTCAGAATCCTTTTATCTTGTGGAAATCTTGTTTGTTGCCATATTCGTCTCTGTCGCCTCTTTTCAGCTATGAGTTTAGTGATTTCTGCTGGATAGTAGATAAGTCTGTTTTTCATCTTAACGGTAGGCGTGTTTTTCCAAGCGCATTGTTGTATTTGTGTTATAAACCGACTGATATCCCGATCAAGATCTTCTGGCTTCTTTAGTGGAACTTTTAAATCTATTACAGAGTCCAAGTCTATTTTAAAGCTTGCCCAATCAGTGTTCTTATTTACCAATGTGGGGTAGGTTTCTTTCAGCAAGACAGTCTCACTTAGAGTAAGTAATATAGGTGAGTGATCTGAGCTCATATCATATCCTTCTTTAATGCAGAGAAGATTAGGTGACAAGTTTTTGTAAATAAAAAAGTCTATGAGATCAGGAATCTTTTTTGGGTCAGTAGGCCAATAAGTAGGCTTACCTGTTGATAGAGTTTTGCATTGTGTTTCTTCAATCGCGCACAGTAACTCTCTTCCTGTGGTTGTTGTCAGTCTTGATCCCCAAAATGTATTTTTAGCATTAAAGTCGCCTCCCAATATAAATCTGTTTCCAAGACGGTTTAGAAAATTCGTATACTGATCTGTTTTTAGTGGATATCTAGGTGGACAGTATATGGCTGAAATGGTGACAAGACAATATTTTGTTTTGACACAGACGGCCACTGCTTGTATTTCTTCTTCTTCATATTTCAGCTCTTCATAGTGAAAAATATTCTCTTTTATAATGACAGCACTACCACCTCTTGGTGTATTATTGGGATGCAATGCATGATATACTTTATACCCTTTAATTTGGATATGAGATTCTTTAGTGAAGTGTGACTCCGATATTAGGCATACATCAATACTTTCCATGTTTAGGACTGCCGTAAGTTCATTCTGATGTTTCAGCAGTCCATTCGCATTCCATGCCATAATTCTTAGTAAATTAGCCATGTATGTTCCATTTTTGTTTGGTAGCTGTTTTAGTGCTACTTTCAAGTTTTTTCAATCTTTCGTCGAACGAGGTTAAAAGATTTATAATTGTATTAATCTTTTCGTCCATGTTAGGGCTCATTGGTTTCATATGTGACTGTGGCAACAATTGGACTCCTTTCGTCATTTGTGCATACGAAACACTTTTAGTAGCAAGCTTGGTGACACTAGGTATTTTGTCTTTGTTACTTGGGCCCTGAGAGTTTGGTATCGGCACATTCTTTCTGGTAGTTTTATTTTGATGTTTTGTAGTTCCTTAGCTACAATGCATCCCCTATAGTTAGCCGGGTGGGGTTCACCACAGTGAACACATTTTGGCATTGCTTCTGTTGGTTTATTGCAGTCTCTGGTTAGGTGCTTGCCTGTACACTTCACACATCGGGGTTCTTTCGAACAGTATTTCTGTGTGTGGCCATATGCTTGACACCTTTTGCATTGTGGAATTAACTTTGATGTTTTTAACGGCTGTATATCCACTTTACAGCCCAGTATGGATTTGATTCCGTAGATTTTCTTAATGTCTTCATCTTTTTGGAATGAGAGCATAAACATACTGAGGGGCTCTTTGCTCTTCCAACTCAGTTTGTTGACCGCATCTTCTATTTTGTATCCCTGATTTGTTAGGTCTTCTACGATTCTGTTTGGCAGGCAGGAAGAATGAAGGTTTTTTGCCATCACCCTAATCGGTCTATCTTGTTTATTCTCATACGAGTACCAAAGGCAGTTATTCTGTAACAAAAGCTTCGTGATGGATCTGTATGAGTCATCAGTAAAAGAGTTAATTTTAACTTTTTCTCCATTCATCATTTTCGTAATGAACGAGTCCTTCGCTAGATTACTTGAAAGAAGATCATAGAACTCTTGGTAGTTCTTAACATTTTCCACGACTATAGGTGGTGGTGTGGGCTGTTTCTTTATTTTAACAGTTTCTTTAGGTTTTTGGCTGGAATCGGGTCCTTGTTGAGGTGGTGAGGACAGTGATGATGAGTTCAATTTCCTTTTTTTTCTGCTCTTCTGTCGTACCCACTCTGTTTCCTTTGCTAGTTCCTCTTCGTCTGTCTCATACTCGATTGGCATTGGCTTCTCGGTAGTGACATTTTTCTTGTCCAGGTCTGCAGTTTTCTGCTCCTGGATGTTTTTAAGCTGGTGCTGAAGCTGTTCTAATTGACTTTTTAGGTCATTTACTAAACATTGCAACTTTTCGCGTTCCAATTTTTCTTCGGTATAGTATTTATACAAGAGATGTTCCGTTTCTGTTTTAATTTTAATTGATGATGTCGAAGCCATGATTATTAGAATAAGAACTTCACCTTAACACTTTGTTTATACAAATAATTGTGTAATAAACTCGGTAACTGGGTCATCGCGGCGATCGCGCACGGCTAGAGGTAACGAACGGTATGCTGCTGCGTCAGCGCTATACCTGAACATAAACTAGCACAAGAGCGCGTACGACGCGACTGTTCTTAGCGGAAGTCAATCGATCACTCCTCTCGATCTCGCGGCATGATAAGGTAAAGAAATGTATTTGGTTTAAAACCAGTTTGACTTTAAGCCGTACTTTAAGCAGAGCGGGAGTGACTGTCGGACTCGTACTGACTAAAATCCACGGTGTCCTTCAGTAGCCCTTTACGTTCCGGGGGTCACGATAATTCTTGAGTCCCGCGGCCCCGGCAAGCTTTGGCCCTCTGAAGGGGGCCCGGTCATATTGACAAATATATTTAAAACTGATTTTTTAAATAAGTGACTTAAGAGCTGCTTTACCTATGCCCAAAAATATTATAAAATTGAGACGAAATTATAGAGACGACCTTTATAGCTCTAAAAACTGATTAACGATCAGTCTCGTTGACTACAGAGTATAACTGAAAATAAAATTTGATAAGGGATACTCAAATCAAAAGAGTTTACAAGGGCCTAGTTTAATATGTCGTTAAGTCAAAATTATACAATCAATTCGTATTGTAATCCACTTGATTAAAATTAAATAATGATTTGAAAGACAAATGGTGACTCTCTTTTTTTTTCTGAGCTCAAGTATGCTATTTTAAGATACCTGTTTTATTTACCTGTTAATACGATAAATACGCCTCCCGCATTCGAGATATTGGCTTGTTGTTTCCTTCAGTGGCACGAGAAAGAGTTTTCATATCTATTTTCATCATACCGGATTATAGTTATTGAATAAAGAAAGTGGGTAGTTCTTCAGAGACAAAATTTTCGATGTCTGTGGGTATATTTCTGTAACCAACTAACAAAACGGCATGTAATATTTTTTTCTGTACAGTTTAGCTTTAGCTCTACCTGGGACAAATTCTATTTTTTTAATAGTAGCTATCTAGATACAAAATAAAAAATTTTGAAGTCTGTTCTCCTGATTCATATAGGGCGTCCGTTTCCCATTTTCCGGAACAAAATGGTCGATGTCGCATTTTCCTTTTGATTCATCAATATAAATTATAGTTATATCGAAAGGTAATTAATTGACCTCTTCCAAAAAAAATACATATTAGATATAACTACGTTAGTGTAATTTTAATTAAGTAAATAAGAAGTGTCCGGCGTATAATACTGATTCATGTGGAGTAAGCTTCGCTTGACTGTACTTGGTCGAGGAATAATGATGAGAGTCTGGGATCTCACGTGGGGGGAAACCTGTCGTACAACGGACGTGCTAGAAGGCGGACATGAGGCTGGTTGGCTTAGAACCTGGTGAAACACAGGTAAATGTCTGATTCATCTGTGCTTGGTTTAGGTACCTTGCTGATTACAATGCCTAATTTATTAATTTTATTTTGCTGTTTTAAGACTTTAATCTGAGTTTCGTGTGATGCTTTTGGATTACAGATTCGTGTAGAAAAATGATAATACTGAAGTCTGTATGAATGATGAGTTAAGCATGATTTTAGGCAAAATCATGATTCATCTGTGCCTGATTTATATGTTCAAAAACCCATATGAATCTGAAAATAAATTAGTTTTCCTCTTTTCCAGCCAGAGGAGGAGCACTTTTCTTACGTTATTTTACTTTTTCATGTCACTAGAGTGTGTGTGACGTAATTTTGACATTATTCTTCGGTTTTAAGTCAAACTCTATCTATTTGATTTCATATTGCTGTTTACAAAAATGCCACTATCAATAGTAGAAAAGATGGAACAAAATATATCTATGAGAAAAAGAGACTCACAGAACGTACGAATTTTTCATCCTTCTAAGATGGAAAATAAGAAAAGTTCCAGGCAAGTATGCTGCGTGAAAATTAGAAATGAAAGAATTATATTTGAAAAAATAGAGAGAAATATAAAAGTAAACAGAGAAAATATTATAAAGTATCATTAAAATAACTATCTAGTACCTATTTATAACAAAATTCTCGCTTTTCTGTAAGTATTTATTTCTGTAATTGAAAAACAAGAATTTTATTGTTGAATTGACCAGATTTTTTCCTTGATAATATGATCACTGTTAATAAATTAATTGTTTTATAAAAAAATAATATTGTTGTTATAATATTATCATTATTTTCTTATTACAAAGCCCATTTTTATTTACATCTGTAAAAAATTCTGATTCATCTGGGCACAAAATTTTTAAACGTCGATATCTTAAAAACTACTTTGTGAAAAGAAGTCCCTCAAACAAATAAATGTTATTTGGAATATCTATTTTCATATGAACATGTGTTACTGAGCTGAAAGTGAAATTAAAATTTGACCATATGAATCAGTCAAAGAATCAAATTTCGAAGAACTACCCAAGTCTTGTGTTCTTTTTGTTTCATTTTTAGAGCTTAAAACGTGTGTCCGGATAGGGAATCAGGCCAGCCATTATGCTTGTTTGACACTTTTGTGGCATAAAAATACGTTCATGCATTACTTTTTAGAAAACGCAGTGTAGACAGGTATGAGGACTCCCACTAGGTGGACCAAAGACGACTTTAGATCCAATATAATAGGATCTTAAAATTAGTCACAAATCGTAGGGTAAAGGGAGATGATTTGGTGAGACAGGCAACTCAGTGATATAGTCTAAAAAGTCTCTCAAAACTTTACGTATCCTCGCAGTACTTAACTGCGAAATGATGCAACTAGGTTCACCACTAAGGGTCAATACACACGTGCCTCAACCACACCACAGCCACAACCACACTACTACGACGCGATGTGGTCGGGCGTATATTTTATATTGAAAATGAACATTACAATTCACACGTACCACATTTTGCCGTTGTTATCGACCACCTGTGTAATATGACCACATCGCGAAGGCAACGCCACCACCGGCTACGGCACCGCGGCCACATCGCCACGACATGACGTCATCAACAGTTGTACTGAGTTGCACATGACCACGTGGTTGCCACGTCGCAACGACATCGACAACGCAACCACATCGACATTTTGTCGACACCACAACGCAACTGCAAAAAGCCGCTGCGACACTATTCACACGTAACGACAGCTTGACCACACTTTGTCGCTATGACGTGGCGTGGTTTTGGTACGTGTGAATACAAAAAAAAAAACGTTTTGAGAGACTTATGAGACTCTATCACTGAGTTGCCTGTCTCACCAAATAATCTCCCTTTATATAGATTGAGTATATCTTTTTAATTTAATGAAGCGGACATGCAGTATAAAAAACAATGTGCCTTATGAGTCTGATAACAAAAGCTATCGCCTCCTTGCTCTTGACCTCCCACTTCGGTAGTCAAACAATACGTTTTTAAAACTAGAAGGTCGGTCGGCTCAACCTTCAGAGCTGATCGGCGTGACCCCGATGCACTGCTTCCAATGTCTGCGCTGTTCTATAAACGGCGACGACATTCAACGCTGGTCTGTTGTGGCTGCAGTTCGATACTGGAACAGTTAGTAAGTCATGGTCAAAGCTACACCCGCCAGGAATTTATACATTGAATATATAAATTCCTGGCGAGTGGTATATCTAATCTAAATATCTTTAAACGAGCAATTCTTGTATATTTATTAATATATAATCAGGATCTCGGAAACGGCTCCAAGGATTCTCATGAAAGTTACAGATTAGGGGTTTTTCGGCTCAAGGCCCAGGATCGAGAAAAGCTCGGTTCCCAAGATATCTTACACATTTTAAAAACCGAGCGAAGCTCCGTCAAACATATATTTATACATAGAATAATCGTACAGGAATTTCCATTAATCCATCCATCGTTCCAAATTGATTGTCAAATTCTAAATTTGCGTGAATGTTGCCGCGGGCAAAAACTAGTTACCCATCAAACCTTTATATAATACCACAACCTAATAAAATAAGTAGGTAAATTATTTAAGTCCTTGAAACCAGTTTGTCACCTCCGAAGTGGTTGTTTCATAAGCTATCATTCCTACCAGCAAATGATTACCCTGACAATGATTTGTTCTTAAAAAAGTTCGCAGAAAAATATAAAATGATCTTTATTTTAACAGAACCAGAACAAAGAATTAGAAACATACCGTCGTACCACAGACTAGATAGGTTCGTGGTACTCAATGATATATTATATATAATCTGTATACACAAAAACTTATAAACATCAGGAATACTTTTCAAAAAAAATGACAGATTATGACGTTGAAATAAGGTCCGTTTTGCAGTCTGACTTTTTTTAGACAAGTGTTCTAAAGAGGAAGCTTAAGTTTTTGTAGTGAGGCTAAAGTCTTTAAAACAAGTAGCCTCAAACTTCAGTCATTCATGTCCTTGAAACCAGTCTATTGTCTCATCCGAAGTGGTTGTTTCAAAAGCCTGTCTATTTCTACCAGTAGACCTTGACCAACCCGCCACCCTGACCGTGTGGAGGTCGTATATTTTCGGTTGCAGTCGATTCCGTCTGCCTCGTGAACCCGAATGAATTTGCAATGTCGAATTGTGTTTTGGTTTAAAATTGAGTTTTGAATTGTTAAAACACTGCTGCTGAGCTATCTGACTGTATTTTCTTTTAATTAAAATAAAGTTAAAGGAAAATAATAGTTGTGATTGTGTTCGTAATGGAATTTCTAAAATAATCCAACTCTGCAAAAAGTCAGACCACTTATACACAATTTATAGTAGTTGTTCAGAATAATAATGTAGATACACTTTACAACTGCAACTATCTGCTCATTATTACTGAATCAAAATGTTAAGGAGTATGAGGAACAGGGATTTAGGTTTCTTAATAGTTACTCCGTTGAAATGGCAGAACCCTGAAGTCTAGACTAAAGTCTTGTTCTGCTAGGCTGATTACTGGCACCCCGATTATTCCAGTTTTTATTTTTATTATATTAAAAGTACATCGTATTTTCGGTTCTTGATTTATCCATGAATCACATTTTGTTTGGCTGGTCTATAATATCGTCCACATAACTTTCTGAATTTAAGATCTTGGCTGGTACTTCATTGATTCATTGCTTTTAAAAGCGCCACTAACGTAAACCTTTGCCAACCCAATCAATATGTCGGGCACGCCGCAATTGCGGCGGTAAGACCCCTCTTTGAAGAGTGGCTGGAGAGAAGTCATGGCGTCCTGACCTACGACGACCTACGATCTCCGGCCACCGTAGGCGCGGGCATGCGGGCAGCGAGTAAAGGGCAACTCGCTGCCCGACCATGGACCATGCCCGGGTCGCCGGAGCGTTGTGTCCCACGCGCGCCTCAAAGAGCGTCAGCATAATGAGAGGGGTCTCAGAGGGCCAAAGCCTGCAGGGGTCGCGGGATTATTTCCTTACCGTGACCCCGGAACAGAAAGGGCTATTGAAGGACACCGTGGATTTTAGTCAGTAGAAGTCTGACAGTCCCTCCCGCCCTGCCCGGGGTGGGAGGACTCATTTGATGATTTTACCACGCTAAAAAAAAAACCAATCAATATGTATCAAGAAAATAACAGTCGCATTTTCTGACGATTGTCAACGTCAAGCAACGTATATAGATATTTTTTCTTGATTCAAGTTACAGACATCAAACCAATTTTAGCAGGGTTTCAAGCCCCAGCATAAGCTAAACCTCCATTAAAACGGAGTTTAACATAAACCTGAACTATCGATACGACTGGCAGAAACATTGAGACTCTACTTAAACTTTTAGATGAGCAGAAACCGCAGAACGTTTGCTCTAAGTTCAATAACAATAATATCGAAGAGGAGGTTGAACTTCGTACTTCTAAAGAAATTAACCTGAAGAAAGTACCATACACTTATTTCTGGAAAGACAGTCTGAGTCACCTTGAGATCTAATAATGGAGTCATTCTAAATACGAAAATAGCAGAAACGACCAAAAAGATGCTAAATCCACGTGAAACTTCTTTCTCGTATATTTATGACCTAAAAGAAGCTATTCCGGTTCAGGCTGTAGGTATGTCAGCTTAAATAATAATGTTAGGAGAATCCCTGACCTGTGGCAAAATAAAAAAAAACCACTACTACAGCCGTACAAAACTGTGATATATTTTGTGAACTGTACCCTTAGCACAAATTTTCAGTATTTGAGACGTAAAGTAAACTGGAACTTTGACTATTTCAAATTGACAATTTTCAAGGAAAAAATTAGTTCCTTCTTTGCACACCAGAGGCGCTGTTCCATTTTTTCATTCAAGAAACACTGTAAATAGCTACTGGAAAGACGCGTAAAGTAAAAGAGTGAAAACTCGTGCTAAAAAAGTTTAGTATTTCTAAGAATATTTTTCTGTACCGCTGACTTTTTGATTGCGTCCTCTTTGTTCAGGATTCTACATTTGAACCATTCTCGCTTCGCTCATAGTTCAATCCTAGAGTCCATCCCTTGCTCAGTTTCCTTACTGGCCTATCTCTAAACTGAACACTACACTACATGATATCATTACACACGGCGATCAAATCACTAGTTATAATATTCTATCGGACATTAATTCGACCCTATTGGTATTTTACTAAGAAAAAAAAAAAAAGGAATCCAATTACATATTTTCACATACAGACTGTTTTCCGATAAATAATCGATTACAATTTCCTCTGAAAACATACTTAAGTATTCATTCGAAACAATTAGCCTCTGAACTAAAACATACTTTCAGTATTCATTCGAAACAATTAGGTATCCAGTTCGTTTTATGATATTCTCAGACACAGCAATAATTCTAGCAACTAATAAATTAGGTAAAGTTCTGACATAAACAATGATTTATCGATAAGTAAATACATATTGTAATTCAGAACGTATGGTCGATAAAACTGTTTCTCGAACTAAGTTTGCGAGGTAACTATGTGGAAGTCATACATAATCGGTATAAAAAGTTCTTGTGTAAAAGTTTTCTGAGCAAGTTTATGCCTTCGTATAAGAAATATTACAATTCCTTTAACAATTTAATATTTTTTCGTTTACTTACGTTTTTCATTAACCGCCCATAATTATATTTGCAACCACTCTATTGCAAATCTTTGGGCAATTTTTGGCTTAGAACGTTGAAGCCACCAAAATTGAAGATACCTGTTATTAGTGAAAAATCAGAAAAAAAAGTTTTATTTTAATTTTATTTTCATCACTCTGCTTAAAACTTTGAAACAGCGCCATCTATGAAAAGGATGTGTCACTGCTAACATAACATGCTCGGTCGAGAACCACGCAACCCTCTTCAAATTAGAGTTTCCTCCTTTCATTGTAATGCACAGTTCTAGAACTAGATGGCGCTGTTTGTTAGTTTTGGAAAATGTCGCCAGGTGGCGCTGATTGGCTTTCAGAGATTTTCATTATTCTACTTGTTTAGCTACTAATGACCTATGTAGCTATAGTTGTAAATTATAGATATAACTTCTGATTTAGTAATTGACTGCCATGGAATTTCATTCTAAAGGCAGTTTTCAGGAGATGAAATATGCTCTTTTGATTGACTTCTGACTGAATAATGACAAAAACCGTCGAAATTGATAATATAAAAGTATCAAAAAAATTGTGTTGGAATACTTAATTCTCTTGAATATACCTCGAATTTTCTGCAGTTAAATCTAACGAACATACTCTAGACTCAAGAGGTTGACCAGTGGTTCACGATTATGAAAAGTTAGGCACTTAATTCAGGTGGAACGAAAGCTAGCAGTATTCGTTTACGTCATGGAGAAATATAATAATATCGGTGATGGTGGAAGGTTTTTATACTAACTTATTTTTAATTCAGCATAATAAGGTAGGTATAGTATTTTATTTCTACCAAGTGGTAAGTCTCTCCTAGGTCTACTTATGAGCAAAGTTATTCCGTTACTCTTTATTTTACTACTTTTCTTTCTTTTCTCGATCAAACAAAAATGTAACTAAGTCGGCTCACAACAGAATCGTGTGAACGAAACAATAAACAGGAAGTTTCTAACTCCCCAAGATACAATCAATTCCTTCGGAAACAAAATTCAACACATAGAAAAACAGAACTTGGCGACAATCCAAACTGTATCATCAAATTGTTCCAGCTACTCTGCTCAAAGTACTAGGGAAACATAACATCGCAGGGATGATTTATGCCGACTCAACGATTTGTCGTGGAACGCGAGAAGCACTTTACTTTTTGACGTGATACCAAGGGGGCTTGAGACCTGTTTAATTTTCTGCTGTCCTGGTATTTGAATGGCCTGCATTAGCGGATTTTCTTTGTTACTTGTTTTTTCGAGTGCTCTGGAATTTTGACAAAGAAAGTGTATTTTTGGTTGTTGCTGTTGTTTATGGTGAGCAGTTTTTTAAGGTTGTAAATATAAGTAGTCCCATACCATTAAACTATGACAGTATCTATTGAAAATAATCAATTTAAAAAGAAACGACAGTCTTCAAGTAAAACTCAAACAAATTAGGACATACTAATGAATTTCTCAAGTGACTTGTACAAAGTCAACTAGGGTAAAGTACCCAACTGCTGACCTCCCACCAACTATTGACCGCATAACAGTTTTTATCAAAAATAATAATAAATCTTCTTGCAGTGCTGCATAAAGAATACAGAAAATGAAATATAATTTATCTTGTAATATATTGGCGTCACAGAAAATTTAAATAAAGCAATAATGCGTCCGTAAACCTATGATAACAAAATACCCTCCTAAAATCATCAAGAAATTTAACAATTTTCTAAGCTGACGGTTGTTTTCAATGTCATTTTATTTCAGTTTTACACGATAGATTCCTTTGAGTTTGGTATTTTTTGGTTATTTAAGACAGATACAATGCTTTTCCACATGATTTTCAAGTTTTAATGAGCGTTAACTTGTTAAAATGATGAGGTCAATATCTGGTACACTCAAATGTATGAATAACCATTTTATTAACATGACATGTCAATAGCTGGTAATTTACCAAATGTACGAGAATACCAGTTACTGACACCACGGTGTGTACGTATGGTTCATTTTTAAGGTGAGGTAGCTTAACTTTAATGCATCTGTATTAAGCCCATGGGCGTTGGCACCCCTAAAGGTGTGTATCTGCATAATCACAAACATAAAAAATACTTTACGTAGTAACCTGACTACCTTTTTTTTTTTTTTTTTTTTTTAACGTGGTAAAATCATCAAATGAGTCCTCCCACCCCGGGCAGGGCGGGAGGGACTGTCAGACTTGTACTGACTAAAATCCACGGTGTCCTTCAGTAGCCCTTTATGTACCGGGGTCACGGTGAGGAAATAATCCCGCAACCCCGGCAGGCTTTGGCCCTCTGAGAGGGGGGCCCCGTCATTGTGCTGACGCTCTTTGAGGCGCGCGTGGGACACAACGCGCCGTCGACCCGGGCATGGTCCTTGGTCGGGCAGCGAGTTGCCCTTTACTCGCTGCCCGCATGCCCGCGCCTACGGTGGCCGGAGATCATCAAGCGACGTCCGTCGCCGTGGGCGCCTACCACTGCGGCTGGGGCGGAGGGAGGACGCTGTCCTCTCTCGCTCGCGGCCTGCCTCCTCCTTGACGAGCATTACTGCCTCGCAGAAGGAGCTGACCGCTTCCCACTCCGTCTCGCCCCGCAGCATGGCCGCAACCAATGCCGGGCGCGAGAGGTCTCCGCCTATCGCAGCCGTGAGGACACGTCGGTGCTCCGCCCAAGCTGGGCAGTCTTGCACCGTATGCTCCACCGTGTCCTCCGGGCGATCTTCGCAGTGGTGACACCCAGGCGTCTCCTCCTTTCGCATCAGCCACAGGTACCTCCCGAAACTTCCGTGTCCGGTGAGGACCTGCGTCAAGCGGTAGGTCAGGACGCCATGACTTCTCTCCAGCCACTCCTCAAAGAGGGGTCTTACCGCCGCAATTGCGGCGTGCCCAACCTGACTACCTAGCATAATTTGAGTGAGGTACTTAAATTTTCGGTCTACTGTCACATTCTGGATCCTCCTGAATATTTTAGACTTACTAATATTATAGGAAAAGTGAACGGCTAAATGGATTTTGACACAATTTGGCAAGCAAATTATTTTAAAATCTGGTTAAGTGGGCGTACCTGGACGCAGGATACTTTTTATGTCGGTGTATGGTCCCGTGGGACAATTGCAGAATATAACACGAGCAATGCTTCAGCCACAGGTTGGTTTAATGCATAAAATGACAAAATATACCCTAACCTGCATGTTTAGGCAAAGTGTGAGCTGGTTTTTTATTTGTATCTATGTTCTCTTCATTTGTGAGGTCTTTTACATAAGTTTAAAAAGTTAAAAACCGTCTTATGTAATTAGGAAAATATTAATTCAAAGGTTTTGAAACTCACTTTGTAGAACTAAAGCCGTGTTCTTTCAATTTATATTTTGCCGGCGAGTATTTTTATATCTGCTGCATAATACAGAACAGTGAAATTAATAATTACTAATAAAGAAGAAAAATTGGACAAAAAGTGATAAAAACTACAACAAAAAGTGCAAGAATATTATTAACGGCGTTTGAAGACTGAAGACCTAAATAGTGTGAAAAAAGAAAATGAGAAGGGCTTTATGACTAGCTTTGTTTGTTTTTTTGTCAAATAAAACCTCGTATCACATTCATAATAAAAATTATTTGAGTTTATTCTTATACTACAGGAGGTCAAAAATTGGTCATTTGCATGATGAAAATTTGGTACAAGCATGTTAATAACTGGTCAAATGGCCTGTTCTTGCTAAACTCGAGAAAAAAAACACTTTTTACCTTTGTATGACTGGAAATAATGTTTTAGTTACATTCTCCAATGTTTATTTTATCTTCCAAAAACATTCATTTCCACTTGCAACTCGTACATTAGTTTATTTTGCGAAAGAAGCAAGGAAAACCGCTTAAGGGGTCAATAGTTGGGTGTTTTACCCTATATTTTATTTCGAAAAGCATTACTAGTAAACACGGCATCGCTAAACAAGATATAATCCACGATAGAGCGAACCCATTGCGAGAATACAAGCATTTTGCACCCGGAGCTTTGTTCAACTTGGCAGAAAATGGCCATTTTACTCGCACTTTCTATGTGGCCAGTGGACTGAATGCGCCTAACAAAAGAAATCTTTGTCGAGGACTACAAGACTGTGAGGAAACTACATTTATACGTGAATACGATTAGGGATATTCTTTAGTAAGCTGGTTTTGTTGAAGAATTGGGTCACTGGGTTTCAGTATAAGATTTTATGGTTGTTTTGACTAGAATCTAAGACATTGTACGCCTCTACTTCTATTGATCCTGTTCAGTCACTTCGGAGATTTAGAAACTAGAGCCATTTCACCAAGTTTTACAACTTTACTCGTTATTATTTATGTATTTCGAGCGTTTACGCCGAGTGGTATTAGGTATAGGTATTACCTACAGACCACGTCGTAAATATTTGAAATGACTTGACTGAACCTATTGCAAATATACAATGTACTTACCTACGCTTAAATATCATCATCATCAGACGGAAGACGTCCATAGCTGAACAAAAGCTGCCATGATAAACGGCAATCCGCAACTTGTATCCATCGGTTGCCCACTGTTTTCACGATGTCGTCGATCAAACACATAAAGTATGCCTGAAAAGCTATAAAAAAATGCAATCGTTGACGAAAATTTGTTCAATAGTTCAATAGTAAATAGGGATAATTATGTATTTTTTTAAAGTTTTATCTTTAAATATTTCCATGGCCCCAAAAACAATATATCACTTCTTCCAACTTTTAAAACAAAACTTCCAAAAATTTCGTCACCCCAAGAAAAAACAAGCCATCTTATCGAAGGTCTATTCAGTTATAAATTCCGTTATAACTTGGAACAGCTGAAATTTTATTACAAACTTGGTTATAAGCTTGGGGAACAAACTTGTATTGCCATCGGTTTACGTGTACCCGCTAGGAATATGGGACATCTCAATTTGGATCCTGGTTGCAAAATAGTGGGTACCTGCTTTTGAAATTTTGGGAGAAAATAACTGGTGTGGAGTTTGGCTGCCAGAATTGCAAATAAGAATTTCAAACAGTAAATAGTTTCAATTAGTTACTCTGTAAAAAACAAATGCTAATGTGTTTAAATGTTTAGGAAACTGAGGGTCTAGCTTCACACGATTCTATCTTTACACGTTTTTGTGACGTAAATGAGAACTTTGATTTTATTCTAATTTAAAAAAAAAAAACCCTCCATCGCCAGCACCGCCTTTTAATTTTTCAAACAATAAACGCCGTAAACACGTCAAGTACGCTGTAGGTAAATTAAAGAAACCTTGTGCTAAGACTACTCCACTGACGGGTCCACAAAAACTTTTAAACGTCTGTTGAACAATAAGGTCAGTTTAGCAGTCACACTCTTTTAAAACAAGTGTTCAAGACATGTTTAAATTTTTGTAGTAAGGCTGTTAACATAGTCGCGCGTAAAAACCGAATTATCAAAATATAACCACTCATAAAACGTTATACAATTTCGAGTCGGTTAAAAAATGCAAGATGTAGTTTTCATGACTGCTGCCAATTTTTCGTTAAATAAGACATAATTTCCTTAATTAGCTCTGTGTACCTTAATGAAGCAACCGTAACTATCCGGAGGTTTTCTTTCATAAATATTTTAACATCTACTCTTTCTGTACTGTTTTAATAACCTGCCCAGTGGGCACTAAACCACTTGGGCAACTTTGCGAAAATTCGGCCAAGTGGGTTGGCATGACCTTGTCCCTTCGTATTACAAAGCTATAAAGAAGTAAATAATATTCCGAAGTGTTCTGAAACACCTCACATTAAGGTCTATACATATTGCCGTCACATCGCATATTTCACCACTTCGGCCGTTTTTGCGGTCCGTACTGTAGAACCCAATCCATTTATCTTTGAATGTGAAATATTTCCTCCAATATGTAAAACGTACTTAGGCTCTGGTCAAATAAATTGTATCAATGTTATTGCGTTTTCTTTATGTACTGTTAGTTAATCTTATACTACCAAACGAGCAATTATTACGATAGGTAGGGTCACAAGATTATTTGGTGAGACAGGCAACTCAGTGATAGAGTCTTAAAAGTCTCTCAAAACGTTACCTATGCATGCTGTAATGCGAAATGATGTGTCACTACATCTTGTCCACTTTAGTGATGAATTAGTTGCATCATTTCGCATTACTGGTACTGCATGCATAGGTAATGTTTTGAGAGACTTTTAAGACTCTATCACTGAGTTGCCTGTCTCACCAAATAATCTCCGTTTACGCGCCTTCACGCGAATAAAACTGCTGGCAACAGCAGCTTGAGAATCGAGTAATGATGATTCTCGCGTCCACACATACATAAATAGAACGTTGTACTTGAATGAAATGTTTTGTAACCTTTTAACGTTTTCTCGTGTAATTTACGTGCCAAACAAAGTGAGTGTGTGCTTGACATAAATGTATATTTCGATTGAGCACCTCCTCTAGTCAAAAAGAAAATTACTGTCGGATTTGTGTACAGGCTGAAAATACTTTATTCACGAGGATCTACGAAGAATTTTATTGGAGTTTTAACTCCTTTCTTTTCGTATTAAATCGCGTCTGATTGATAATCGCGTTTGATAGGTACTTATTGAGTTCGAATTACGTTTTATTTTTCTGTACATTTCATGATAGTTTGAACATAAACATGCAATGCCAGGCTATAGAAAGAGACAGATATTGTAGATTCACAGCTTAGAATGAGGTGTTCCACATTTGGCATCATTCTGACACCTGCAAACTATTTTATGTATGTGGAAAAGTTAAGGTACCCGCCTTAACTTTTCCCAATGTGAACTAGAGCCGTATGTGGAATAGTTAAGGTGGGTGCCCAATGTGGACTACCTCCGTAGAATGATCGCGGGCGATGGTAGGTAAAAGTTTCACTACGTAGGTCTACTATTTTTTTTTTATTGGGACAAACCCACCACACTATTCCCAAACCACTGCAACTCCTGAAAGCCAGAATCAACAGTGGCAACCACCAGAAAAGCGCCGAGACAATGAAGTCTCGACGTGTCCCGGAGAATGAATTTACCTGTCTTGGATCCTGCACGAAATTAATCTAAAAGAATAGTGGAGGAGTAGGAAAAATATGTTTCCACTTCCCTCCATGCAAGCAGGAGACAACAGAACAAGGCCAATAGGCACAGGTTTACTAATTTATTGACAACGGAGAGTTACTATCTAACCTCAACTTAAACCAGTACAAACTGACTGTCAGACAGGCAGCTAACTTTCGGGTAACGACTGTCCAAGACATATTTTATGAGGTCAAAGATCTGCAACAACACTGAGACACCGAGGAAACTCGTTCTTTTTTAACTCACATGTTTGATGTCAAATCAAATCTTAAAAAAAAAGGTTGAGCAGTAGGTACGGTACAGAAAACTGTGACCCTAGAACATAAAAGGCTCTTGAAGGAACATCGTTGAATTTAGTCAGCACGAGCCTGACATGTACGGGATAGCTGAGCGGAATGTCTCATTTGATAGTTTTACCACGATGAAAATAAGGCCTCCTTTATATATTTCCAATAGGATTGGTTCTTTTTTTAGACTTATACTTATTTTTTTATGTCAATTCAGCTGAAGAAATAGTTATTGGACAGCTCTGTGATTGAGAATGTCCAGTCAAGAATCTTTTTGAGATTCACAAACTATTTTTAAATCAAAGCTTCGAAAATATCGTATCGTATCATGAACGGGCATGCGGACAGCGAATAAAGGGCAACTCGCTGTCCGCATGCCGGATGTCGCAGGATTAATTTCCTTACCGTGACCCTGGAACATAAAGGGCTATTGAAGGACACCGTGGATTTTAGTCAGTACAAGTCTGACAGTCCCTCCCGCCCTAAACACTATGGATACTCACTTGAAAAATGCTATTTTAATCCACGTCTAATACGAGGACTTAAAAATCGTATTGCCATCCTAACTGACACCACCTATAGTTCCATTAACCATTGACGTCACAGTTCTAAACCCAACAACAATATCGAAGTCACCCTAAGCTAGTACAACAAAGCGTAACTATTTAGACATCAGTCCGTACTAAGACAAATCGGGCTGACAATACCAGTCGCTAGTTCCCCGCGAATGAGAGATGTGCGCGGGTCGATACAGCTCGCCCGGGAGAGCGCCAGGGTACAAAGTAGGTCTGTAGGTCTAAAAAGGCCAGTTTAGCAATATCATACTTGTATCACCATTTTTGTCCCATTATATTCTCTGTCCAGTTAATATCACCGAATTGAGAGCCTTTTTAGGATCAATTAATTATTGGAAAGGTGGCTATGATGGAAAATCTTCAAAACCCTTCAATACAGTCTTCACAAACGCTCTCATTCTAATCAGTCCTCCGAAATTTTGAGTTAATTTGCTAGTTAAATATCATAATATGAAGGAAAAAGAAGCATATAACGACAGGACAGCACAAATAAAAAAACACACTAACATCGAACTTTAAAAATAGTTTATCTTGGACTCACTTATGATCTTTTCGTAATACATGTCAACGGTCAGGTTAAAACCCAGCTTGTTAACACAAGAAAAAGTGCAAACACCAGCAAAAAAGAAAAAAATACGATACCGCATAATGATCACTAGATTCCTAACACGCCATTCGGATCTAATCGAACGCGAGTTTTTATTAAGGGGCAAATTCGTTAATGAAAAATGCCGCAATGCTTGAAATCGAAGTTCTTGCTCCGTCTAAATGGCGCTTAACAAGCAATTCATCTAACCGAAAGTTTTTTTTGGGCTTCGTAAAATGTGCTGAAAAATATAATTTTTATAGACGAACAGCAAGGACTAAACCTTTCGTAGTGAAATGTTTAGTCTGAAGTCGTGAAAAAACACCATCTATGTTGAACAAGAAAGAGATAGAATGCACTAATTTTTTTCGATCTTTCAAGCAAATTATGTCAATGTCCACTCATAATGTACAGTCCATGCTCAGTCTATGTTGAAATATGACATACAATTCCACTTGAGCATTTAACCATTTTATGATAAAAGAAGAACTGCTAAATGACGTTCTTAGAAATTCACAAACTGAATCACTAAGTAATGTTGCTTAATGTGGTTGTTTTAGACGAGTATGTTTTGTTTTAGCATGTACACGAGTGTTTTGTCTAAATTATTTTTGGTAGGACACCTTTAGGAGTGTTGTGGAAAAAGGGCGTTGTTTTTTCTGAGCTTAATTTTCGTGATGCTCAGGCCAGACGACCGTAATTTTTTGAGTCTGTTTCAAAGGTCGAAAAAAATTTTCGCGACGTAATATGAGTGGTCTGCACTGTACCAAAACTGCTCTGTGAGACGCACGTGGAACACGACGCGCTATGGATCCGGGCATGGTTCATGATCGGACGGCAAGTTATCAGTAGACCCATTACTCGCTGCCCGAATGCCCCGTGCTTACGGATTAAAACTTCCCTAAACCTAAACACTGTTTCCCTAAACCTACAAGGTCATAATGACCTTTGACATCCACTCACATTTTAATTTTTCGTCTTGTATTTCTAAAACCGTTTCAACATACACCCAAAAAGTGATCTAGGTCATATTTATATTTCTTCCTAACCTACGTCAATTTTCATTTGTCAGAAATCAAAAATAGGTACAGCCTGTCTCTTTCCGGTAAATAAATTATGTCGGAAATATTTCCTTTGCGGATTTCATGTTCCATTTTTATAAGCTTTTTGGTAGAAACGCGTAGGTCGGTACTACGGTAATAATATCTATTATACTGTGTTGGTAACTCGCTACTAACCAACAGATTTTTTTTTTTACCATAGATGTATAATTATTGTAGATTAGGCGAAAGGAGTATTCATAATAATATTGAGAACCACGTAAACTGTACTTTAACAATAAGGTACTTACGGTGATTCCTTCGTAATTCTAAAGTACAGTTTGACACTTTCTCAACTTCCAACACTCAAACCAGAAACCGGGTCTTTGTTCAAGTTTAAACTAAGTAATTATCATTGATGATTATAAGTCTCCGTTTGATCCAAATTTAAATGTAGGTAAGGATAATTCCCTGTTTCTGGCCAGCGCACAAGTTTCATCATCATCTCAGCCGTAGGACGTCCACTGCTGAAAATAGGCCTCCTCTTTTGATCTCCACATATACCTGTTGGAGGCGACCTGCATCCAGCGGCTTGCGGCGACCTTTATAAGGTCATCTGTCCACCTTGCTGGTGGACGTCCTACGCTGTTTACCGTTTTTTATTGTAAAGCGTACTTGAAGTATGTACGCTGTACGGCGTTTATTATAAGGAAAATGAAAAATGACTCTATTGTATGTACGCAAGAGGAACTATTTTTTTTCCATCAAATTAATGATCTCTTCACTTTTTTTATTTAAAGATAGGTTCGAGTTCGACCACTATCTCGCCTGGTAGGCGAAGATGTGCTCGACAATGAAGCACGCTTGTCTAGAAGTAACCTGTTCACTGATTTGAAGACCCCTACGTGATAGCTGTCGGGAATTACAGTTGCAGGGAATCTTAGCTGTGCGTACAATAAAGGTGTTGGCAAAACGCTTTGTACGTACCGGTGGGATGGCCACCATAAATAACGATGGCGAATTTCCGTACGTCTTGTAGACCGATGATGGAAAAGAGCCAGGCGGAATCAAGTTGTGCAGTTCCATCACACATCACAATAACTTGAAAACTTGTGATAGGACTTTAGAAGTATTGGTGACCCGGACTTACGGTCGTAAGTACGACTAGCCTTTTATTTTATCGTGGTAAAATCATCAATTGAGTTCCCCCACCCCGGGCAGGGCGGAAGGGACTGTCAGACTTGTACTGACTAAAATCCACGGTGTCCTTCAATAGCCGTTTATGTTCCGGGGTCACTGTAAGGAAATAAACGACCTACGACCTCGGCAGGCTTTGGCCCTGTCATTTTTTGCTGACGCTCTTTGAGGCGCGCGTGGAACACGACGCGCCGTCGACCCGGGCATGGTTCATAGTCGGACAGCGAGTTGCCCTGGGTATGACTAGCCTGGCGCAATTTTTTAATCACAATTTTTCTTAAAAGTGTAAAGGAAAATATCGTAAGGGGAACCAAAAATTCAACTAAAGTCATGGAAACTAATAAATTGGCTTATTATTCCATTTTCCAGCATACCTCAGGACATACTTCATCCATAACCTCGTTTGGCATGGAATTAGTAAGTTCGGTAACAGAATGTTTGAGAGCAGCTAAGCCGCGTTAGCTATCATCAAGGCTTATTGTCGACATTGTCCTAAATATAACCTTAATGCACTTCCAATAATGTTTAGAAATAAAGTAGATTATAAAATCAAGATGAATAATAATCAGTAAATATTTTTTGAAACTTTGGGCGTTTAAAATATTGTGTCGATTCCATTGAATTTCATTTGTCAAATTTCATATTTGTTAAATTTCATGTTTAACATTGATCCATTCAAACCACCGACGGGTTTGGTTACCACACCCTACTATAATTTATAAAACGTCAATTCTACAAAACCAATAATAAATTATGCCGGCCGACAATCGCAACATAATCTGCATAACCCATCAACAATTTATTGAAATCACGAACTGAAACATTCAATATCCTTTCGCAATTTCGAATTAATATGCAAAATTTTGCATATTCTATTCCACGGTACAAACGAGCAAAAACTGTGATGAAGGCAATAAATTAAAATTGTATATGCAAAACTGCAAAGCAACAATTTCTGGATAAAAACGAGAAAAATGGATAAAAGTTGCGCATATTCACTCATCAGTGTGCGTGTACACAGTGTACACGTACACTGATGAGAGCAAACTAAGTTGTTGGAAACCTATGAATAAATTTCACTTGTTCCCTTTTAACTGATTCTTTCATGCACTGCCAAAATGTGCCGATAATCCATATAGGGCCGGCTCGCATATGGTGGGGGAGAACTCAGAGCATTTTTTATTGACAAACTATTATCGACATTGTCCTCATTAAAATAATATCCAAAATCATACATTAACACAGAATTATAGATGCTTTTTTTTTCATCGTGGTAAAGACATCTATCATCGGACTACAAGACGTACGGCAATGCGCCATCGATATATGGTGGACATCCCTCCGCGAATGCTCGTCAGTCAGGGAGGTAGTGTTGTAATGTAATGCTCAAAGTCGAATCTTTTATGTTGTCCCTAGATACGGCGTAGCATGTTATGCTTTAACGTCACTGACTAGTTCAACGACCTCAAGAAAATAATATTATGTTCGTGAATAGTCCGAAATAATACAATTCCAGAGATTTCTTCTATTTTTAAACGAATTAGGCAGTGGTCCGACCGCCGACGAACGAGTAACGAGTAGAACTAGAAGCGGGTGCAGTTTCAATAGTTTTGTCGCGGGCTATAAGCGAGTGTGCAAGTGCGACGATCGATTACTCGCGCCACTCGCCCGCGGTTGCTCAGTCCTGTGCAAACCTGATCTAGCGAGCCGAGCGAGCATCGCTGAAAGAGTATCGCTGAGCGAGTTTATTTTGAAGGCTCGTCGCTCAGCGACAAAACTAGTAAAGCGAGTCGTCACCGGCAGTGTGAACAGTCAGAGAGCAACTATTAATATATGCATCTCTTTCGTTTACACGGAATGTACATTTTATTGTGCGTTTCTTGAGAGAGGAAATCGCCGACAGTTACTCGTTTTCTCACCGCCACGCCGCCGCCGCGCCGGTCGGACCACTGCCTCACGGTGTGTAATTTGAGTATAATGAAATAGGTTTTATATCAAAATAAATAACGTTATTTCACTCTTTTCAAATGTTAATAAGCTCCTCGTCAAGGCGACGCAAGCACAGACGCAAGTCTCCGATACCTTACGACTTTGACATCCATTGACGCGTGCCTGTGTACTAGCCTCTATGGATTTGTATTGCGTTAGTCACCTGAATACCGAAGACGTAAGGTATCGGAACTTGCGTTGCCTAGTGTTCGAAGTCTTGATATTGATTTGCTCGTGATTGTACAACCTACACTATTTATTTTGATGACAAAGACGTAGGTTGTAGATAGATAATCTGTTTGAATTTAGCCATATTGTAACATTTGTCTCACCACCCACATGTCCTGAGTTCAATGTGATTAAAATAAAATATTACAGTTTACACATCAGACGAAACCGTACATTTATATGATTTGGGTTTACAGGACTGTCTGGGTCACGGGACGGTTTCAAAAAGGCACCGTTGTTCCTGGAACGCAAAGGGCAATTAAAGGAACGTTAAAGTTTTGTTAATATGAGTCTGACAGTCCCTTCTGTTATGCTTTTCTGAATAATTTCGATACAAGATCCAAGACAGTTAAAATCATTCTCCGGGACATGTTGATATTCATTGTCTTGGCGATTTTCTGGTGGTTGCCACTGTTGATTCTGGCTTTCAGGAGTTGCTGTGGTTTAGGAATAGTGCAGAAGGATTATGCCAAACGAAAAAAAAAGCGTCCTCGCCATTCATGGCGCCATTTGATAATTTTAACACCAATAAAAAGGTCATATGATTCAAACTGATTTACAATTCAATACATGGATAGATAAAGTCCATTCCCTCTCTGGGTTCCCTACTTTAAATCCTTTTGAACTAACAAAATCCATCCTTAGAATAACCCAGAAATCAACCCGAAAATCTACCCACCCGTCATATTTGTAAAACCTCACACGTTTGAAATCGATTAGCCACAAAAAAGGGAAATAAGAAAAGCGGGAGAAAGATTGATGCTGAGGGTAGGCCGAAGGTTTTTCTAAAGCACCCCCACGTTAAGGGTTAATAATGATGGCTCTTCAAAGGGCCTCACGTAATACTGAGGTAACACTGAAAAAGTACCTGATAATATTTTAGTCTGAAGACTGTTTTCGTAAGATCTGCGTAAATGAAATAATGGAGAAAGAGGAAAACAGTTAATTTACTGTGACATTTTCAAGGAAGATCATGATAGCAGTATTTGGGTGTGTTATGTGATTGACATATTGGCGCGAAATACGACGCGCCACCGTCCCGGGCTTGGTCCTTGGTCGGACGGCGAGCTACCCATCACTCACCGTCCGCAAACCCGCTTCGCCGCTTTGCCCTCTGTTAATCAGAGGGACACGCGTTGGAGCATCCACACGACAGGCTATTCGCATACGGGCAAAGAGACCACTTATTAGGCACACAGTGCCTACGGAAGAGTTTTTGCCCGCATCCCAGGGTGCACCGGCCCGAAAAACTGGTCTTCCCCCCGGACGTATTCGAGAGGGAACTCCAGTCCACGGGCGCACGTGGAGGTTTCCTGTCATAGAACCACATTCAAGGTGTACTTCAATAGCCCTTTACGTTCCGGGGCTACAGTTAACTGATAAGACAGTCCCGCGACCCCGGTAGGCTTTGGCCCATAATCAGATCTAAAATCCCAAATTAAAGTGGTTTCAAGGTGGCGCTATCATCAGTGAAAAGAAGGCTAAGGAACGCTATTACTATACGGCTTCAGATGGAACCATTAAGAACTGGAAACACTTGGAACTTTGGTTGTTATTATTATTATATTAGTTATTATTTTATTACTTGGGTACCTGCATCTGGTTCTATAAGCCTTGCATTGATTTTCCACACATACGAGTATACTTGTTCATTTAGGCGTTTTTTCAAATGGCTGTTACGATTAGTCGGTACAGTTCAAATTGCAACGATTAATCGACAAGTGTGTATGAGAAAAACTGTTCAGTTTGTTCGATTTTTTGTAACGATTTATCGTAAGGTGTGTAGCAGCCATTACACGTATACTTTTTGTAAATAAACGAATCAAGTTAAAATTACACATTTATTGCAGGACAAATTCCAAATAAAATACAAACAGAAATAACTAAGCAATTAACATTACAAACAATATTTTCACAACGCACATGATAAAGCTGTACCTATAAAGTTGATTTTCCTATAACTATGTAAAGTTAGGAGTAGTTCACTTCGTTTTTATAACGTATTCTATGGGCCAGAAGAGGAGACAGGGGATGCAGCATAATGTTAAGGCGTAAAACGCTGGCACGTAGTCTTGGTACACGTCTTTCAACAAACCTGTAAATAAAACAATAAAATTATTATTGGAACGAAGTTCCTTATTCTTCCTTATGTAAGGGGGCTGGACGGAAAAAAATCTTAAAAGTTGTCACGACACTTTTTCCGACTGCGCGACGCAAAAGAAGGGTAATGTGTTTATTACCATGGAATGGAATGGAGTGGAGTGGAGTGGAGTGAAGTGGAGTGGAGTGGACCGGACAGGACCGGACCGGACCAGACTGGACTGGACTGGACCGGACCGGACCGGACCGGACCGGACTGGACTGGACTGGAGTCGCGACGATTATTTTTGTTGAGTGTATACAGTAACTTCGTTCCATCCGGGTGTCCCTTGACACCTCTCAAGTTTTTTATTTTTATGTAGGTAACTGTAAAAGCTCGAACTTGTCATCCTCTTGTGGAGCGACACTACTCACGAAATAAATCAAATGACAGATAGTCGCATGGCTCAAGAGGTGATATAAGGTCCTTGGCTGTACCATCGCAGGTACAATTATAATTATACAACGTGTAACGTTAATAGCGCAAAACCTCTCGTGGGGTAACTCAGCCCATGTTACTGAACAATGTTCGTTCTAAGACTTTTGGAAAACCGCAAAAAAAAGGTTTTTTATACCTACTGATGGGCCCGATCAATTTCTCATTTTGTATGAAAAAGCAATTTTTTTTTGCGGTTTTCCAAAAGTTTTGGAACAAACATTGTTCAGTAACATGAGCTGAGTTACCCCATGAAATGTTTTGCGCTATTTACGTTACATGTTGTTTATGTGGACGTAATAATAACATTTTCCCAGCGAGAATACCTAATACATATCCTTTTATACAAAGGACTCAATCAAGGAGTTAGAACCACTAATCACAACCTTGGTCATTAATATTATTTTCTTTTTCCGTATCAAATGAAAAAATTGTAAAAGAGTATTCTAATTCTAAGATAATAAATCACTATACTATATTATGTACTAAGTAGGTTTATTCTTATTATAAGATAACAATCACTACGCTATATTATGTGCAAAGTATAAATAAAGTTATCATTTATTATTTTCCAGAGATAAGAATTTTCCATCGTCAATTAAAATTACAAATGTACAATAAGGTGATCAAATTGTTTATTGATAGATTATAATAAGATAACACAAACTATTCTTATCTTATTATTACTGTTTAGAAGATAATTTACACACTTTTCAGGATACGAGTTGCATGTAATTGGACTAGTGTGGGACAACGTTTAAAAAATTAAAATGATACACATACATCTTATAATGCCTCGTATATAATAAAATATATCGTATTTATGTACAATACGAAGGGTTAATTTATTGCTTTTAACATTTTTAGGGTTGGCGTGTCTAGCCTTCAGTTTTCACGTTTTGTGACGTAAAGTAAATGGGAAATGACGAAAAAGGTATTCTTTCGTTCACTACGGAGGCTTTTTCGTTTTCCATACAATTAAATATTAACGTTACATTTTTTTCTGTTTAAAACGTTTGCCCCATACTAGGAAATTTTCCTGTGTGCGTTTAGAAACATAGAAACTCACGTACACAAACACTCAGACCCGGAACAACTACCGTGTGGGAATCGAACCCGCAATTCGCTGCGCAACAGTCCAATCGCTCAGCCACTGAATTATACTCTTCAAGTCCGCGATTTAGCACAAGTTTTACGTTTTTTTTGTCCACAGGCTATTTACATTTCAGTAAGTAGTTATATCTACAGTGCCCCTTGGTTACACTCGCTGTCGGACAATCGGAAGCCAATTAGCCGATATAAAAGATAATTATCTATACAGTATCAACATACAGTAATTCAATTGTTATGTTATTTAATTATCACAAGATAATTAAGTATATTTTAAAATTTTCCTATCGCACCTATCTGGAAAAATTTTAAATAGTCGTTTGTATTTGAATATGAGTTTATCAATACAATAACCTTTTTTTTTTAATTTGCAATAGGGTGTTCCACTACGAGTTTTAGCCGTCAATGGCGCTACAAGCGCATAACGTAAACAAATTCAGGTATAGCTCCGAGTGTGTGGTATAGTGGTAGTATATTTGACTGGCCTTTGGTCTAGTGGTTAGTGAACCTGACTGCTATGCCGGAGGTCGTGGGTTCAATTCCCACCCAGGACAAATGTTTGTGTGATGAGCACAATCATTTTTGTTCTGTGTCTGGATGTAATTTATCTATCATATGTATGTATTTAGAAATATATAAGTATGTTTTTATCAGTTGTCTAGTACCCATAACACAAGCTCTGCTTAACTTGGGACTAGATGGCGTTGTGTGATAGTTGTTGAATATTATTAATATATGTCAAGTTCATCTGAGCCGAGCTTTGTGTGAAACCTCCCATTAGATAATATCGTAGTAATTATGACCATAGGTATGTATGAACGTGGACGAGGACAAAGGACTTTAGGATCGTAGCAGTTGGCGATCTCTGCTAAGTTTAGTATGTACCGTAAAACATAGCAACTTTGCCCTCGACATTTGACTTTGCCCGGTTGTGTATTAACGGATATCTGTAATTTGAGCAAAGTTGCCAAATGTATAAGATTTTTTGCCCGCACTACAAGCACTAATAAAATTGAATTCAATCGAGACATGACGAGGATTATAAAAAAAAAACGATAAAGTCTAAAACAAAAAAACAGCGTTCCAATTGCGTAACACATTTTATGTCAGTCCAAGTGGTAAAATAAAATCTCGTAAAATATTTTTTTTTAGGGATCCGGTTTAAAAGAACTCCGTACCCCTTAATGTGGAGTATCATTAAATAAGTTTCCATTAACAATTTTTTGATAAAAAAATTCGTTTTTATTAAGCTTTAGTCAAATGCAACAGCTCTTGTAGAACCATCAACCATTTTTCTTAAACTTTAAATGCTTCATTTTTACTTGAAATACTTAGGTATTAAAAGAGTCGACAAAACGTAAAAGAAAAACTCACGATCAAAGCTCAAACGAACTCTTCACCTGTGTTTCTTATAGTGTGTTTTTCAAAGAACAGCAATGCATTTCCTGGAAACGTTCCCAGCAAACGTTCCGTTTAATATAAATCAAAGGCTTTTCATACCTGGAAACTTCACTATGTGACCACGACATCAATGAAACTGTGACGGTGCACTCTTTTTACGTCTTGCACGCTTTTCTAACCCATGTACTCTTTTATGTAAACAGTAATTAATAATACTCATAATGATAAAAAAATTAAATAATATTAACAAGATAATAACGGTAACAAATATTAGTTACTGAAAATTGCACAATTTTTTACTAAACTTAATTTTCAAGACACTTGACAGATGAAAGTCATTGCCGTTTTTTTGTTCTAATAGTGGTCACATTAGTACGCAAATATCCAGAAAAACTCGATCTTCTTCTTTTATTGCAATGAACGATCAGCTTACAATTATTATTTATAACTTTACAACGGGGTACAACAGTAATAGCAATCAGGGAGTAATTAAAGTCCTTTGCCTAGACCGATAAATTCTGGGAAGGTTGCTTTGAACGGTGCGCTGTTCAATGTTCATACAATTATTTTACGTTCGAGCAACTGTATCGATTTCATTTTAAATTCGATATTTTTGCGCTCGAATTAATTGGTGTGGGATGAAAGAATAATGGTGGGTTTAAACTGTCGGTACTTCTATAAAAATTAGTGTGTCAATCCACATGCAACGCGGATGGAATTTCATTTTTTTCATATTCAATGCAAACAAAAAATCAAATCTTTCCTCTTTGTAATATTAGTATAGATTACGGACACTAACACCCTTACAACAAAAACTTAAATATCAGTGTTGAAACCTTGTCTTAAAAAAAGTGTAACTGTAAAACGGACCTAACGTCATAATCTGTCATTTTTTTTGACAAGTTATCAACAGACGTTTAAAAGTTTTTGTGGCACCACAGTAAGTGATATAACAAAGTGTTAACTATTATAATAAGCATTCTTACCTATTAATGGAGAAAAAGTGACATTAACAGTGCCCGCAGCCAGCATGGAAAGTGCGTATGCCCCAGGGAAATCCTCGTGAGGCACATGGTTGGAGATCAGCAACGGACTGGCCACGTGTAGCCAAGCCTTTAACACTCCCAATACTCCAGTCACAGTTGCCATCCAGACGAACTCGGTGATTTGTAACATTACTACAAGAAAACAGTTATTGTTGATGATTAAGGCCCGACGCTGCGTTACGCGGATGCACGCGCGGTTCTATACAAAAGTGCTCCGTCGCGGGGACCCGTGCGGGGACCCGCGCGGAACCACGTGCGGGGCCACGCGCGGAGCCACGCGCGGAGCCACGTGCGGGGCCACGCGCGGAGCCACGCGCGGGTCTACGCGCGGTGCCTGCCAGCGGTAACACACACGGGCTTGTTCAGTCAATAAGGGTGCTTATACACGGTGCATGTAAGGGTCGATTTATACTAGCGCAGAGTCGAACTCTGCGCTAGTATAAATCGACCCTTACTGGAGCAAACAGAGAGAAATTTTTTTTTTTTTTGTATGAAGGCTTTCGAAAAATTCCTCCGATGCTGAAATTTGGAATATGGCATCTATAATCTGTATCACCTACTCTCAAGTAGGTGATACAGATTATAGATGCACAATAATCCAACATTTTTTTAGCCGAGAAGTTCTGTTTTTTTACCAAAACATGAAAATTGCATATGTATAGCTCTCTGCGAAAAAATCCTCAGTCTCAAATTCTTTTTGTAGGTATTTGTTTAAATGAAATAATAGGAAAAAAAAAGTATAAGTTAGAATAGGAAGTATAAACATCCAACAAATGTTCGATTTCAGTGTCACTCCAAATCAACTTTTTACATATCGCGCTTTAACTTTAAATTGAAATAAAAATCTTCAAATTGAACTAGCGACACTGCGTAAATCGGTCTCCGCGACGGGGACCGTGGCATACCCACGGAAACCAGCCGCGTATCCACGCGCGTGTCCCCGCTGGGCGCCACGCGCGGGGCCACGGACTGGGCCACGGACGGGGCCACGCGCGGGACTACGGACGTGGACCCGCGACGGTTGCCCGTCGCGGGGACCCGTTTAACGCAGCGTCGGGCCTTATACTGTTGTTTCTAAACGCTTACAAACCTAATCGAGGTATTGTGTGTTTAGCGTGTATTTGCTTAGTTTTATTGCCCTATATGTACCTGTTAAGGTTAAGTCTTTGTTTATTTTAGGTTTTACTCTGAGTTCTTTTTTCCACGTGTTTTCTGTCTACATTTCACAATGGACATGATTTCAGGACGAACCATGAATCAATTATCTTCTTGTGTTAAGATTCCTTCACAAATATTTTAAAGACATGTTATCTAATCGTCTCATCTAAATATATTGACTTCAGGAAAACAATATCATGTAAAACGTAGACAGCAAACATTTAATGTCAAACATAAAAACTTAGCGCAAAACCAAAAACAAACAAAGAAACCTAAATTCTAATTTCAACTAACAAACAAGATAATAAAACAATGACTGACAAATAAACAGGGTTATATGTTAACTATTGACAACATCAAAGATCAATAAATTAATATTTTTGAGAAAAAAACGAACCGATTTCAAAAACAACATAAAAAAGCGTAAAATAACTTTTTTCGATAGTCTATACCTTTGTTTTTTATTTTCATTGACTATTGCCACCGGCTTATCGGGATATCCATTATAGTTCTATACTAAAACATACTCCAGAATTCAACAAACAATTCTGAAATCTGCATCAAAATCGGTTCAGCGAAACGCGAGATAATCACGATCAAACATACATAGTTACATACACGAACGTTGAACTGTTGATTTTATGGTATAAGTTCTTGTTGTCTTGTTATAACCTCAGATCAAAGAAAAAGTCAGATAGAGCGCTCAGAACACGCGAGTGGGTCCACCAAAGGTAGTACAAAATCAAAATCAAATACAAAGTCGCGACAGTACAAAGCTACGCGTCGGCGTCCGTCGTACCAAGCTGCGCGTCGTTGTTGTTGTTTGCCAAAATATGCCGTCACGTATCTTTAACCATTGTAAAAGTTGTTCTCAAAAACAAAGAAAACATTATGGAATATAATTCGATTTGATTTTGTAGGTATTACCTAACTTTGGTGGACTCACTCGCGTGTTCTGAGCGTTCTATCTGCCTATTTCTTTGATCTGAGGTAATAACTATTAAAAGTACATTCACCCCATGCAAGGGTGTAAATTTTTCACAAGTTACCCTATATTCTTACCTAATCTGATAAGGAAAGTGAGCAGTGTCGCTGAATAGTATAATGCTCTCGTGTTGATATGAAATATACTGCTGATGAGAGCCAGAGCAAATCTTCCACCAACATCTGCAGCAGCGCAAATTGAAATGCACATTGCTACTTCAGTCTGAAAAGAGAGAAAAGGAATGTTCAAGTTTGATGCTATTCTTTTTTTCTATGTTAGCAATGTTTTCGACGGCGCGTTGTATTCGACGCGCGCCTCAGCCTCAGTGTTCGTCAGCATGATGACGGGGGGCCCCTCTCTAGAGATCCAAAGCCTGTCGGGGTTGCGAGACTCTTTCCATTACTGTGACCCCGGAAGATAAAGGTCACCGTGGATTTTAGTCAGTACGAGTCTGACAGTCCGTCCCGCCTTGACCGGGTTGTGAGTACTCATTTTGATGATTTTACCACGTAAAAAAAAGTGTCAGCAATATTTGACTGAAAAAATCGAATACATCCGTCATTTAGAACATGAAAAAATATTGGACACGTGTTTTTGCTATATTACGTAAACCAAATTCTTCTTCATGAAAACTCCCAACTCGAACCGAGCCATGGTTTTTTTTTACATTTATTGACCTATCAATAAATGTAAAAATAACCGGCCAAGTGCATGTCGGGCCACGCACAGTGTAGGGTTCCGTAGTTGCCCATCAAAATACTTATGCGAACTAACTAAACTGATTCGCTGAATTTAATTTTAAAAAGAAGAATTTTCAAAATCGGTCCAGGAGTCTTTGAGAAATCGGGGAAAATACATAAGAAAAAAGATTACAACGAATTTAGAACCTCCTCCTTTTTTTGAATTTAGTTAAAAATAGTTGACGATAAAAACCTACCTATCCCCAAAAAACATACCTATAAAAGCTGTAAAAATAAAGTTGACAAACTTACATTTGCAGTTGTCTCCGATACATTTTGTTTAAGAAAATATGATATCCAAGTACATTTTATAAGTTGGTCGTCTATTACTCGTAAAGTTGTAAAGCCTACTTAGTCATGATAATTTTCTTTTAAACTTCGTTATATATACTACTATTGTGAATTTTTTCACACCCCGAAACATAACCGTTTAGCTGGTAGAGGGGGGGACACTCGAATCGAGCAAAATTTAGCACTTTAACCTTCTATTGGTGACGTGCCGTCAATTTGACACCTATTAACTAAAACCACTGAATATGTGTCGAACAACTGTTTCCCCTCACCTGCACTTCTCAGTAGCTGCATTTAGCTCAGTTTGGCGTCCGATTTCATAAAAATTGGTCATTGCAAACGCACAGATGATGAGATATAGGATACCTGACGTCAATTTGACGTCACGTCACCAATAGCACAGTATAAATATCTACAGTAGTTGATCTCGGCCGCATGATAGAAATAAATACCTACAGCCGCGCGGTACGTAAACATGCGTTAGGGCTGTCCGACCACTGTGCGACGCAGTGCGCACACTCAAACACGGAGCGAACTATGTACGCGCGAGCCCTAGATAAACTGTAATCTACGTTCCTAGAATAATATTCATGACTGTGATATAGTTTATGTAGTACACTGAATATACGTTGATTGTACACCGTACCGTAGGTAAATGAAGCTCACTGCTTCATTTCCGTGCCCGCCGACAATCCCACCGCGCCGTTACACCATGACTTTACTTTGAATAATACAAACTAACAAAACACACATGCACTGGAGTTTTAACACAAGAGTAAGTAGGTACCTACCGTATCATGATTCATTCAGAACCGCCTATAAGTTATCTTTTTAACTTGCCTCAGTAACTTTCCTTTACTTTATTCATTTTACTGTATTTATTAACCCAAATACCCTTTTTTTCGTGATATAAAGGAAAATACATAACCTTTAAAAAGTCACACATTATGTACCTACCTACTAGCACGGCTACTAGCTACTAGTAAGTAAAATTATTTTATAGTTAGTAGGTACTCACCTTTCAGAGGTTGCAGGTAATTTAAAAAACTTATGCCTGGATGCGTTATTGTTGACGTTAAACACCCAAACACAGCACAATATTTTCTAATTGTCATATTTGCTAAAAAAAAACAACGCACCGTCCGTTCATCACTACGGTACGGCCGTGACTGTCTGCGCCTCAAGCGCGCCCCGACATCGAGTCACGTGGTATAGCTCGCGTTTCGTCCGTTTGTATGAAGATCAAATACTGTAGATATTATTACCGTGCCAATAGTGTCCGTATTTTATACTATTATCAAGTTGTAATTTTTCATTGAAAATTAATCCAAATGACGAAGATTACGAGTATGAACACTGAGATTTTAAAACAAAGTAGCAGTAATGAGTTTGAACAGAATCACTGAGTGGAATCTGATCGTAACACGAAAAGTGACCAGAAAGTCCAGAACCTGACACGGACTCCGAGGATGAGTTTTTTAGTAATTTTAAAAATGATAGGGTTTTGTTGCTCAATAAGTGCCGCAAAAAATAAAAAAAGAACATCACATCTATACAAGTAGTGCAATAATAATCCTGCCTTTATTACCTAAAAAAAACCCACTCCTCACCAAAATTAATCTTTTTTTTTTCCACTGTAGTAGTATGTTAAAACATATTTTTTTTATTACTTATTAAAGTATCAATAAGAACTGATCGTTGGATTTCATTTTGATTTATTTGTTTAATTTTATCTTCATTGATTTCAATATCTACAAAATTGCAACGTGAATATTAATACTAAGTTTGTGTTAAAATATACGTAAAATTTTCTATTGTAATAATACACCGTGTTCTTCACGTTATCCATAAACTTTAGCAAATACTTCTATGGCTTTTACAAATCAAATCCAACAAAGGAAGTAGTACTTAAAAAGGCTTCGTTACAAAGATATTTGTAATTTCATTTAATGAAATTTAATTGAGCTATGCAGTGAGAAAGTATCTTAATTTGGCCTATGTTGCCGCTTAGTGCAATTAAAATGATAAATCTATCAAATAATTGCATTTCATTTGCACGTACGAGAGGAACCCGAGAGTTAGCGAAGAAATACGATCATTTGCGATAACGAATCTTTCAAAGAGATTAAACTGGTCGCTATGGATACCTAAGTTGTTATTTGTCATTGTTTGTCATGCATGATTTTAACTGTCAGGATTATTGTTTATTGTAATTTGCTTTTGGGTTTCCGACTAATTTAATCAATCATTTTGATTACAACTTTCACTATGCCGCACGAATATTTTGCTCAACACCAAGCTGATATTCACTTCGTCTACGGTTTCTGTGACGGAAATGCTACAGCAGCTGTGCGAGAGTACCAACGGCGATTCCCTGGTCGGCGCGTTCCTGATATACGAACATTTATTAACATACACAGGAGATTTTGTGAGATCGGAATTAGACCACGCCGCCCTGAACGAGCAATCAATTTGAGCGTCGCTCAAGAAAACAGAATAATGAACCTTATTATTCATGATCCTACACTCTCAACGAGACGCGTTTGGAGAATCGTGGGTGTATCTCATAAGCTAGTGTGGAAACTGTGGAAAAGATATGGTTTGCATGCCTACCACTACAGAAAATCCCAAGGCATAATACCACCTGATCACTTCTCAAGAATTGTTTTTTGCCAGAGAATGAATCAAGAACTGATAAATAATCCAATACTGCTTCAAAAAATTCTTTGGATGGATGAAGCCCAGTTTACAAGAGCGGGAGTATTCAATTCCAAAAATCAAGTGCAGTGGCATGAGAGCAACCCGAATTTACATTGGCAGGCGTCACATCAAATTGAATTCTCTGTAAACATGTGGGCTGGTGTTTTTAACAATCAGCTGATCGGCCCTATTGAGATTCCCCACCGCCTAAATGCTGACAATTACTTAGAGTTCCTAAGAAACTTCACTAGCTTCGAATTTTTCGAACAAGTGGATCTTCAAACTCTGCGAACCATGTGGCTCCAACATGATGGGGCCCCTGCACATTATGGCACTCAAGTGCGTGAATATTTAAATGCAACGATTCCTGGCCGTTGGATTGGACGAGGTAGCACAAATATCGCATGGCCAGCTAGGTCCCCAGATCTGACTCCTTTAGATTTTTATGTCTGGGGAACCTTAAAGGAGAAGGTGTACTCCGTACAAATTCAGAACCGTGAACAGCTCTTAGATAGAATATCTCAGGCTGCTGAACAAATAAGACAAATGTCTGTAAATTTAAATGGCCAAATTAGGACTCGTTTGAATATTTGTGTCGAAAAAGAAGGTGGTCATTTCGAAAACTTTTTACATTAAATTTATTTTTGCTTTTTAGAGTTTATTTTTTATTAATAAAAATATTTTTGAATGACATTACGGCTGACGTAGTTGTCTAACCTACAGTGTTATATGGATCTTTGGACACTCCATTGAGGTTGACAGGAGAGCGCTCATTTGTGAAATGTATTGAAAAATAAGATGGTGGCGTTAGTTCTGATGTTGCCCACGCAACAAGTGTGCTTATAAATTATAATTATTCTACTCAAATGCATAAAAAAATATGCTGTGATTACCATTTATCTTAATTTGACCGAGACCTATCTTTTGAGAGTATTTTTACGAATGTACGTGAAGCTCTAAGCGTGGTCCCCAGATTGCGTGTAGAAAAGGTGAGCTGCCCCTCTTTTAGTCAATTTAAGTTTTTGAGATTGAATGTTCGTTACTTAAGCCGAAACGGCAGAATGGGAAGATAATTATGGTAGCCTACTCCCCTTCCCGTCGTTGGAGGTCCGGCGTTGCTTTAAGCCTAGACTAAAAATAAGGACTGCAGAAACGTTTTGCGAAGGCTGCATGTCGTGGGAAGAGGTTATCATGATTTGGTTATGGAATTTTGTTTTTTTTTTATTCCTCAATTAAAAAGACAATTCGAAATACGTATCTACCTGCTTGGTAGCCTTATACGTTCTCTTTAGATAAGTATAGTACATTGACAGTGCTATGAGGAACGAGATAAAAAATCAAAGAAACTGTTTTGACAAGTTTCAGCCCGCCAAATGTTATGAATGAAAATACGACGTTGCCAATTCGGATAAAGAGGCATGCATATCGGGTTATTTACGTCTAGGTATTTAGTTTGTATGAAAATTAACAAAAAATAAAAAATAAGAATTTATTAATGTGTCCATAATGAAAAATGCTTACTTCCGTGGTCTGAACATCTGGTCGAAGTTTATGTATATCGTCCGGAACACGGTGTATATAAAAAGTGTTTAATTTATGAAAGTAAGATATCTACTTGTAAATAAAGCCATTTGTTTCATCTCCATGCACTTAGTTGTCCTGAAATTCGGCTTTACAGAAGTACGTCAAAATGACGGTACGTCACCAATACTGTTACTCAATCTGACGTCACCAGTAGAAGGTTAAAGCTTAATATTTCACAAACGAATTTTTTTATCAAAAAACTGTTAATGGAAACTATCATTATTTTTTAAAGGCCTATTTAATGATACCCCACATTAAGGGGTACGCGAAAAAAAAAAATCCTCACTTTACGTGTAAGTACTGGAGGTACACTAAAAAAAAATATTTTACGAGATTTTATTTTACCACTTTTTCGGCACAACAAATCCGTATATTTACACCAAATTACAGCTCTCTAGTACTGTGCGTCTTTGAGCTAAACTGCGGACAGACGGACGGACGGACATGGCGAAACTATAAGGGTTCCTTGTTGACTACGGAACCCTAAAAACTAATTAGGCAGTCAGAGTAAAAAAAAACGAGAAAAAAACAAACGAGATAATTATGGGATGAAAGTACCTATACTTTCATCCCATAATTATCTCGTTTATTTTTTGACAAATTCAAATTGGTTTTTACCGCAATGGGTAGAATGCAAGGGACTGGCGAACGTAAAGTAAAGTAGCCAAAAAAAAACTGTCAATTAAAAAAAAAATAGTAGATATTTATTTTGCATGTGTAGATTCAATGTTTCTATATTCAAATAGAAACATTGAATCTATCATATACGTCGCATTTTCGCACTACAGTTTTCAATTATTGTCATTGAATCGAAAAAAACTCTATCTTGCGAAAAATATCTTTATTTATTACTGCCTGTGACTAAGCAAGTTGTTAATGTCACCTCTATGTACTTTAGTGCTATCTTTATGAGAGTATTTTAGGCCTGTGTGAATTATAGCGGTATTATTGTTACGACTCGTATATAACCATTTATTGGGTTTATATAAGGAAATTATAGTCAAGTTGCTTCGAACTCCGACTTCTCTCACTACTTTACTAGTTGTCATTTACCTTTAATTTAATTTTAATATATAATATAAAAAATTGTAAAAAGAATTTCTTTTTACAATTATCGTATTAAAATATGACCTTATTAAATTAAGCTTAAAATGGAAAGACGCATTTGAATCCCAAGTAACATGATTGTGGAAAACAAAAAAGTATAAAATTGTAATATTATCTACATTCTGCAAACAATAATCCAAACTGAATATAATATTTTGTGCCTTTCCCCAATACTTATTTATCTTAATTTTTATCGATTCCTAATTGGTAACGTACAGACAAACAAAGTTACTTCCTAATTTACGATTGAGATCGAGTTTCGATGAAGTAAATAATAATAAAGTATAACTTACTCTATCATAGCCATATTGAAACAGCAGCATCGGTTGTAAAATGAAGAAAGTGAGATCGGAAAAGTTGACGAAACTCTGTCCGAGGCAAATGTTGCAATAAACAGCATCTTTCAAGATCTTGAAGTTGAATATTTCAACGATTTTCTGTCTGTGAAATAAGAAAACAATACTTTTATTGCAACTCCCTGGCTTCACACTAGTAATTTTGAACGGGTGCTTTTTAAATCTACATTGGCCACAAAATTACTTGGTCAGCAGAGAATCAAAATATAAATTAAATTGATCAGCTAAATGTACAAAAAATTGGCCAAGCCAAGAAGTAGTTGACGGTACCCCGTTGGACAGGACTCCTATTACTGTCTGCAGGGTTTAAAATACAGAACCTTACCGAATCGAACCCCGGGGTGGGCACCCAAAAATAAAATACTCTTGACAAAACTGTGGCTGTAGTGTGTGTGTAGTAATTTTGTGACTCAGTTTATTATTTCCCATTTGGAACAAATAAGAAGTCTGTTTAGTACCGTCACTTGATTTTCTCTGTCTATTATTCGACAGCTCAATTAAAAACTTTTGTACGCACACATAAACCTGTAAGCCGCACCAAAATTTATTGCAGTTCAAAAGATATACGATTGCAGAAGCGAATACAGATTTAAGCAATTCATTTTTGTAATAAGGAAGATAATTATATTGTTTAAAGAAAGGTACTGTTACAAACTTTTTTTTATTCCACAGCTGGTAAGGCTCTTCCCTATACTTTAAGTCTTTGGATACAAGAGTAATGTCCACATTACTCTTGTATCCAAAGACTTAACACGTGTTGTTAGTCTTTTATTAGAACTTAGTGTATTCTCAGTTAATTATGTAGGAATTTTGGTCCAGGATTCACACTAAAGTAAATTTTAAACAAGCTCCAAACCATGCACGAATAAAAATTGGGTTAGGTATATTTACTGATGTAGATATGCGACTAATTCTCATATCTACATAGCATTTTGACAGTCATCACGACGTTACAAAAAATGTCTTTGTTTATAAACTGGTTTACTTAAATTGGAAATTACCTGATTTTCTCAATTGTTCCCATACTTCCAGCAAGATTCGTTTTCAGCGATTCTTCATTACTATCTTTGGAACGTAGCAAATCTTCATTTTCATGTCCTTTTCCGTTTTCTACATCATCTGCAAAATGGTAACAATATTGAATTTCATAAACAATTCATTTTAAAAAACGAACAAGTTCAAATGAAAAAATACTTGCTGTTCGAATTTTTCTCGGTACAGTCGTATCCATTTTCATCGCTAGCATGCCTGGAAATACGTGCAGAGATATTCCAGAGATGATGAGTAAAGTCCCTCTAAATCCGTAAATAGTCATTATTTTCTTCAGCAGTTGAGGATACCACATTAAAATTACTCCTTGGACTGCCTTACAAATACTCATGACTGTAGTTCTTTTTCTCACGAAGTAATGGTTCAAAGTCGAATAACACACTGGTACCACCATTCCGAAACCAATGCCTTGGAAGACTCCAAAAGTAATTGGAAGTTGGTTGGTATTTGTTATGAATATGGTGCTGAAAGATCCAGCTGATAAGAGAAATGCTCCTATAATTCCTCCGAATCTTAGTGAATATCTTCTTGTTATACTGTTGAGAATTATACCTGGAAAAATATAATTTATATAATTAACGATTGGGTTGCGTTTGATCACCATCTTGCCTGATAGTAAGTGAATATGTAGTCTACGGTGAAGCACCTTTGCCTAGAAGTAACTTATTCAATCTTGACTTGAAGGGCCCTAGGTTATACTGTCAGGGAATTCCACTTTATCATAGGGTTTATTATTTCATGAAAGTCTGGACTAGAATACAGTTCAGCATCTCTAGGGTGTGAGTAAAATAAATAAAATATCTAATCTAGTATCTTTAAACGAGCAATTCTTGTATATTTATTAAATATAATCAGGAACTCGGAAACGGCTCCAAGGATTTTCATGAAAGTTACAGATTAGGGGTTTTTGGGCTCAATGAATAGATTATCGGTCCCAGGTTCGCGAAAAGTTCGGTTCCCATGATATAGACATTTAAAAACCCGAGTGAAGCTCGGTCTACCAGACATTACTTAATAATATCACCAATCCAGACAAAAATTTTATGAACCGTTACTGGACTTATTCTTGCATGACTGATGAAAATATCGAAAAAATAAACCTTAAAGGCTAGTTTTGGAAGAAATTGTGTACATTTTTATAACAGCTAGTAAAAGTTAACGTACCATATTATTATTAGGTACATAACGTCATCTAGTTCGGTTAATACGGTAGATATTTTTATATTGTCAAACTTACCTCCAATGGCCAACATAATGGCAAACACGCCATGTGCAGAAGTTAAAGATTTGGCAGTAGATTGTGTTTCATTCATAAAATCATTGTAGATCAGTCCGAACGAATTGACGTGCCCAATACCAGCTATCTGTAAATATTTTATAAAGTTATTTTGGCATGATGAACATTTCTTAATCTTACTGCTGATGGGACCTCAGATCAAAGAAATAGAGCGCTCAGAACACGCGAGTGGTTCCATCAAAGTTAATACAAAATCAAAGTAGAATACAATTCGCGACAGTACCAAGCTGCGCGTCGTTGTTGTTTTTTTGCTAAAAAATGCCGTTTCGTGTCTTTAACCATCGTAAAAGTTGTTCTCAAAAACAAAGAAAACATTATGGAATGTAATTCGATTTGATTTTGTATTAACTTTGGTGGAGACACTCGCGTGTTCTGAGCGTAATCTGCCTATTTCTTTGATCTGAGGCTGGGACATAGATTTCCTCTGTGGGTTTCTACTCTCATTAGATGCCAGGCTACTTGCTACGATCGCAACATACTCTATCTCTATCCTCCCATACAAGCTAGTTATCATTATGGTTTAATCAACCTTTAATTTTCCCACTGCTGGGACACAGCCTTCTTATAAATGAGAGTGAGTGAACCATAGTCTACCAAACGAGCCCAGAGTGTGGTTAGTTCCACGTCAAATAATTATCTTCGAATTTTTGGTTCTAAATCATGTATATCACACTAGCGGTATTTCCCATTGATTTTCGTTAAAATGGTCTTTATACTCGTAATATGTTTGCATAAACGTGGTTTTAATTCCCTTTTACCTCACAATTTTTTCAGCTACCGTTTTGGGAGTTAGCAGTTAAGAGTAGGTAGTGATTAAATAAATAGGAATACACTTAACAAAAACAACAGAGTTGCACATACTACGATCCTTACATACTCTTTCCGTCTCATCCACATTCATACATCTAGCCATACAAGCCAACGTCGGCAGACGATCTCCGGCCAACGTAGGCGAAGATATGCGGTTGGCGAGTAATGCGACTCGCTGTCTGACCATGGACCATGGCCGGGTCAACGACGCGTTGTGTACCACGCGCTCCAAAGGGTGTCAGCATAATGAAGGGGACCTTTAGAAAGCAAAAGCTTGCCGTGGTCACGGGACTTTATCTCATTACCGTGACACCGGAACATTTGAAGGACACCGTGGATTTTAGTCAGTACGAGTCTGACAGTCCCTCCCGCTCTGCCTTGGGTGGGAGGACTCATTTGATGATTTTACAACACAAAGTAATTTCACGCTAAATGCGGTTAATATCGTCATAGGTACTTCGTGTAATACGTGTATCTTAAGATGAACAAAATCCGATAGGAACCGGTAGAGATAAATTAGCTACCCATTCTGCCAACCCGTAATCCGTTATTTCACACCTGGATGAATCACAACCGAAATGGGATCAAGATAAGAAAGACGACTTAAATTATATAACTGAATTTTGGGAACATTATTTTGATGTAAATCCCGGTAACATTTTGACAAACTTCAGAATCTTAGGATTTTACGTGAATTTAAAAACATTTCGATTTTAAAATTGAATCTGCTTGTTTCCCATGGTTTTGTTTTATTATTTTATTCATAGGCTCGTAATGATTGAGCGATTGATGGACTGCTGGTGCATCGCCGTATCGCCGATTTTATCCCACACGGACCAATATTTGTATGAGCTACAAGTATTTGAAGGTCTGGGTTGAGTTTGTATGTAGGCATCCACCAGAAATTCCTAGTGTAGGCCGATGTTTTTTGTCAAAAAAGGTTCGCAAGTCGCATTTGACCAATATCTCGCATAAAATTCTTAATATCTGGTTGACCGAGCTTTGCTCGGTTTTTAAAATGTCTATATCTTGGGAGCCGAGCTTTTCTCGAACCTGGGATCTTGATAAATCGATTCCTTGAGCCGAAAAACCCCTAATCTCTAACTTTCATGAAAATCCTTGAAGCCGTTTCCGAGATCCTGATTATATATAAGTATACAAGAATTGCTCTTTTAAAGATATTAGATATTTAAGTACTTAATCAAAGTTTCAAAATGAATATCTTTGACGTATAAAAATTGTATGTACATTTTGCCAAATATTACGCCAATGTGCTATAGATACTTGAATTTTGATTTAAAAGGCTCTTAATGTAAGATTTGTAATTACAATTAAAAACATGAAGAAATTGCTTAGTATTTTGACTGGCCTGTTGGTCTAGTGGTTAGTGACCCTGACTGCTATGCCGGAGGTCGTGGGTTCGATTCCCACCCAGGACAAATGTTTGTGTGATAAGCACGATCATTTGTTCTGTGTCTGGGTGTAATTTATCTATAATATGTATGTATTTAGAAATATATAAGTATGTTTATCAGTTCTCTAGTACCCATAACACAAGCTCTGCTTAGCTTGGGACTAGATGGCGTTGTGTGATAGTTGTGGAATATTATTATATTATATTATATTATTATATTATATTATATTATTTATTTGTGTACTTAACGTTAAATTTAATAATTGATTGGACAAAGTCAACATCAATTTAAATCGTTTAGATAGGACTGTTGGATTCAATTTCACAATTTAATTACAATTTTGGGGAACGAGCGTTTTCTTTGTTCACTTGTTTTATTTAGAGTGCGGAATTCGATTAATGAAATACTGTTTCATAATTGGACTGGTTCTGAAATTGTAGCCTTGTGGTTTCGTGTGACAATAAAATCTCGAGGTAAAAGCGTTGCACCAAAAGTCATATACAGAGGATTTTCGTCAAATCCAACGTTTAATAAATTATGAACAGTACAAATGAGAGGTTATTAAATAATATGATGAAATACATGTGTGAGTGCAATGAATAAACCTGCATTTTTCATAATTTACAAGCACCTGAGAAAATTTATTGTATAAAATATTTAAGTTTTTTTTATAGTGATAAAATCATCAAATGAGTCCATAAATTATATTACAGAATAACAAATCCAACCATTTAAAATGGTGACACAGTGGCCACTTTTATTTAGTGGCTATTCTTTTAATAATGATAGTTTCGCGTTTGACACTATCTCGCCTGATGGTAAGCGAAGATGTGGTCGACGATGAAGCACGTCTTACCAGAAAATTAGGATTGTTACTGACAAGGTAGTGAATCGACGAAAATCGGTGTTATTATTTTTATTCGACCAACTTCGATCTATCATTGCTCTATGTAGCGTTGAAACAACAATTAAAAACTGTAGTTTTTCTCTAGGACATTGCTACCAATACACGAGGCTTTTACTGTATCCTTAGAGAACTTAGGTAGGGGGGACTCCACGTCGACTGATCTGATCATTATTTTTATCATCATCATCTCAGCCATAAGACGTCCACTGCTGAACATAGACCTGCCAAATCAAATACTAAATCTAAAGAGATTTCCACATAATTTATACCGGTTGGAAGCGACCTGCATTATTTGTTTGTCATTTACTAAATTCCAAAAATATTAAATCTAACTTCAGTGTATAAATAGATTTATTGTCCATAATAATCATTTATAACATGAATGCATTTCACAATCCCATTAATCATATCATAATTAATACATACAAACAGCAATCAGTGTTTATCATGTTCTATGTGCCTTGTGTAATTACATCCAGCACAAGAAATACACATAATATTATAACAGAATAATATATACGTACCTAACTATAGGTATATATTGTTAAAGGAATACGATACATGCATTCAAAGTTAGTGATGCACAATACGATCTGAGTGTCGACACTTTTTGGTATCGATCGATATAACTGGATGCGATTCTCTTGTATTTATTTCGTACCACAAATACAATAAATGCTGGGATTGATAATTATAAAGTATCGGTATTTGTTTGATAAATGGGCGCTGTTCAGAATTTTTCAACGAAAGTTGGTAATTGGAGGAGCATAACTTCAAAGCAAAGTGGTTTTATAAGGCATTGAATGCATTGTGTGTCATAATCGTCATCAACTAATATAAATCAATTCCTTAAGTTTTGTCTAAACTTTTATTCAAAACGGTGTGATTTTTAATCTTTATAAAATATCGATACAAAATGTAAATATGGTGCATCCCTATTTTATGCGAACAAAGATACCTTTTCTTGATATTAACGTAAGTAATAAGCGCCATTATTAGCTTGTCATCGGAAGTTATATCAGGAAATAATACTGGCGATTTTTTTTTAATTGTTTATCAAATTGAAAGCATTGTTTGAGTATAAGAAAGGTTCCCACCTGTGTTCTAAAAGGAAATTAAGTAATTGTTGAGCTATAATGTGGTTTGGTAAACAAGAATCGCACTAGATATATTATATTATTACAGGAACAAGTTTGATATGAGATCCTACAGGTAATTAAAAAGCAATTAGAGCTACTTTTTAAGTAGTTATGTCATTTCTTTTGGCTCATGGTCCAAACTGGCCCTTAAGAGATGAGTACCATGAGCAAAGCTTTTTGCCCAACAGTGGGTTAGTTCAGCTAACAACAAAATATCATTCTGAAAAGTAGCCGTCATCACCTACAACTAAACAATATCATTCCAAATTATAAACATAAGTCTTCCTTGGACCAAATGTTACTTCCCTTTCGGGACTACAGACCATGCAATTACTTCAAGATTGATCATGAGGACATCCAATAGATAAAGTACACTTCCACTATGCAAACCATAGGTCTATGTAGTTGCAAAATGATTATCACGGACTGCAATAATATGGATCAAATTTTGGTAGAATCAACTGGCCTTAATCAGCAGTTAAGTATACTCTAGATTATTATTTGATCCCAAGTTAGCGGAATGATATCATTCCAAAGTGATTTTCATCATCATCAGTCTATAATATTCCCATTACTGAGACACAGGCCTCCTCTCTGTGAGAGGGACGGCGGCATAATCTACCACACGAGCCCGGTGCGGGTTGGTAGATTACGCATGTTTTCGAAGTTTTGGTTCTAGGACATTCCAGTTTCCTCATGATGTTTTCCTTCACCATTTTAAGAGCAATGGTATGTTGAAATAAATTACACAAAGTAATGCTAGCTGACTCTAATTAATAACCAGTAATAAAAGTTTTGAATTCAAGACCAAGTAGGTAAACAAAAGAGCATCACATATTCTGGAATATGTGATGTTCACTATTCTACTCGTATTTCTAAATTCAAGTTTGTGAGGACGGAATGTTTGAATTTTAATTGTAGAATGTTACTCGGCATGCAAACGATTATAACCTTTATTAAGACGTACGATAACGTCACAATGGGATAACTTTCAACGTCAAGCCGTAGGTAAACGTATCTCACAAAGAACCCAGAAATTGTATTAAGTTTTTCAAAATACAATTCAGATATTATTAATATAAAGTATATTTTGCATCGTCAACAAAATCATGCTCACTGTTAAAACAGACTCACACTGAATGTATAAATAGATTGAACCAATATAGCTCATAAGGCGTCAATAACCTAATAATTTAATATTATGAGTACACTTGTTTACAAACAATAGTATTCCAATTTTAAAAAGCATGACTCATTCTGTAACGATAAAAGCAAGATTCAACGAGACACTGGCAATGTAGACAAAACAATTTCCGCGGCAGATTAAAAAATAAACAATACTTACAAAAGTTAAGATAGTTCCGAATCCGACCGCGTAACCCCAGCTATCTGTGTCAGTTTTCGCCTTATCTGTGTCCAAAGAGTCTTCCTTTTTAACTTTTTCTGAGACATTTTGCTCCTTAAGTTCTTTTGTTTCATTCATTGCACTGAACTGTTCCACTGTGTCTTTGAATAACGTCGCAAGTGTACTGGGTGTGAGCCGGACGCGACTGATAAACAGCTGTCATGGATTGCCTTAGGACTTGGACACACATGCTCTGTTTTGTGTTTTTCGGAGTTGTGTTGGTAAGGGGCGCACATTCTGCGTTACGACTTTTTGTAGTGCGTTTCACAATGAATGGTTGATTTACTTTCGTATGATTATTTTTTTTAGATTCTAGATGAGTTTTGATAATTATAGCTCGCCAATAATGAGATGATAATTATAGTGTGTATATTTTATTTGTGATTGATAAATAATTTGAGACTATCTAAAAATATAAACAAGAAAATAATAAATGAATGAACATAGATTTTTAATATGTAATTGTTTATTTAAGGATGTGACGAAGGGAAAGACTACCAAAAAAATGAATGGATTGTGTACGGAATGATTTATGAAATAATACGGAGTAAATGATTCAGCAGTGACGTCTGACAGGGGAAAATGGGAGAAGAAAACGTGTTGCGTCGACCCCAAGTATAATGGGATAAGGGCAGGAAGATGATGAATGACTGGAGTAGGTATTCAATTTTAAATTCAGAAGGAGTAATCTCAAGATTATTGGAATGATTTCAGATTTAAAAAATAAATGCGGCCGGGTTTGATTTGGATTTATTTTGAGAGGTTTCAAAGCTCAGAGAGATGAGATTAAATATTTATTTTTCTGAACAAAATACATTTATTTTGTTTAAAGTTAGGATATTAACGGCTTTAGCAATTAGTACAAGATTTACTTTATTATTATTTTAGCTAAGAAAATCGCCAACCATCTACTATAAAATTGCGACTTTTACCAACAATCTTTCTCCAACTAGTCGCATAGTGTGCGCTGTATTTTAAAAATACATGCACACCGCTCTACATTTTGCTACGTTGATAAATATTTCTTTGTTCGCGTATTTACTCATGCGTAGATAACACAATTTGTTATACACATGTTAAGATAAAGTTTATCTATCTATCTATCTATATAAATAAAAAAAACCGGCCAAGTGCGTGTCGGGCCACGCACAGTGTAGGGTTCCGTAGTTGCCCATCAAAATACTTATGCGAACTAACTAAACTGATTCGCTGAATTTAATTTTAAAAAGAAGAAAATTCTTCTTTTTAAAATTAAATTCAGCGAATCAGTTTGAAAATTTTTTCAAAATCGGTCCAAAAGTCTTTGAGAAATCGGGGAAAATACGGATTTAGAACCTCCTCCTTTTTTTGAAGTTAGTTAAAAATAGTTGACGATAAAAACTTACCTATCCTCAAAAAACATACCGTAAAAACATACCTATTAAAGCTGTAAAAATAAAGTTGACAAACTTACATTAGCAGTTGAATCCGATACATTTTGTTTAAGAAAATATGTAATCCAAGTACATTTTATAAGTTGGTCGACTATTACTCGTAAAGTTGTAAAGCCTACTTAGTCATGACAATTTTCTTTTAAACTTCGTTATATATACTACTATTGTGAATTTTTTCACACCCCCAAACATAACCATTTAGCTGGTAGAGGGGGGGGGGACACTCGAGTCGAGCAAAATTTAACACTTTAAAGCTTAATATTTCACAAACGAATTTTTTTATCAAAAAATTGTTAATGGAAACTATCAATATTTTTTAAAGACCTATTTAATGATACCCCACACTAAGGGGTACGTGAGAAAAAAAAATAACCTCCCCACTTTACATGTACAGGAGGTACCCTAAAAATAAATATTTTTCGAGAATTTATTTTACCACTTTTTCGGCACAACAAATCCGTATTTCCACACCAAATTACAGCTCTCTAGTACTGTGCGTCTCTGAGCTAAACTGCGGACAGACGGACGGACGGACGGACGGACATGGCGAAACTATAAGGGTTCCTTGTACACTACGGAACCCTAAAAATGAATTCTTGTTCGTTAGTCTGATTAAAACTCGAGAACGGCTGGGCCGATTGAGCTGATTTTGGTTGTAAAATGTTTGTCGTAGTCCAGGGTAGGTCTAAACGGTGAGCAAATAAGGAAAAAGCGAGTAAGATAGAGTAAGACGACAATTCCATTTTCCCATATAAAAGTTGACCACTTACTTTCTGTCAAACATTTGGCGGTATTTGTAGTCTCAGTTCCACTCGAATTGAAGAACGCATTAAAACAAAACTTTTGAATCGATAACATAATATCAACTTTGCTCATAACATCGTGTATTTAAATTTTAAAATATAAAAATAATTAATGTGTTGACATGTTTGATGGGTGCCAAGGTGCCAACCTTGGCACCCATCAGTCACCCATCATTGGTGGCTTCACTCAAACGTGACATATTATATAGAGTATCTATGGTATTCATTAATCTGAGGTTTTGTTCATAGATTTAGAGACTTTTTGCTGCGCTCCTACTTTAAAATCCTTGGTTTTGTCATCTCATGTCAAAAAAAAGAAACATTTAATTGGAGAAATACTGAAATACTGCTAAAAGTGATTTTATTCTCGCTGCTTACAATGCCGAGGAAAAGAAAACGACCTGACATAGGTCGTCGAAGTCGTGTAAATGTGCAACGAGCTACTTTACGCTCCAACCGCACTTCTTCATTCTTCTTTCTTTCTAATGACCAGCGAGAAAAAATGGATCGCCAAACAATGAGGTTTTACCAATAGAGACGTCATACTCATTGTAAAGAAATAAAAACATGGCTATATTTTAGTTGACGTGACAATTGTCAACGTCAACCAATGACATTTCATCGGCTGTCAGCTAGGGTGAACTGGGGAAAAATAGGCATATAAGGCAGAATGAAGAAAATAAAGTTTTTGAAGTGAAAACTTCTTTAGCGGCGTTGTACACTTTTTCTGTAATGGGTAAAAAATTTAAAACTCGCGTCAGGGTCACGTGACCAAAACTCGCGTCAGGGTCACGTGACCCTGATCGAAAATGAGTAAGACGTCATTCAAATTAAAAAAAAAGGTTGCACTCCAGGAGTGCCGGTAGAAGTGAAAACTTTTTTGTTACTATGTTTTATTTTTAATTTGAATGACGTCTTACTCATTTTCGATCAGGGTCACGTGACCCTGACGCGAGTTTTGGTCACGTGACCCTGACGCGAGTTTTAAATTTTTTACCCATTACAGAAAAAGTGTACAACGCCGCTAAAGAAGTTTTCACTTCAATAAAACATAGTAACAAAAAAGTTTTCACTTCTACCGGCACTCCTGGAGTGCAACCTTTTTTGAAGTGAAAACTTCTTTAGCGGCGTTGTACACTTTTTCTGTAATGGGTAAAAAATTTAAAACTCGCGTCAGGGTCACGTGACCCTGATCGAAAATGAGTAAGACGTCATTCAAATTAAAAATAAAACATAGTAACAAAAAAGTTTTCACTTCTACCGGCACTCCTGGAGTGCAACCTTTTTTTTTATATATAAATGTTCATTTGATGTAGGCTAGCAGTAGAAGTAGTAGTAGTAGTAGTTTATTTACAAATAATATAAATAAATCTAAAAAAACAGGTAGGGTATTTTTATTACAAGGTTAGGTTAGATAGGTTTATGCCAAGGGGGATAGCTAGTTATTTATTTTGTTCTAACCACTTGTACCTTGTACCCATTTTTAGGGTTCCGTACTCAACAAGGAACCCTTGTAGTTTCGCCATGTCCGTCCGTCCGTCTGTCTGTCCGCAGCTTAGCTCAGAGACTCCCAGTACTAGAAAGCTGTAGTTTGGTATAAATAAGTGCTAATTTTTGCTCGACTCGAGTGTCCCCCCCCCCTCTACCAGCTAAACGGTTATGTTTGAGGGTGTACTTGGATAAAGGGCCCCCGCTACCATAATTATGTGCAAAGTGTGCAATGCACACGGGCGCGGGCGCCACCCTCTATAAATCAAGGGCCCAAAAAAAAATTAGAAACAATTTTGAAATAGGAGTTGAGAACTTATAGGATTAGGTTTAAGTACTTATTAAAGACTTCAAATATTTGATCTCACTTTTAGAGCTGACTGCGTTCGCTCTTCTATAATGAATTACCATGTCCTATTCCAAAAACCTAAAATCGCGCTCGCTTCGCTCGCGCTACAAATAAGGTTGACGTTTGCTTTTCTTGTGCTCTCTTTTGCTAGCTCATTTTTCAAATACAAATGCTTCATAAGAGGTCTACACAATTTAAAATTTTAAGTTGGTATTCTCTAAGATGGTATGGCACTCTGGGTGTGAACTTTGAGTAGCACTTTATGGGTTCCGAGGCGGCCAGCTTTACAGCCCATAAAAAAAGATAACTCAAAATGCTTTAAGGGACGCCAAAATCCTTTTTTGCACACAGGCGCCAGTAGTCCTTACGGGGGGCCCTGGCGCTACGAAAATGCGCCGCCACGAGGTAGCTGCGCTATGAAGATGCATAATGCGATACGAAGATGCGTAGCTGCGCTACGAAGATGCGCTGCCACAAAGGTATGCGCTATGAAGATGCGCTGTCACAAGGTAGCTGCGCACATCGAGCTGTGCGATGTATCCATTTTACGGAAAACGACCAATACAATGCATCCATAGCACGCATCTTTCCATATAAAAAACACATCTTAGTTGAATCCGTTTCCACAAGTGCTGTGCTATGTAAATTTATGATTGGTGGAACGTAGCGTAGCGCATGTCTGGTGGAAAAGCAGCCTTAGGATTTTCACACAAAAAATTAAATTTTGGAGGTTTCCCATACTTAGAACTGAAACTCCATACGTGTGGTGTGGGGTACCTATAGATAGGTCTTTAAAAATGTTATGGAATTTACACATATCTTTTTTTTCTAAACTGAAGAGTTTGCGCAAGAGACACTTCCAAAGTGGTAAAATGTGTCTTCCCCTGTAACTCCCAAAATAAGAGAATAATCGACTGTTAGGCGGTACGAAGTTCGCCGGGTCAGCTAGTTACTCTATAAATATAGGGCTTAGTGGGTGGCGTGCATAATTATATTTATTTCGGTACTTTTATTGTAAGTTATAATTACGCAGTAGGAAGGTATATTATCTTAGTTTATATTTGTTTTGTGATAATGAGGCTTTTAGTTTTAAACGCCGTGTTCTGTTCACAACCTCTGGTGAATGCCTGGTAAAAATAAACGCACGTGCGTCACTTGTTTCCCCTCGCGTGATTCTGTCGCTCCGTGTGTCACTGCGATTTGTGCGTAGCATGCTCCAATAAAACAGAACTATGATTTGTTTTTTCCGGAGTCGCTGTCGCAACACTCGTGTGACGTGTATTTCGTGGCCAAGCGTTTAGAATAATTTGTTCGGAAACTGTTAATGACATCAAAATCAACTGCAACCTATTATCTGTCTCACATCTTTTAAGCCCGGTTTCCACCGCGAGCGGAACGGACACATTAATGACTCCTTTAAACTCGCAGGCGCAAACTGCATACTTGTATTTCCACCAACAAATAGTTTTTGCGTTCCCAGAGCGAGCTCATTTTTACTCTTTTCACCCGCTGGGTCATTAATGTGTCCGCTCCGCTTGCAGTGGAAACCGGGCTTTAGGGTCATGATTTGAAGTTTACCGTTCCTGTAACATGTAAAAGAAGGATAATAATAATCCAACTAGAGTATTGTGTCTAGTTGTCTTCTGTCTAAATGTTCGTATTCCTCAGAGTACTATAATTATTATGCTAGCTTCGTGTGAAGTGAGCATTATCGCAATGTGCAGGGACATTTTGTTCCATAGATATTTTGTGTGCTCTACTTTAAATGTCGCATAGTATTGGTTGCTCTTTAGGGTCGCCCATAGTCTATTAAACAGAAATCTTTGTCATTTTTCATTAAACCCAGACTACGGAAATCGCAGAAGTCGTAGGACCGTTAAACTACCTGTTTCGTATCGTGACCCTGAAACTGTTAAGGAACACCGTGGATTTTAGTTAGTATGAGTCTGACAGTCCCTTCTCCAGACTGGCGGGAGAAATACGATTTTGACACTTAAAAAAACTACGGGAATCTTCACTTCGTGCGTTCCAACAAGGACTTTTCTAGTTTTATCCATAACGAAGTTTGTTATTCTCCGAAGCAACAGACACCTTCATTGTTCTTATTACTGCAAGTCTTTTGTCAAGCATGTAATCTTCATGCCTTGTCTGATAACCTTAGCTAATCGCTCTGTGATATCAGCTTATTGATATCACTTCATTATTATGCAATCTTATCCATATTGTCGACCTTATGAAAAGTATTGTTCGCGACGAAGCGTCACCAACAAACCTAAGTGTTTACAGTGTTCATAGTGCTCATAATAACTTAGTAAAATTATAGACAATTACGTGAAATATAGTGTTTATAGTGTTTTAAATAGAACTTAACTGTTAAAAAATCCGATGTAAAACCGTAAGTACAGTGCATTTTGTAGCCTCGATTGAGTGGGTTTATAGTTAAAGTATAGCTTCGTTTTTTGTATATCCAGGTAGCCTAGACTGAGACCTAGGCCTGGACCTAACTTTTAAACCCATAATCCGTTCGAAAACCCACTCATTTGACGTTGCAAGATGTCCTGTACACAATTTGTTTCTTTAATAAAGATTATTTTTTTTTGTGTCTATCATTACTCAGGCCCTAGACTCCTGAAATACATAGATATATCGTTATAAATGTTAGATCTCGTTAGGCTGTTACCCAGGCTACCTAACGAGACCTAAATCTGTGGAATAACCACCAAAACTCCTGAGATAGTGATCTATGAAAATGTAATTTAATTAAAAAATTTAATAGTTTCTAGTTTTAACTCGTCATAACTTTTCAGTCCCTTCAGTTACAGTCAAGGTCACTATGTCAGGAGATAGGTAATTTCATAAGGATTATAGTGATACCAAACAACACGTAATCCGTTCTTAGAAAAATAAGAAATTCCATTGTTAAATAGTTTTAAGATAATAAAAATAAACAATAAATCAAGGAAGCGATTTGCGGCTCTCGTTAAGGTAAAGTTCAGGGGTACAATAGTAATTCGTAATTTCGTTCAAATCGTAGTCAACGGTACGGCACAATATCTTCTCTCTCTCTCTCTCCTGAAAACTCAAGCAACTCGCTTCCTGAAGACTTATGAAGACTTATCAGTTGTTTCATTTACTCCGTTCCTACAAAATCGTTCTACACGTCCCTGCTGCTCAAGACTTCAGGCCATAGCACAAACAGCAAGCAACCATCGGTACAGGACGTCAACGCCGCTCCGGACAGCTCATCGAATCATCGCGTCCGGGCGATCACGTCCGTCCCGTACATCTGCTGGTCCTGTCGACCCGGATGTTTGTGAAGATTCCTGAAACCTGAAGAATTATCGTCGCAACGAAATCAACATGCCGATGACAAGATCCCAGGGGAAGGCGCCTGAAGCATTCACCGTCGAAATGGGGGAACCTAGTACTACAGCCATCCGTCACGAAGCACCGCCGCGTTCACCGTCCACCACCACCACCACCGAAGGCGACCGGCAGCGGCTGCCCCCCCACACCCGCGGGGGGGTGAAGAGTTTTCTGCACCTACCCACGGTGTAGAATTTTCTGCACCTCCTACCCACAGTGAAGAATTCTCTACGCGTTCAGCGCCTACCCACATTCAAGAATATTCTACGGATTCTACGCCTACCCACATTGAAGATTTCGAGCGACCAACCGCGCCCAGGCCCAGGAAGGGAACCAGATATGAAGAAGAATCAGATAGAACAGTGAAGCCATCGAATAGCCGTGCCGTACCGATGACTACCCGGGGTGACGCCCGTACCGAACATAACCGACCGCCGCCGTCGACTACGAATAGGACGACGCGATCAACAAGAAAAATTTCAAAAGCACGTGAAGACTTATTGAAGATTAAGTTGGAACTTGCACAATTAGCACTTCAAAGGGCCGAAGAAGATTCGGACGACGATTATTTAGAAGATAGAAATTCAAACAACGAGTACGTGCGTTCCTGGCTCGAAGAGGCACCCGAACCTGAGCCACCGAGGGAGGACAACGTCGCCGAAGGGGACATAGTGAAGAATAGGCGCCGTCAACCAGCGCCCCCGACTGCGAACATCGACAATATAGTGGACCTCCAAACGCAACTACCGTCATCGAATTTAAACAACCGCATCGAGTCAACACCGAAACCAAAAGAAGAAGACACCAAGGGGAACATGGAGCTCCGTCCGTTTATAACGGAACTCACGTCCGCTATAGCGTCGCTCGCCGACAAGAAGACAGAACATTGGACATCGAACAACCCCTCGGCATCGAAGGTCATCATGACACTACCGAACTTCAGCGGGGCACACACCGAATGGCTGTCATTCCGAGCCATTTACGAAACAACTCGAAGATATTTCAACGACGTCGAAAATACAGCGAGACTCAGAAGAAGCCTGCATGGACGAGCGCTTGAAACAGTCAGCTCGGAGCTCATCGGCCACGCCAGACCTGATGACATCATGAAGGAGTTGGAACTACAGTTCGGCCGACCAGACTCAATAGCTCAAGCCGAAACAGAACGACTGCGAGGACTACCACGCTGTGGCGAATCACCAAGGGACATCTGCACGTTCGCAAGCCGGGTCAGAAGCGGTGTCGTCACGCTGCGCGCACTGAAGAAAGAACATTACCTCATCAACGCAGAACTGGTGCGCGCACTCACCGAGAAGATGCCGAACTCCCTGCGTGTACAGTGGTACAGAATCTACACCGAGAAGTACCAATCGCTACCAGACCTGTCACTCTTCAGCGACTTCGTCACCGAGCAAGCCCGGTTCTGCAGCGCCTTCGCTCCACCTGAGAACATCGCCGCCACCGACGCTCCATCAACCAGGCGCGTCACGCAAAGAACTCATACAGCTGTTGAGAAACCGGTAAACAAATGCCGGATCTGTGAAAAGGAGGGTCACTACTCGTCTGACTGCAAGAAGTTCAAAGAAGCCTCAAGCGACAAGAGATGGGAGCTAGCGAAGAAACATAGTCTGTGTTTTCGCTGCATGAAGATTCGCCGTGCCAGCCACACATGTCAAAAGAAGAAGTGCAACGTCAACGGGTGTACAGCCACGCACCATCAGCTTCTTCACTATGACAAGAAGCCTGCTGCAGAGGAAGTCGACAAGCCCGCCGTCTCAACACAGAAGTCAGAGTCAAAAGAAACAGTGGCCAGTTCCCGAGCAACTTCGAGTCAAGCCTACCTGAAGATAGTACCGGTCCGGGTCATCGGACCGGCGGGAGAGGCCTCCACCTACGCTCTCCTCGACGATGGGTCAACTGTGTCACTCATCGACGAAGACATCGCAAAGCAAGTCGGGGCGGAGGGCCGCATCGATCCGCTGAAGATAGGTGCGATCGGCAACACAACGATCGACACCCCTTGTTCGAGACGTATCACCGTCACACTCGCAAGCCAGCTGCAGAATAGGGTGCCATTCAGAGCGCGCACCATACCCGAGCTTCATCTCACACCGCAGACAATCACCGAAGAAGACATCGCACACTGCGAGCACCTAGATGACCTCAAACAACAGTTAACCTACAACACCGGCGCACCAAAAATCCTCATCGGCCAGGACAACTGGCACCTGCTGCTGGCCACCGAAATTCGAAGGGGACCCAAGCACCAGCCCATCGCATCACTCACTCCCATGGGCTGGACTCTCCACGGCGCGCACACCAGAACACTGGGTCAGAGAGTGCACTACGTAAACAAACTCTCGACGACAGACGACATCGAGCAACAGCTGCGTGAATTCTTCGCAATAGAATCGCTGATCATCAATCCGCGACGTCCAGACTCTGATCCTGAGAAGAAGGCAGAAGAGATACTGAATCGTCACACGAAACAATTAGAAGATGGCCACATAGAAACCGCTCTGCTGTGGAAAAATGAAAACATAGAAATGCCAGACAGCTACGGAACCGCAATGAAGAGACTTATCTCAATAGAAAAGAAACTCGACAGCAATCCCACACTACGAGAAAAATATACAGAACAGATGGAGTCGCTTCTCAAGAAGGGATACGCTGAAAAGGCACCCAAGTCCAGCACACCGGGAAGAACCTGGTACCTACCTCACTTCGACGTCTACAACCCGATGAAGCCCGAGAAGTTTCGAATAGTACACGACGCTGCCGCCAAGTCAAGAGGAATGTCACTCAACGACTACCTCCTCACGGGGCCAGACCTGCTGCAGTCGCTGCCCGGCGTCATGATGAGATTCCGCCGTCACCGCATAGCTATCTCCGGTGACATAGCGGAGATGTTCATGCAAGTGAAAGTACGAAGAGAAGACAGAGACGCACTCCGTTACCTGTGGCGAGGCAACAGACGAGAGGGAGCCCCGGACGAATATCGCATGACGTCCATCATATTCGGCGCAGCCAGCTCACCGTGCACCGCTATATTCGCAAAGAACTGGAACGCGAAGAAACACTACACAGAACACCCAGAGGCAGTCGAAGCAATCATAGAAAATCACTATATGGACGATTATTTAGACTCCTACAGAACAATCGAAGAAGCAACGCGCATAGCAACAACAGTAAAAAACATACATGAACAGGCGCGCTTCAACATCAAGAAATGGGTGTCAAACAGCTCAGAAGTTATAGAAAACATAGAACCGTCGCAAAACCGCACTGAAATCGTCAACATCGGCAACGCAGAGAACATAGAGAAGATACTCGGCCTGATATGGAAACCGAGTACGGACGAGCTGGGTTTCAACCTTACCCTCGCTCGCCTACCGAGTGGCGTCCTAGAAAAGGCAGCGCCCACAAAAAGAGAGGCGCTAAAAATCGTCATGTCACTGTACGACCCGCTTGGCCTCGCTTCGCCTGTCACAATTCGAGCCAAGCAAATTCTTCAAGAGGCATGGAGACGAAGTATCGACTGGGATCAACAAATCGACGAAGACCTGGCGGCCCAATGGAGAAGCTGGATACTACACCTCGAGCAGCTCAAGAACATCAACATACCCAGGTGTTACCCGGGTTATAGTGACGCCGCAGAGCTCCAGGTCCACGTATTCACCGACGCTAGTGAGATGGCCTACGCAGCTGCGGTGTACTGGCGAGCTACAACACCGAGCGGCGAGACATTCGTCAATCTCGTCGCGGCGAAGGCGAAGGTGGCACCACTCAAGCTACATTCGATACCGCGCCTCGAGCTACAGGCCGCGGTCATGGGAACTCGCCTGGCCACCGCCGTGATCCACGAACACCGACTCAAGCCCGCCTCAACCACGTACTGGTCGGACAGTAAGACCGTACTCACCTGGATTAAGAAAGGGGCACGAGCGTACAAACCATTCGTCGCTCACCGCATAGCTGCCATCGAAGAAAACAGTAAAGTCGAAGACTGGCGGTGGATACCTACGAAGTTAAACGTCGCGGACGCAGCTACCCGTGACGTGCCGCACCACTTCAACTCGAAACACGAGTGGTATTGCGGCCCCAAGTTCCTGCATCAAGACCCAGCGTCGTGGCCGTCGGAGAAACCGCCAATCACAGAACAAACAGGGGAAGAAAGAACGCTCACCGCCGTCGAAGAAAACACACTCAAACAAAAGTTATCAGAAGCAATTCCCGATCCAGTACGATTTTCGAAGTGGGAGCGATTATTACGCGCAACAGCGTACGTTCTTCGCTTCATATTTCTCTGCCGCAGACCCTCAGAAAAAACGTTCTACAAGAGAACAAGAAAAAACACAGAGAAAGATCCAGATTGGAGAAAAAAGAAAAATTCGTTAACGCCTGTCAAAAGATTGCCTGCAACAAGTCGTCAACTCTCCGCTACAAAACATACGATGGAAAGTATATTCACTCGCCAGGCTGAAAACATACTCGTACGTGTAATACAAGAAGAGGCGTTTTCCAAGGAAATAGCGGATCTACGAAGAAACAAACAGATAAGTCAAGATAGCCGGTTGCGACCTCTGCAAATAGAAATCGTGGACGGCATCATACGACTGAGAAGCCGTATCGCGGCCTCTCGAGACATAGAAGAAACCGTGAAACGGCCGCCGATAATAGACGGGAATCATCGCATCACACAGTTATACATCGACTGGACCCATCGTAACCTGCAGCACAGTGGGACGGAGCTCACAATCAACGAGATACGTCAACACTACTGGGTCATCAGAATGCGTCCGAGCGTCAAGACGGTAATCGCACACTGTTTGCCGTGTCGCATCCGTAAGGCGCGACCAAACGTGCCTCCCACCGGCGACCATCCGAAAACGCGCCTAGCTCATCACCAGAGGCCGTTCACATTCACCGGTCTCGACTACTTCGGTCCCCTGTCCGTCACCGTCGGTCGTCAACATCAGAAACGGTACGTGGCGTTGTTCACGTGCCTCACAACAAGGGCCGTGCACCTCGAAATCGCCGCCAGCCTCAGCGCAGACTCCGCTATACTAGCGCTGCGCCGCTTCGCTGCTCGCCGAGGCTGCCCCAGCGAGATCTACTCTGACAACGGGACCAACATGCACGGAGCCGACAAGGAGCTACGAGACGCCTTCGCAGAGGAGGCCAGTCGCCGAGGCATCGTGTGGCGCTTCATCACGCCCTCCGCGCCATTCATGGGGGGCGCTTGGGAGCGCCTCGTTCGCTGCGTGAAGTCCGCACTGTACACCGTACTCACAGAAAAACACCCACAAGAAGAGGTGTTGTCCACACTGTTGTGTGAGGCAGAGTACACGGTAAACAGCCGGCCTCTAACACACGTATCAGTCGACAGCGAAGACGACGAGTCAATAACGCCGAACCACTTTCTGCTCGGTGGTTCAGCTAGACTACCATCACCCGGCGTGTTCACCGAGCACGACATCGACAATAAGAAGCTCTGGCGACGCTCACAGATACTCGCCGACATGTTCTGGCGTCGCTGGGTATACGAGAATACCTGCCTGAACTTCAAAACCGGCGGGAGGCCCACGGACGAGGACCTGAGCTGCAGATCGACGACCCGGTCCTCATCGCAGACGGCCAGCTGCCTCGCAATACATGGCCGCGAGGCCGCATAGTCGCCGTGTTCCCCGGGGCCGACGGAGAAGTCCGGACAGCTGAGGTGCGCACAGCCGGCGGCACCCTGAAGCGTCCGGTGAAGAAGCTCGTTCCGCTACCAAAGTGACCCAGAAGTCAAAGTCTGGGCGGCGGGCATCGCAGCGGAGGACAGCACGACAACAGTCGTCGCTCACCGGGGTGATGCAGCGCCGCGCCGACATCGCACCGAGCCATCGCAGCGCTGCACGGCGGGAGAAATGTTCGCGACGAAGCGTCACCAACAAACCTAAGTGTTTACAGTGTTCATAGTGCTCATAATAACTTAGTAAAATTATAGACAATTACGTGAAATATAGTGTTTATAGTGTTTTAAATAGAACTTAACTGTTAAAAAATCCGATGTAAAACCGTAAGTACAGTGCATTTTGTAGCCTCGATTGAGTGGGTTTATAGTTAAAGTATAGCTTCGTTTTTGTATATCCAGGTAGCCTAGACTGAGACCTAGGCCTGGACCTAACTTTTAAACCCATAATCCGTTCGAAAACCCACTCATTTGACGTTGCAAGATGTCCTGTACACAATTTGTTTCTTTAATAAAGATTATTTTTTTTGTGTCTATCATTACTCAGGCCCTAGACTCCTGAAATACATAGATATATCGTTATAAATGTTAGATCTCGTTAGGCTGTTACCCAGGCTACCTAACGAGACCTAAATCTGTGGAATAACCACCAAAACTCCTGAGATAGTGATCTATGAAAATGTAATTTAATTAAAAAATTTAATAGTTTCTAGTTTTAACTCGTCATAACTTTTCAGTCCCTTCAGTTACAGTCAAGGTCACTATGTCAGGAGATAGGTAATTTCATAAGGATTATAGTGATACCAAACAACACGTAATCCGTTCTTAGAAAAATAAGAAATTTCATTGTTAAATAGTTTTAAGATAATAAAAATAAACAATAAATCAAGGAAGCGATTTGCGGCTCTCGTTAAGGTAAAGTTCAGGGGTACAATAGTAATTCGTAATTTCGTTCAAATCGTAGTCAACAGTACGGCACAATATCTTCTCTCTCTCTCTCTCCTGAAAACTCAAGCAACTCGCTTCCTGAAGACTTATGAAGACTTATCAGTTGTTTCATTTACTCCGTTCCTACAAAATCGTTCTACACGTCCCTGCTGCTCAAGACTTCAGGCCATAGCACAAACAGCAAGCAACCATCGGTACAGGACGTCAACGCCGCTCCGGACAGCTCATCGAATCATCGCGTCCGGGCGATCACGTCCGTCCCGTACAAGTATTAAGTGATAGTTGTACCGTTCATAAGGTCGGTTCTTACGACGGGGCCCCCTCTCAGAGGGCCAAAGCCTGTCTCCTCACCGTGACCCCGGAACATAAAGGGCTATTGAAGGACACCGTGGATTTTAGTCAGTACGAGTCTGACAGTCCCTCCCGCCCTGCCTGGGGTTGAGGACTCATTTGATGATTTTACCAAGCTAAAAAAAAGGTCGGTTCTTAATAATGAAAATATTTCTTTCAGAAATAATATAATATAAGAGGCAAAGTTCACTTATAGCTGAATCTTCATTGGCGGATTTGCCGAGTAGACCGCCTGGTAGCTTTTTCAAACTGTGGTGAGGTCGGTTTTAAAACAGAATGTTTGCGGTTGAATTCTAATATTTACACGAATTTAGTATCTGTCCGCCAGACTTTTGTTTCCTACTTTAAAAATTAGAAAAAATAAATAAAACAAAAAAGTGGCAATGTAAAAAATATTATTATTTCATTAAATAACAGTTTCACTTTTCATCGCTGTTATTTAGGAAATCGTTTTTCCATTTCCGATACATTTTTATCTTTCTTAAAGACACCTTTATACCGGGACAACTCTTCTCGTCTCCACCAAAGCGGAGACGAGAAGAGATATGTTTGTAAAACCAATCAGAAATGCACATCTCCTCTCCACTTAGCTTCTTTGGAAATCTGATTGTTTATTCAAACACATCTCCTCTCGTCTCCGCTTTGGTGGAGTGCTAGCCTTATTATTGTAAAATGAACCTTCTACTACTACAACAATAAAGCTTATTTACATTAAATACTATTTTAAAATGCATTTCATACATACCAAACCGCTTTTATGTACAATTTCTTAGAAGTTCTATTATTCTTATTGGCAGTGTTTATTTGCATTCCTTAGACACGACTTTCAAGTCCACTCTGTGGTGGGCTTTTCCACGCAAAATTCTATAATATGGCAAGAATTTGGCAGCTTTCTATAAGATAAAACCTATTCTAAATATGACTATAGACTCATTTTGATTTTCAAAATCACTTTTCGATTTACTAAAAAAAAAAAACTTAAAATTCTAGTAAACAATAACATTATTTACAAAACTCAAAGCAATATCAACAAAATGAGCAAATCTTTGATCAATTTCCTAAAAACGAAACTCAAAAAATAGTTACATAAGAATATCTACAATACTTCAATTATTAGAGGTGCCCTGCAGAACCGAAAGTTATTCAATCGATTTGAAATTAGAATCGAATAAGAGCGGTGTCAGACTAGCGTTTTTATTCGTGCGTTTGAGCTCGACGTATCAGCATACACGCAACAAGTTGCGTTTCAAATTTTTAAGGCACTTACATATTTCGACGAATGTAAATCGTAAGAATAACATAATTTGAAATCTGTTATTATAGTACTACAGCCCTTTCTTTACACAGCTTCAATAATAACCTTACTAACAATTTTATTTTCTTTGTTACAGGTAATTGACGCTTTCTTTACAACAAACAGCAAAACTACATACCGTAAATGTCAATGAGTGAGTGAACTACAACAGAAAATAATATAATCCATCCGTCACATGAACAAACGTATATATTATTACAGCAAGTACTTGGAAGGAATATTTTCAGGTGTTGTCTTTCTGACTTCAAAAAATGTTCATACCTACACATTACAAGGGAGGATCACTTGGTGTCGCTTGAACTCGCGGCTCGTGCTTATTGGTTCAATCATACTTGGTCGTTAGTCCGTATTCGGGTGCCCGCATGACTTAAATCGAATTCAGGCATCGGATGCATTCATTACGCTTAAAGAAATTTGAATAAAGCCGAACTACGAAACGACAAGACACACCGAATACGGGCGTAATCTACCCCGTTTTTGTACCTAATCGTTTCCGTGAATTCCAGAGGCAATTGAATTCAGGCATAGACCAAGTGTAATTGCGCCATAAAAGTGCGTCAACCTGACGACTAGCGTGTGCAGCGTACATCGCACCAACCTGCGATTAAACGCGCTTCCAAAATCTAGCATTAACGCGCGAGAACAACACTAATCTGAATCGCCCTTGTAGTCCCAACAAAGGGGTCACCTCTAAATCACGGTGGGAGTTTCTATCCTTTTATAAAAAGAACGAACTCGTGTTATTATTAAATCTTCTGTCTTCAAGATTCATGTCTTAAGGGCATCCGCGTCGTCAGCAGTTTTCTTGTTCTTCCTGTATTTTATAACAGCTTCTATTGACCATGGAATTACGCAGAAGAGATTGCATACCGTGATCATGTAGAAGGCTATCGCATAACTGCCCGTGTAGTCTCGGACGAAACCTGGAACAAAGGGAAAAAATAAATAAGCATTATGGTTGGTTCTCGAATCGACCCCTTAGTCTCTTAGGTTTTTAATAGCGAACATTATTTAAAAGTAACAAATATTTTCGTGCCTCAGGAAGAACGTTGGAAAGCCGTTGGTTTGACATTTAAAGATCTTTGATAGTTGGTCAGAAGCTCGAAAGTCTGACAACCAGTCTTACTACGAGGCTTACCTCTTAGTAAAACTGGTTGTCAGACTGTCGAGCCAACAATAGTTATCAGTAGTGTGCAAACATTTGTAGTACAAAGCTTAATTATGGAATCAGACGTTATTTTGCGGAAATCTATGACATGAAACTTAAACATTTGTTGAACACCTGTCTAAAAAAGTGTGACAGAAAAACGGACCTTATTTCAATGTCTTAATCTGAATTTTTTTTAGACAAGTGTTCAAGTAACGTTTAAAAGTTTTTGTGGTACGACCGTAAATGTTATGAAAAATATCTAGTTTTAATTCCGCGTCAAAATTTGTCGCGGAATTCAAACTAGACATTTTTCATGTAGGTACAAAACTAGTTAAATTTCCGTTAAGACGGTCGATTCTCCCCGCATGGCAAACCGCACGGCTAAATAGACCCGTGTAAATGTCCCTTATCGTGTTCTCAGTATTCAATATTCAGCAGAAACGTCAGAGAGACACAAATTGGACCGACAAGCATAATAGGGATACGCACGTCAGCGGATGTGAACGTTATTGATTAAACGAGATTGCTGAATCGTGTTGAGTAGTAAGCAAGCGTGTTTAATGTCATGCTGGTTAGCATTTGAAGGGTTGAATAGAGATATTGCAGTGCCTTGTAATAGACATTTGGACTAAATGGATAGATGACATCATTATTGGATTTAATTTTTAAATAAAACCCTTAATAGCTGGAGAGCTACTGAACCCTGCGACTAACGGTCTTCCTGTAAGGTTATAAATTTTTACACTAATGATTTATAGCATGCTAAGAGCAACAGGGACGACCTGGCAGGCGTCAGCCGTGCAAGTCATCAGACCATTTAGTTTTCAATTAATTTACGTCTAAGCTATAACACGTAATAGAAAGTAAGCTCAACTATATCAGATCCAGAACTAGAAAAAAATGTAGGAGGTTTACTATATCCAGTACTGGATGAAACAAGACCTGTCAAGGGTTTATAGCGGAAATAAAAAAAATAAAATGAGCGTAACTCAAAATTGCATCTTTCTGGACGGTACGGTTGGCGCAGTGGCTGACTGATCGACTGCTGCGCTGCGTATCAACGGTTGGATCCCCGCATCGAACAAATATTTGTATAATCTGCAAGTAGTTGTTCCAGGTCTGGGTGTTTGTGTACGTGAGTTTCTATGTTTGTAAACGCACCCACGACATAGGAGAAATACCTAGTGCGAGGCAACTCAAAATTATGAATAATTTAGACGCCTTACTCACTAAGCTATCGCAATTTTATCAGGCAAGGTCGTATATTTTATTCTTAAACGTCCTTCGTTGCTTAAAACTGTCAATGTTAACTTAGCAAAAGGTTCTGAGCCCCGAGAAAAAAATTTTGCCACCAAAACCTGACCGATTTTAAGACTTATTTTTCCAAAAATACAGTTTAAAATCGGTCGGGGTTTGGTGGCACAAATTTGTGCCATTAGGGCCCGACTAGTATTGTGATAAAGAACTTACCAATCATAGGCCCGACGCTCAAACTGATGCCTCCAGCCAGCAGCATGTACAGCCCATAAGCTGGTGGATACCTCTCTATTGGAACATGTTCAGCTATCACTATTGGCTGAGCTATGTGTACCAGCGATCTCAAGGAGCCCAGTACACCAGTCAGGATGAGTAGAGGCATGTATGTGGAGAACTGGATGAAAACTGGAAAAAAAAATTGAATAGACTTGAATATTGGATGCCAGAAGAAGGTATTCGTTCTCGAGAGAAACCTAGACAATGTACTAGTGGTGATTAAGTGCAAAAGAACATCTAGACTGTGTTCACGATTAGTCCATTTTTCAGACGAGTGTTTAAACTGGTTTATAGTGAGGCCAGATTAGTGAGTTGCGTTGCGTCGCGTCATAGTACCGGATCAACTCATTTATGCCACAAGTTACCTACGTTGCGCCGACGCAACGGAGCGCGACTGCGACCGCCTAGGTTGCAGTCGCAACGAAACGTCTCAGTTCAGCCTAGTAGTGCAACACTGATCATTATTTTAACGCTGTTAACGCTGCAATGATAATATATTAAACCCCATAATGGAACGTCATTTTTAGATGAGTTCATTGAACCAAGATTGCCTTGAGAGGACTAAAATAAAAGAAAACCTCTGTAGTGTGACAAAAGAGTCCGATTAAAAAATAAAATAAGGAAAGACAATAAGCCTCTGTTCAGACACGGCGGGAACCGCGCGATTTCAGAATCGCATGGAAATCGCGTGAGTCTTATTTGTATGAGTTATTAAGTAATCGCTCAGACATAACCGCGCGTTCCCGCCGTGTCTGAACAGAGGCTTAGAACAACAGTTCTATTTTTAAATACAAAGGAGTAGTATTGATCTTTGTTCTTTTAAGTTCATTGGCCAGATTTGTGGTGAAAGACAAAGCGATATTATGAAATAGGCCTAAGCTTTTTTTGTCACTAGGTACCTACTTCCGAACCCAACATAATAGTACATATTTTATGGACTTGATTTGACATTTATAAAATGGACTACTTTACTATGTAAATGGGTGTTCTATTTATATGATAAAATAGAAAATCCCAATTCTGAATATTTCTGTCTAGCAATCTTTAATTTAATGATAAATGTTAATGTCGCTAGGAATAGAATAATTGCTATTATTTTTAGATCTAGGAACAATAGAATATTTTAATACCTTAGTGAAAACTGATTAATAATTATATTATTTTTAATACACCTAAATACATCACACATTTCAAAACTGACTTATACTGCAAATAGGTTAGTTTCAAATGTATCGGTTTTTTTAAATGACATCATTAGCAATGCTATAAGGCCAAAATATTTTATGAATAAAAATACTAAATGAACTTTATGAGTATTTAAAAAAAATACTCAGATAGTACCTACATATAATTTTGTAACCATTTGTGTTATGACTTTAACAATGACTAGTTTAATTATTGATCAAATATCTCGCACTCAGATAGCTTAATAGATTTGGAATTTAATTAGTAAAATTCGCACAAAACCTATTAGATAATATTGTTTTTATTTATTATGTAAAGAAACAGCAAAAACCACTTCGAAAATAGATTCATTTTGAATATTAATTGCCGTTTTCGAAAAGCCATTGACGTCAGTCATCTTAAATATTCATCCATAAACTTAGTTTTAATTGGCAAAATAAATAGCTTTTGATATTTAGAGTAATAAATTGAAAACTAAAGGGCAGTTGTTTGATCAGTAATTAAGTTAACAATTAGTTGGTAACCCAGACATTTTTTAACGAATGGTTAATTGGGTTTTTTATTAATGCTGCTTATGCTTTAAAATTTAATTAATAATGTAATTAATTTATAAAACTAAATTTTATGCTGAATCTTTTGATTTAACTTTATTCCCCTGGTTAACCCTAAACCATCAAAACAGTCATGGTCACGAACTTTGAGATACCAGGTCAAAAAATCTCAATGACCTTTTTTTAATAAATTAAAATAAGAAATCGATACAGACGTCTTTATTAATTAATTACTAAAAAAAACTGTGAGTTATTGTCTCATTGATTTTGTTACCTATAAAAGAAAAATAACGAAGTTCGGAGGTCGATTGACTGTCTGGACAATGTAAGTAGGGGTTATTTTTTTCTATTATTAAACGTGTGTGATTTTGTAGTAAAACCTATTTTTTTGTAACGACTTTTTAGCTGTTTTCCTATTCCTTAAATATTATTTTGTACTTCAAATAATTCAGGCAAATATGACAATATGCAACCCGACGTCCAAATATTTTTTTTATGCTTTGTTCAAATCGCATTTGATGTTCTTTGGCAGTTAATCTGATTAATTGACTTGAGTGTCCATTGTGTTTCAAAAATCCCTTAGGTACTTAAAGTTCTCTACTGGAATATTAGGAATAAAATATGTAGTTTTGTTTTTTACTGTTTGATTGCATGGCATGTTCATTTTTCTTCTTTTCCTGTATGTATGTACGTATGGCATGTGGAGAGCGGGAGAGCGGATTCAAGCTTGAATTGCTATCGCAGAATTTTTCACACATTCAGATGTCATGTATTTCCACTAACGCCAAGATTCGATAACTTATAAGAATACTATCTTAACGAATAGTTAGCTTGACTTCTGATTAAACAACTCGCCCTACTTATAAAATATAATCCGTATAATTTAAATTCACTTACCAAATCTGAATATAGCTGTAAATAGAGCACCACAGAAGAACATATAGCGACTGTTCATTCTGAAGAATTGTCCGGCGACGCCCAGGAAGAGACGCGCTGACATGTCCATTGCTCCACCCACTGCTATTATGTTCGCTATTTCAGCCTGGAAAGTAATGGAGTCTTGTTAAATATTTGGTTTTTACGAGAATAGATGAAAAATAGTAATATGAAAAATTGGAATCCACTTAAAATTTTTGGAAACTAAATTTAGGGATACCGACTTCTAAAACATAAAAGGAGGTTCTCAATTCGAATATTTTTATTTTGTTTGTTTGCGCGTAACTCCGTCGCTTGCAAAAAATCTTTTTTTGGTGGAAATCCTCTCCTTAATACTTCCCAAATGGTGTCATGAAAATATTATCGAAATCAGACCAGCGGGTTTTGAAAAATTTGGTTTTTATTTTTTGAGTTGAAAATGTTTTTATGGTGTTCCAAATATTAGTCCACCGACCAGAGGGTCTAAAACAATCACTTTATGCAATATTCCTAATGATCCATTTCGTAAAATTCCAACAACGTCGTTGGCATAGGTATAATAGTAGAATTTTATTCATTCACGATGTAAATCATGAATCATCATCAATATGAATATTGTTAAGTGGTTGTATACATTTAGCCGCTGATTATGCATTTATTACACACAGTACAAATAATACCTACTCGTATCTAAAAAATATTTATTTATGAAATATAATATTGATGTATTATTTAAAGATTAAGCGTCTACAGAGTTTTGCTAGTCTGAAATTGTCTAATACTAGTTTGTTTATTATGGCTAGAACTTTCAATCAAGACTGTGAATTAATTAAACTCTACAACAAGATAGTAGCAAACTCAATAGGTAATGACATCTAAATATTAAAGATCTAATTCGCTTGCAGAAAGTAAAAAAAGCGCTACAACAATTTTTGTACAGGTATCGGCCATAAATTATGCACATACATAGATCTATATGAAGAGATCTATAGAAGCTTATGTCAGCTTTGAAGAGTTATCTTTGTCACACGAAGACCTAAGCAGCCACAACACAAGATTGTGTTAAAAAAAAAACGCACACACACCCACACAGGTGATCGAGATAACGCTATGAATCCGAAACGATCTTTTCAAAGGTCGATGTGCATTCTTTATGAACGATATAAATTTTGTAATATTTAGAACATTCATGAACATTATTTTCTTCTTATGATTTCGACTACAACATATTGAAGGATGTTACTTTGATTTAAGGCTACATCTATAAAATAAACGCTGTGGACTCATCTCATGAAGGGGGCAATTTTTTTTTAAAACAAAGCACGGAATTTAGAAAAAATAAGTACGGAGTTATGGTATATTAAAACACAGCTCTGTTTATCCTATTTATGCATTTTTCTCAGTAGGAAAAACAATGATGGCAAAAATCAAGCCATTATTTACAAGCAGTATCACCAAATAGCGGAACAACGAAACGATGAAAGTTGTTATTGTCACTTCCTCGCATGTGTTGCCAGCCAGAAATGTTGAGTTTAAACTTAAAATTTAATTGAAGTGGCAAAACAGTTGTTCGAATTCGAGAATAGAATTGCAATGTGGTAAAAGATCGGAATTATGCATGTCGTGGAAAGTGAACAAACAGCTATTGTTTAAACTTTTTTTTCTATTTAATTTTGTTTTTCTATGTTCATACTTCAGACTATTATACTGTTTGTTAGTTATAAGATATTTAATTGTAATTCTAAATCTGGAATTCACAAAAAATATAATTTATACACCACCAATAAAATTTTGTAACCAAAAAAATAAAGTGGTTGGCGAAGATGAAAACGAAGTTAGCAAAAGACATTAAAGCCATTTTTCAGCTTAATATTCATTCTAGTGTAAAATAATAAAGAACCTTACCTTGCTTAGATGCTTTTTGTCCAAAAATATAGGCTCCAGAGTGAAAAATGTGAGGTCGGAGAAGAAGGATAGTGCCAGGCCAAATATAATATTGACGTAAACTAAGTCCTTTAGCAAAGATAAGTCCAGGAATTCCGCTACGGTTTGCCTGGAAATAAATGACAAGGTTGTGTTTTAAAGCAAATAGTATTTACTGAAATATAACCTTTTGTAGTAGGGTCTTCAAATATCGGAATAAAAATATAAGGTATGATCATAAACATTTCAGTGTGAAAAACTTTTTTTTGTATTTTTATGAGTTTATCAGATACACTGGGAAGTACTATAAAACTACTTATAATTTTCGTAATCAAACTAATATTTAAAGTCGTCGTAAAGACGCAAGTTTCCGATACCTTAGGAGTTTGACATCCATTGACTCATGCCTATGAACGAACCTCCATGAATTTATACTCGTATTGCGGTAGTCGCCTGGATACCAAAGTCGTAAGGTAAACTTGTGCCGCGTTGTGTACGAAGAGGCTTTTTTTTTTTTTTTTTTAGCGTGGTAAAATCATCAAATGAGTCCTCCAACCCCGGGCAGGGCGGGAGGGACTGTCAGACTTCTACTGACTAAAATCCACGGTGTCCTTCATAGCCTGTTACGTTCCGGGGTTACGGTTAGGGAATAATCCCGCGACCCCGGCAGGCTTTGGCCCTCTGAGAGGGGGGCCCCGTCATTATGCTGACGCTCTTTGAGGCGCGCGTGGGACACAACGCGCCGTCGACCCGGGCATGGTCCTTGGTCGGGCAGCGAGTTGCTCTTTACTCGCTGCCCGCATGCCCGCGCCTACGGTGGCCGGAGATCATCTTGCGACGTCCGTCGCCGTGGGCGCCTACCACTGCGGCTGGGGCGGAGGGAGGACGCTGTCCTCTCTCGCTCGCGGCCTGCCTCCTCCTTTACGAGCATTACTGCCTCGCAGAAGGAGCTGACCGCTTCCCACTCCGTCTCGCCCCGCAGCATGGCCGCAACCAATGCCGGGCGCGAGAGGTCTCCGCCTATCGCAGCCGTGAGGACACGTCGGTGCTCCGCCCAAGCCGGGCAGTCTTGCACCGTATGCTCCACCGTGTCCTCCGGGCGATCTTCGCAGTGGTGACACCCAGGCGTCTCCTCCTTTCGCATCAGACACAGGTACCTCCCGAAACTTCCGTGTCCGGTGAGGACCTGCGTCAAGCGGTAGGTCAGGCCGCCATGACTTCTCTCCAGCCACTCCTCAAAGAGGGGTCTTACCGCCGCAATTGCGGCGTGCCCGGTACGAAGAGGCTTACGCATAATTGCGAACGAATTTCAACTACAAGTAAAAATCAACCTCGCCACTAAGGAATAAAGATGCAATTCGATTGACTTGATTGGCTATCGTGTTTTGTTTTTCATTTACCCATTTTTATCAACGTGTTTTATGTCTTATGTCATAGTGGTAAGGTTGATTTTCATTTGTAGTTGAAATTCGTTCGAACCGCGTCGCATCGCGCCATGAGTAAAGTTCCTAAGAATACAAAAATAGTGTAACTTTAAGTTCCAGTAATTGATTAATTTAGTATTATCTATAAATTCAATGAACAAAAGCAAGGAAATGACACTTTCCGTGATAATATGCAGATACAAATGCGTTTGCATTCCAAGATAAACGCATCCGTTTTTCGTTGCCTTTCAACCACGTTCCGGTTCTACTATTAACATAATACAATTATGTAGTTATAGCACTTAAACAATGTCTAATAATAATAAAATAACTTAATAGTATATGTAATTTGGTCATTCCAATTCACCATCCTCGTGTAGTTCTGATTTTTTATTAGACCACTCAAGTTTTACACAATATTAAAACCGCTTTGGTCCGGATAGATAAGTGGTATCCAATTTCTTATGCAAAATTCAAGCTATGTTTTAAATCAAGAATTAAGTATCACTTAATATTGTTATCTATAAAAAATTAATAATTGGTACTAGACAAATGTGAAAATGTTTTTATAGATCTGTTTTATTAGTCTGTAATAATAATAAATAAATTATATTGATATATTTTATAAATCGACTTCGAATCGTAGATGTAGATCGTTGTTTTGTAAATATTTACGTTATAATATTAAATTCATCATCATCTGCCTAGCCTTTTCCCAACTATATTGGGGTCGGCTTCCAGTCAAACCAGATTCAGCTGGATATCAGTATTTTACATGGAGCGACTGCCTGTCGGACCTCCTCAACCCAGTAACTGGGTAATATGATACCCCTTGGTAAGACTGGTTGTCAGACTTTAGAGCTTCTGACTAACAGTAACGACTGTCAAAGATCTACAAATGGCAGCCGGGACCTACGGCTACGTTATAATATTAAATTAAATATTGTTAATTAAGTCATATTTAAACAAAGAAGATGTCGCATTGCATATAAGGGTGCGTCCACATCTGGCGAATGCGCCGCAAATGCGCAGCTCGCGCGCCATTTGCAAGCTGCACGCGTGCAGATCGCGTGCCGCGCGCCCGCCTTTTGGCATACTAAATTCTCATTCTCATTGCCGAGAATGCGCGCGCGCGGCTCGCGAGCAGGTCGCAAACGGCTCGCGAGTTGCACATTCGCGGCATATTCGCCAGATGTGGACGCACCCTTAGATGTCAAATTAGTTGATAATTTATAATTATAATTGTAAACGTTTTTAATGAACACGTTGTATTGACTCACCAAATTGTTAATAACGTCGTATAATTTTCAAGTCTACAATATAAATTGTAAAAATTAAAAGCTTTTACAACTACGGACTGGACATCGTTCGTTTTATCTTTATTGCGTGATAGGCAAAAATCAACATTTTTGAATGGAAAAGGAACACTAATTCTAGAAGTAAATGGCATTTTTTCAAGTCGTGGGCAATTTTATTTAATTTGTGTTGAATATGAATTGTAATTTAGTATTAATATGTGACATTTATATGCTACATTTAATTTCATATGTCATGTAATTTTTTTTTGTCTCTCCTGACGACCGTTAGACTTACTGTTGAACCACACTGTCTCTTCATATGCAATTTCCATTTTAGGGCTGGGGTGTCCTTATAAGACATTTCGATGTATACGTGTGACACAAATTGGGTAGTCTAGTTCACTAACTTTCTGTCTGGCATATAACTAGTACATGTCAGTGAAAAAACAAAAAGTTACGTAATTTTTTTTTCGTTGTTTTTACTCCCTTGGCTGGAGAATTTCAAGTACAGTCACGAGCAATAACATATAAACACTTAACAAAATTCAAACGCAAATTGCTCGTGAAATACTGATTTCTACTTTGAAATAAAACCTAGTTTGTAATAGTATGGCTTCCGAAATAGAAGTCTAATAAAAAGACAAACGTTTAATCAAGTAGCAGAACATCGCTTTTGAATACTGCTTAGTGTATACATACTATTGCTCGTGACTGTACTTCACGGCATAGTAAAGCTTTATGTTGACTAGAAGCCTGACTGGAAGCCATGGTCATGATGCGCAGTATCTGACTGTTTCTAAATAAATAAAGTCCTGATTGTTTCAAAATTATACTCATTATCATCATCTGCCTAGTCTACCCCCAATGTTTTGGTTCAGATTTCAGTCTTACCGATTGTACCTAATTGAATGCTGAAAATTCTTCCGGTTCTTACTATCACAACCAGTTTAACAATAACAGGAATAGTTGTACACGCTTTCTTATACGATAAAATAATACCAGAATAAAATACCATTTCCCTTCCTTATTCTTAATCGGCATCGCTTCCGCAGCAATGTTTCCGAAGTTGCCCAAACTCGATACCGAAGCAGCCTTGTACAAATTCTCTCGATACACATGATCACTTGAATTGAATTTACTATCTATCTTCCCATCTGCCGGGATCAAGACAACTGGTATGCTCAGTCGCCTGGAATCGCTTAATTTGGACACAAATAGTAATTCGGCTCGTTTCTGTGGATTTTCCAATCGATTGATCCGATACAAATTCTCGACGGATCTCGTGTTTTCTGGCGATTCGATACTCGGTAACGTTTTTGCGAAATCGAATCTTTCCTTGTTGTCTTCTTTCGCTGGTGTTGGTGGTATTACTGGAAAATAATTGATGGCATTAATCTCACGAAATTTGGAAAAATTGCAGAAAAACTCCAGCTGTTATTAAGTACTTTTCAAGTAGAAGTTTAAATACGAATCTCTTTTAAAATGCAATACAGTAAAACAAGGTCTGCTTTGATCAAACATTAATTTGGAATACCGAGTAAACAAACAAAAAAGTAGCGCCAGAACTCAAAGCCAAATTGCATTTCTCTGGTTTAATATTAAATATAAGCTCAACTTTATACAGAACGAACAGATTCTCAAAACGAAATGAGTTTGCACAAAGAAAATTGACCGTTATAAACCTCCAGTTTTATGTGAATAGTAAAAACTTACAAACAATTTTCTCGCAGGGTTTTGGCTGCTTCTTCATATGCCATTTCACGGGGTGCATGACCAAAGCCCCGAATATACTATGTGCTGATATCGCGCAAAGTATTGCCAGAGTCCCCCTAAATCCGTACTCAGTTATCGTAAACTTGATAAACAACGGGTAAAACATCGTTATCATTCCAATTGAGGCCTTACACAAGCTTAAATAGAGTACTTTTTTCTTCGTGAAGTAGCTGTTGAAACTTGTGTATGAGACAGGTATGAGTAGCCCCATTCCCAAGCCGTGGAGGAAGCCATTCGTTATGATCAGCTGGGTCGTGGATACCACGAATATTGCCAGGAATGACGCTAGTGTGTAAATGACGGCTCCTATTAAACCTACTTGTCTTAACGATAGTTTCTTTAAAGCTATGTTCGCTGAAAATCCTGGAACAAGAAGAAATGTATGATAATTTATGAAACTAATAATTAGACAGGTATTTTGTGTCTAAGCCTGATCAATCTTTACTAATTCTAACTTATTGTAATAAATGTGAAAGTGATTTTTAAGTTAGTTCACTCTTTCACGTTAGAGGTGGCAACCTGAAGACTGTCAAAGGCTACTTTTTTGCACATATTACAAAAGAGGAGGGCGATAAAATCTGCGGGAAAAAGAACTAATTGAAAGTTTTAAAGTTTATAAACCCCTAAACTATTCATCTAATTACCACAGAATACATGAAGTAAGTCGATGACAGAAGCTATTCACCTAATAAACTCAGTGTAATATTTCATTCCTGGACATAAGTGTTCATCAAAATTGTATCAACACCCACAACAACTAGCTATTTCCATCAACAGTGTGTGAGAGCGTGTTTATCATGAAAATGTTAGCCATTCCTCTAGACTAGACTAGCTTGGCTAAGGTAAGTTTTCAAGAAACTTCGCTGCAGCGCGGAGTAAAGTAATCCGCTGGATTTGAAAGGCTTTTTCCTTTCGCGTTTTCTTTTTGTGAGTAGAGATAATAAGGCTTTGTATAAGCAAACTGTTGTAAAGCGTTAATACTTGTAGTTTTACAACAAAAATTATTATGTACAAAAGCTAAAACTCGATTAAGTATAAAGAGCTAATGGCTCAAGTAACAGTCATGGGCAATGGGCATCGATCTCATAGGTCAATTAGTGGACTGTCCATCTCTGCATACACTGTAAAGACTAAACACTGAACGCAATTTCTGTGATATTACTGTCCTCCGGGCGATCCTCGCAGTGTCAGTGACACTAAAATCCAGGCGTCCTTTTTACCGGCAGCCTCTGGCCCTCTTGTCCCGTCAGATTACTGACAACTCTTTGAGGCGCGCGTGGAACACAACGCACCGTCGATTCGGGCAGGTCAGGCATGGTCCAGGATAGGACGGCGAGTCACTCGTTACTCGCCGCCCGCATGTTCGCGCCTACGGAGGCCGGAGATCGTCTTGCGACGTCCGTTGCCGTGGGCGTCTCCCACGGCGGACGCTGTCTTCTCCCTCACGCGTTATGCCTCCTCTTATGCTAGCATTACTGCTTCGCAGAAGGAGGCGACCGCTTCCCATTCCGTCTCACCCCGCAGCATGGCCTTGACCAGTACCAGGCGCGAGAAGTCGTTGCCTATCGCCTTCGTGAGGACATGGCGGTGCTCTGCCCAAGTGGGGCAGTCCTGCACCGTATGCTCAACCGTGTCCTCCTCGCAGTGGTGACACCCAGGCGTTTCTTCCTTTCTCATACGACACAGGAACCTCCCGAAACATCCGTGCCCGGTGAGGACCTGCGTCAGGCGGAAGGCGAGGACGCCGTGACGCCTCTCCAGCCACCCCTCAAAGAGGGGTCTTACCGCCGCGATTGCGGCTATACCCGTTACAGATAACGCCTGACAACAAATATAAGCATGACTCGTCTCACAAACATGTGGCGGTATTCATTGCCATCATTAAACGGTAGGATACAACATGTCTATTGAGTTATCAGATACAATTTATTAAATCAGTTATCAAAAAACATCTATTATAGTCTAATAAATATTAATTTACACACGTTAAGATAAAGACAGATGTCGATTTCTTATTTCCTTATCTAGCGGTCAATCTTTTAACGTTTTAACTGCTTTAGAGGGGACATATTTAGGTTATGCTATAAGAAATAATAATAACTTTCGAAACATGATCTGTTACAAAAAAAAAAAACAGTTACTGAAAATATCTTAAAAACTTTGGATCGAATACCTATTTAAATACTACCTAAGTATATACCACGGGATCGTAATACATACTCGTATATATACCTATTCCATACTACAATCCGCAAACCAAATATTATTGCAGTACCATTTAGCCGATTTGGCGTGATTGAGGACCAAACATCTATCTATCCATTCAAACATTCTCATAATAATTATTAGGAAGGATTAACGCAACTCTGCTTCGGTATAAATAAATACCTTAGTAAGAAAAATTCAAAAAAATAAGTAAGCCCTGATCTAATATATTAATTATAAAAAAAATAGTTCAGGGCTTACTTTTTTTTTTATCGGTAACATGAATTTTTAAAATGTATTCCAGGATTGATTTTGCGTAGACGCCGCGTAGCCAACGTCTACGCTGAGTCGTAACGTGAGGTAAATAATTATGTTTTTTTTTTCTTCTGTTCTTTGGAATTGATGTTACGTTTTGATGTTTTGGGTCATCAATGAAATGATTTCATAGAAAAAAATATTTCAACTCAAATCGTTTAATCAAAAAACCATTTTTTTTAACGTGTTCTCTCAAAACTTTACATGTTTTTGTAGTCTGACTTATCAGCTCCCATTTATGTGCCCAAAAACCAAACTATAACTATTAACAGTACTTACTATAATATCTAGTTTTTAAATGAACTAGTTTAAAAATAATAATAATAATATAATAATATTCCACTACTATCACACAACGCCATCTAGTCCCAAGCTAAGCAGAGCTTGTGTTATGGGTACTAGACAACTGATAAACATACTTATATATTTCTAAATACATACATATTATAGATAAATTACACCCAGACACAGAACAAATGATCGTACTCATCACACAAACATTTGTCCTGGGTGGGAATCGAACCCACGACCTCCGGCATAGCAGTCAGGGTCACTAACCACTAGACCAACAGGCCACCAATAGACCAACAGGACCAACAGGACAGGTATGTGGGAGGCAAATATTTTCACTTCAATACAATTTTATAAGTTACAAAATATACAGGGTGATTTTTTAGTCACCATCCAAATTTTAATATATTAATCTTTGGCGAAAATCATTGAATACCTACGTGTTTTTTCTTTTTGTATCACTCAACAAAAATATCGAGATATCACGTCTCAATGTTATCTATAAAAAGTTGATGAAGCTGGTCACCGCGCTGTGATGTGTCGCTCAGGTGTAGCGGGGCGGTGCGGGGGGTCAGCAGGGTGCGCTCTATCCGTTTCATGCGTCGGTAAGTGTATATTATTTTAGCTTAGTGAGCACGCAGAGCGGATAAGAAAATGATTTAATAGGACAATTTGAAGTATCGTTTTATTTTCAAAAATGGGGTTAGTGTTTGATACCTAATGCCTAGAAAAAATTTGGACGGTGCTAAAAAAGTCACCCTGTATAGGGTGACTGGTAATTAGGGTACGATACTTAAACGCGTGATTGTGCTCATGATAACAAACAATTTTTACTATGGGAGCAAAGCCGTAATCGTGAAAAAAATATCAGCTGTTCAGTACATTAAGCAAACATAAATGTACTGAACAGCTAATTTTTTTTCGAGTTTTCAGGTTTGTTCCCATAGTAAAAGTTGTTGGTTATCATGAACACAATCACGTGTTTAAGTATCGTACACTAATTACCAGTCACCCTATATAAAAAAAGACGTTATAATTAGAACAGGGTGTGGAAGTTTTAAAATTGCACCATAGAGTTTAACACTGACTTTATTCTGTTACTGGCTGTTCCCAGCATTTCGTTGCTCATTCTTTGTTTGGCACGAAAATGCAAAAAATCTTCAGCAAAATACTTGGAGCGAACAGTGTCGACACGTGTTTCGCAATCTCTTTTACTTATACAGTGGTATTCTCGAATATTCTAGAACCCGTTTCTTTGAAAAGTTAAAAATAAATTATTGTGACTACATATTCACGAGCAATACTGTGAGTTGAAAAGCAAAGCTGTTGGGAAACAATTAGTTTATTTTTTTTTAGCCTGTACTGTGTCAAACAGCTAATTTATTTTTTCTTTTTTATAAGCCTGTACTGTGGCCCCCCTTTCTCCTTCGTATAGTAATTGAAAAAGTTGCTGATATTACAAGAATTTGCTAGTAATTGATAAACAGAAGTTTAACTGTAACTCCAGTGTTTATTTTCATGTTTAAGTCACAGCAACCTGCCACCATCTGTCAAAATTTCCCAATCGACATAATAGGTGCGTCCACACATACCCTACACCTAATGAAGTTTTTTCACTGTGCTTTAAGGCAAAATGTGCTGAAGTTTGTCAGATTTGGGTGACTTGATGTGCTGGAGACTATAGATAATAATTAAATGCAATAATTACCAGCAATAGCCAATGTGACTTGAAACACTCCAAACACAAGTGTGACGGCCGCAGTGCCTACTCCCAACTCATCTAAAAAGTCGTTGTATATAAAGCCGAATACTGGCTGATGTGCTGTGCCGGCAATCTGAAAAAAAAAAAATGTGGCGTCAAATTCCAAGTCCCGACAAGGAGTTGTTGTTTTGTTCTTTGCGCCTCGACTGAAGTCTTTTTACAAAGTGCAAATTGCATTTAAAAAAACGTAGTACGAGTATTCCGAATTACCAAATATTTTAACGGCCAGAAATTGATGAGTTTTAAAAGTATTTCCGTTGTTTTAGTGACTACAAACGCTACAGTTATTAATGAGGTATAAGAAATGATTCCTAGGCTAGCTTTTCAGGAATTACAGTTTACATGCGACGCCATTCGACCGATTCCAACAACAAGTGAAAATAAACCTAACCACTACGGCATATGACATAAAATGTGTGGTTGTATACGGGTTGATGAAAAACAAAACACGATCGCCACGTCGACGTTAAGTCAATCGAATTGTATCATTATATCGTAGTATCAAGGTTGATTTTCACTTATAGTTGGAATTGGTCGGATTGCAATCCCTTTTTTTTTTTTTTTTTTTTTAGCGTGGTAAAATCATCAAATGAGTCCTCCAACCCCGGGCAGGGCGGGAGGGACTGTCAGACTTCTACTGACTAAAATCCACGGTGTCCTTCATAGCCTGTTACGTTCCGGGGTTACGGTAAGGGAATAATCCCGCGACCCCGGCAGGCTTTGGCCCTCTGAGAGGGGGGCCCCGTTATTATGCTGACGCTCTTTGAGGCGCGCGTGGGACACAACGCGCCGTCGACCCGGGCATGGTCCTTGGTCGGGCAGCGAGTTGCCCTTTACTCGCTGCCACGAAGTTCCTTATCGCTCGTTGTGAAAGGGGGCTAGACTGAAAAGATTCTTACGAAAAGTTGTCACGACACTTTTTGGAACGAAGTTCCTTATCGCGCGTTGCGAAAGGGTGCTAGAGCTCAATGAGTGGAATGGAGTGGAGCGGAGCGGAGCGGAGTGGAGTGGAGTGGAGTCGCGACGATTATTTTTGTTGAGTGTATACAGTAGCTTCATTCCATCTGGGTGTCCATTGACACCTCTCAAGTTTTTGTTATTTTGGTAATAGCGTGATGTTTTATAACTTTTAGTTTTCCTCGATTAATGAACTATCCAACAATTTTTTTTTATAATTAAGACCTGGGTGTGGTTCTGAGAGTAGCGCGTTCATCCAAACAAACGAATTCTTCAGTTTTATAAAATATGAAGTATAGTTATAGATAATTATTTGCAAATACAATGATAGATTAAAAGTAAAAAAAAAACAACTATGCAAATAATACCTAGGTCATGTACAGCGAAATGAAACGTTAGCTAAAAATAACACTTCAAAGTCTATCAATAAAATACATTTAATTATATCGCTGATTTCAATAATGACGTTCAACGACCATATTTAATTCGCAGTCAGCATAATGTTACGCTTAATTATTATGCTAAAGTTCGAAGATTTTTATGATAAGTTTCACTTTCTTCGCATACTAGTTTTATAGGTTGGTACTAATTAGCTTTGAAACGCGATGTCACCTGTCATAATTATTTATGTGGAAAAGGGACGTATGACAAGATTCAGCTTGACTCATGATGTGTCAAAAAAATATTGATGTGAATTTCTAAATAATAATACAGGGTGTAAGGGGCAGCTCTCCGCAAACTCTCAGGGCTTGCTCAGGAGACGAAACTGAACAATCTTCAAACTTATTTTTTACAGGAAATGAAAAAAATAGGCCTCACCATACATAATTATAAACTTGATTGGACAGTTTGTATGGAAAGGCCGATTTTTTTTTTTCATTTCTGAGCAAGCCCTGAAAGTTTGTGGAGGGCTGTCCCTTACACCCAGTAAATAATTCATAATATAAAACAAAGAATAATAAGAGAATAATATGCAAAAAATCATGAATCATTATATTAATTTAATTATTAAAATGTTTAAAAGTTTATTTTATGTAAATATAAAAAAAAAATGTACAGAGTTGACCACTCATTACGTCTATATTTTTTTTTCAGTGTTCTTCTTATGGAAAACTAATTATAAGATCACATTCTATCATCGTTTTCCTATTTAATGATAATAATAATATATACCTAGTTCATTTTTGTTGGATTTATGGACCGAGGCTTCAAGGGAAAACTTGGCAATATCTTTAAAACGGGAGATGTGGTAGTCGTCCTCTGGTGGCAGTGCTAATCTATCTTTATACTCATATTTTGCCTACTTATAGTCGTTCCTCGTGGTCAAATTTACAAAAAAATAGGTACAGCTAATAGAATCTTTCACCTACAAAAAAAAAAAAAGAATATTTTATTCAAAATTATACCTCTTTCGTCGCCAGACATTAAAAAAAAAAAAAACAAAAATAGTGAAGATAAGGTTACAGACGAATAGAAAAACATAAATAATTAATAATATAAAATGGATCATTTAATTCTGGAGGGTCAGGCTTCTCTAAAATAAGACTCGGGCTTCTCTATACTTAAATCTGATAGGTACAATTAAAATAGCGATTTAGCATTATATCTTTAAACTAATGACAAAAATGTAAAAAAACAAACACTAATTTATTCACAAACAAATAAAATATGCTACTTTGTTTTAAAAAAAAAACAATCTGTGAAACTTTAAATGTAAATCTGCTCTTTAGTGTTCTATTTTAAATTAAAATTGATTCATACAAAAGAAAAAAAAGTAAAAATAAACGTTTGGAATGGTCACGGTCACTTATCAGAAGTCATCAGACGAACTTAAATCTACAACAGCCTATTGATCCGTTCGGAATTTAAAAAAAAAGATTTTTTTTTAGCCTTGAGTATGTTACTTACTGAATTCTAATAGTTATAATAAAATAAAAACTAGCGTTCAACAAAGTGGTAAACCGGCTTTTGAAACTAACTTGTGTATTTGACGTCAATGTCTGAAAAAAAAATAGTTTGTAAACTTGATTATTGTTTCAAAATAATATAAAAATGTTGTGCAACACTCTCTGTGATCCCATGAAAGACATTGGTACTTTTTTTTCCACAGTGAAAAATAAATCATCACTGGCTAGCAAGAAAATTAAGGGTCACCTATAAGCCTCCTCTTCACAATCGGCCATGATGGCCGTATTTGCCGAACAGAAGGAGACGGCGCTATACCAGAAAGCAAGATGCAAATAATTCTATCTCGTTTCTTAGTATAGCGCCGTCTCCTTCTGTTCGGCAAACACGGCCATCATGGCCGAAAGTGTAGAGGAGGCTTTAAATTGAACTTGAAAATTCGTTCCAAAATTAAAATAATGCCCGCATTTTAAATCTTGAACCCAAAAATTTCACACCTCCACAACATGATCAAGACATTCAGCCAATGGTTTCAATTCCAGTTGCCACCTACTGAGTTAATTCATTAATTTACACGTCACGTTTAGAAGAAAGAAACTAGCAACATCTCACGTGCCCGATGAGTGCCCAACAGGACACACGTGTCCGAAATAAGACCCAACGGGCCAATGGCAACCTTCAAAAACCATATAACTGGTTCGTAACAGAAAATATGGTGCAACATAGTGTAAGTCTGAGCTAATTGAAACTACTACGGCAGATGGCATTGACCGTTGAACAAAAAATGTTGGAAACAATTTTATATGCCTAAATACATAATCACTTCTGGTATCCCTGAAGGGTTATACGCCATTTGAATCGTTTGACTGTTAGTCAAAAAGGTTCGAAATAATTTTGACATCCGTCGTATTACAAAATTTGGTTTAACTAAAAACCCAGATTCAATCACGAAAAACTATGGTTTACACAAACATTATCACAAATTGTGGTTTTGTGATAAATCATGAATAATAATATAATAAATCATCATTTAAATAATAATCAAGTCGTAGCTGTCAACGGTGTGTCAAAGTTTCTTAAGCCGACCGTACTAGTATACTTGTGCAAATCTTAGCACGAATTTTCACTCAGCGTCTTTAGTGCGCGAAGAAAGACCTATTTTATTTCTTGAAAATTGTCAATTTGAAATTGTCAAAGTTCCAGTTCACTTTACGTCTCAATTACTGAAAATTCGTGCTAAGAGTACTGGACTGTAAGAGTACTGTACTGGACTTGGACATACACAGGACAGTGACAATGTTCGAAATTTGTGCAAGCATCTTCCTACACGTTACAGTATACTTGCGCAAGTCTGGATTTGCGCAAGTATACGTAACGTGTGTGGCCGGCATTAGAGCAAATTTTTCATTGTGTTGTGGTTTTTGTGTTATTTTCACCCAAAATGGATTTAAACATGGACTTGATAGTACATGTTTAAACCAAGTTTTATTTAGTTTTTGTAATAAGGCCGTCTAAGTTTAAGTATGTCTGCACAAGCATAAATTCCGAACAACTGTACGGAATCGGCTTATTATATTTTTGTTGTTTTGTCAGGACAAGATTTTTAATTACATAAGAAAGTTTTGGGGAAATCCATCAGGAATTCGTGCAAAGTAAAGATCGAACTGTTTTAATCTAATGTCACAACTGAAAATCATACAATTTGCTAGATATTTTTTAGTTCCATGTGATATGGGACGATACTAATGCTTTCAACCACAAATCTAAATCCTTAAACGTATATTCATACAGAATATCGAACCTATTTTATGGGAGAATTTCCTTGGTGCGGGCAGCGGTCTCATTAAAATGGAGTGGAATTATGCATAAAAAACGCTTGAACAGACAACAACAGATCTCGAGGCTATTGGCTATAGGGTTAATAATACGATAGCAAAACGTTATCCTCTACTTACTAGCAGTAAAGACCAATTTAAACACCCGTAAGCAAGTAAGTAAGCAGAAGCATCGCGTGAACACTGTCGGACAAGTGAGTAAGTGTTACTGAATTAAGACAGTACATAAGTTGAACTTACTTAAAGGATGGTGTAAATCGACATTAGTTAAGTAACCAGAAACATTTCTTTTATGTGGTGAATTTATGAAAAGAGTCCTGAACCCCGGGGCAGGGCGGGAGTTACTGACAGACTGCTACTGAGATAAGTCCCGCTACCCCTCTAGGCTTTGGCCCTCTAGAGGGGGGCACGGGCCCTGCTCTCATCATGCTGACACTCTTTGAGGCGCGAGTGGAACACAACGCGACCCGGGCATGGTATGGACCATGGGGTCGAACAACGTGTCGCCCATTGCTCGCCGTCCGCATGCCCGTTACCAGATACTTTTTTCTTAGCCTGCTAAAATCATCAAATTAATGAGTGCTCCCACCCCGGGCAGGGAGGGAGCGACTGTCAGACTTGTACTGACTAAAATCCACGGTGTCCGTCAATAGCCCTTTATATTACGGGGTCACGGTTATGAGATAAGTCCCGCGACCCCGGATACTTGCGGAAATTTTTGGCATATGCCAGTGCACTAATTAGGAGCTCAATCGTTAATTTGATTACTGGTAGGAAACCTAATTAATGACTATCTTGAATTACTGGTGAAATAGTATCTTATTAATTGGCTCATTATTTCGTTGACATGCTTTAAAATAATGTCTTATCAAAAATTATAGTGATGTTAAGGCTGTACCATAAATGGTACAATATGTACATAAAACTTAAAAAATATTGAGATGGTTGTAATTTAAAATTATGTGTCAAAACAATCAATGCGAAACTTACTTATAACAAAAAAAAAATACGGACGCGGTTCTGATTGAAATAAAAAATATGTAAATTTTTTTGAAACATTTTATAGGAATTTAATCTTTGTTCCAATTGACGTCACAGCACAATAATTTTAAAACTGTTAACATTTTTCTAATTTGTAATTTTTAAAAGTATAATTTTAGTATTATGTAAAATGTAATTTTTATCTTAATCACAACTATTAATGTAGAATAAAAGCGGAGTGTGCTAATGCTTTAGCCTTATCAACATTTTTTGAGACGTGAACTCGACTCAGATAAAAAATTAGGACATTATACTCGTACTTATCGACTGCGGAGTCGGTTTAAACCGATTATATTTCGACATTGGTCGCTTTTAAATCCGCGCGTGTCGTGTGGAGACTGGAGTATCCAAATCGTCAGACGTATATCACTTTTATTGGTCATGAGCTTTATCTGGCTCAAACCGAATCCAAGTCAATGGGTACGGTTAGGGGTAGTTCTTCGAAATTTGATTCTTTGACTGATTCATATGGTCAAATTTTAATTTCACTTTCAGCTCAGTAACACATGCTCATATGAAAATAGATATTCCAAATATCATTTATTTGTTTGAGGGACTTCTTTTTACAAAGTAGTTTTTAAGATATCGACGTTTAAAAATTTTGTGCCCAGATGAATCAGAATTTTTTACAGATGTAAATCAAAATGGGCTTTGTAATAAGAAAATAATCATAATATTATAACAACAATATTATTTTTTTATAAAACAATTAATTTATTAACAGTGATCATATTATCAAGGAAAAAAACTGGTCAATTCAACAATAAAATTCTTGTTTTTAAACTAACAATTACAGAAATAAATACTTACAGAAAAGCGAGAATTTTGTTATAAATAGATACTCCATAGTTATTTTAATGATACGTTATAATATTCTCTCTGTTTACTTTTGTTTTTCTCTCTATTTTTTCAAACATAATTCTTTCATTTCTAATTTCCACGCAGCATACTTGCCTGGAACTTTTTTTATTTTCCATCTTAGAAAGATGAAAAATTCGTACGTTCTGTGAGTCTCTTTTTCTCATAGTATATTTTGTACCATCTTTTCTACTATTGATAGAGGCATTGTTGTAAACAGCAATATAAAATAAAATAGATAGAGTTTGACTTATTAATGAATAAAAACCGAAGAATAATGTCAAAATTATGTCACACACACTCTACTGACATGAAAAAGTAAAATAACGTAACAAAAGTGCTCCTTTCTGGCTGGAAAAGAGGAAAACTAATTTATTTTCAGATTCGTATGGGTTTTTGAACATATAAATCAGGCACAGATGAATCATGATTTTGCCTTAAATCATGCTTAACTCATCATTCATACAGACTTCAGTATTATCATTTTTCTACACGAATCTGTAACCCAAAAGCATCACACGAAACTCAGATTAAAGTCTTAAAACAGCAAAATAAAATTAATAAATTAGGCATTGTAATCAGCAAGGTACCTAAACCAAGCACAGATGAATCAGACATTTACCAGTGTTTCACCAGGTTCTAAGCCAACCAGCCTCATGTCCGCCTTCTAGCACGTCCGTTGTACGACAGGTTTCCCCCCACGTGGGATCCCAGACTCTCATCATTATTCCTCGACCAAGTACAGTCAAGCAAAGCTTACTCCACATGAATCAGTATTATGCGCCGGACACTTCTTATTTACTTAATTAAAATTACACTAACGTAGTTATATCTAATATGTATATTTTTTCTAAGAGGTCAATTAATTACCTTTCGTTATAAGTATAATTTATATTGAAGAATCAAAAGGAAAATGCGACATCGACCATTTTGTCCCGGAAAATGGGAAACGGACGCCCTATATGAATCAGGAGAACAGACTTCAAATTTTTTTATTTTGTATCTAGATAGCTACTATTAAAAAAATAGAATTTGTCCCAGGTAGAGCTAAAGCTAAACTGTACAGAAAAAAATATAACATGCCGTTTTGTTAGTTGGTTACAGAAATATACCCACAGACATCGAAAATTTTGTCTCTGAAGAACTACCCTTAGCCAATACAAAAGAAAATGCTGAACAGTCAGCTATGCTGACTAAATTATTGGCTGAAACCATCCTGAGTTCAAACGAGAGTGAAGCATTTTGACAGCTGTCTGAGCCTATGCTGCTCAGTATACGCCATTTTCCTTTTTGTGCTGCTGAGATATTGTATCGGCTAACCGTACCCAATGACGTAATGAACTTCCTAAATACAAGAGTAGGTTGGGACAAATATAGTACGTAATACAGTGAACTTATTATTTGAATTCCAAAGTTTCAAATCCGGTCGCGGGACTTACCGAATTACCGTGACGTTGGGACGTAAAAGGCTATTGAAGGACACCATGGATTTTAGTCAGGATGAGTCTGAAAGTCCCTCGGGGGGCGGTTTCAAAGCTCATTTATTTCATATTTTAAGCTTTCCCTATAGTTACATCATCATCATCATCATCAGCCTATTAATGTTTCCACTGCTGGGACGCAGGCCTCCTCTCTGAGAGAGGGTGTGGGCCACAATCCACCACGCGGGCCTAGTGCGGATTGGTGGATGTCACATGTCTTCGAATTTTTCGGTTCTAGGACATGTCGGTTTCCTCACGATGTTTTCCTTCACCGTTTTGAGAGCAGTGGTGATGAAATAAATTACACAAAGTAATGCGCCTGGCGGGGTTCGAACCCACGACCTACTACTCGTAAGTCGGGGCCGATACCACGGGGATAGTTATATAATTACCACTTTTATCATTATATAATTATCGTCGTCTTTTTAAACTAAAAAAAACCTAATAATAATTAAAATAATAAACTGGCAAAATCTTTGTAATTTTCTTATTTTTCAGTTCTCTTTCTCAGCTGTCATGTTGAATGGCAATGGTTATATTGGTGCTAAAGAAAGAGCCACAATAATTAACATAGTGTTAATTGCTAAATTATATTATGCAGGTGATAATTATGATATGCCACCTGCTGATTTATTGTAGTCTATTCATAGCCATTCGGAAATATCCACGTTAATAGTTAAAACATTGAGATATTTGTGAAACAAGGGAATATAATCAAGCTTTTCTTTTTCATATAATTAGGAGAGAACGTAACATAAAATAATACCACGTAGGTTATCTCCTAAGGGTTAAGCCCAGCGTCCACTGATGTCATGGCACGGGTGGCGAGTCAGGATCTTTGTGTCAAAACGGATTAGTGACATTCATTCATGGTTCTGTCTAGCTGCTGAGATTGCTTGATAGTCCATATTCAACCTTATTTTAATTACCTTTTTTTTAGTTTCATCTTTCTTTAACTATACGAAGTAATCTTTATTATGTCTCGTGTTTTGCAGTGGTGTGCCATGACACGCCACATGAACCCGCGGGACGTTTCGACCGACTGGCGTTAACGACTTTTAAAAAAGAATTTCTGTGCAGCAATTTAATTGGTTGAAAATCATTGGGCCACGCAAAAATCGTTTGCCACACCGAGTTGTGCCATGTCATCAGTGTGCGCAGCCCTAAACTAGGGGTCTATCTCATTTCCACAATTTTCACTATTGTCACCTGGGCAATTCAATCTTCAATGGCTACCACTGAGAAAAAACTACAAAAAAATTGTTTTGGTTTATTTTTAGAATCCAACAGCTATATTTATATAACTCGTTTCCTATTTATAGAATAGAGTTATAATTAGATAGCAACTTATTCCTGTTATGTGTTTTTCTTTTGCTTTCCATTTGTTTGATTGGTTTGCGTGATTGATATTGAATTAAAAAATGTTCAGTTTTGTTGTAAAATAAATCTTTAACACTAATATATAAATATAATGTTACTAAACTGCGCGAAATGTTAAAGTTCGCGATAAAAAAATTGTTTCTCAGATTTGGAAAATTGATTTTTTTGTGTTTATATAAGTGTTGCTCAATTCTACAAATTTCTTCTGTCTCGTGTGTATATATAAACACACGAAGACACGGAACACAACTATATGATTCGAGCGGGAATCAAACCCGCGACACAGCGCAGCTGATATTGCGTTCCGGTGACATAATTTTGTTAGTATTAAATTAATGAAAACGGAATCTAATTATTAATCTAAAGGTTCACAGGACTATCTCTTTTGGAGTATTATTTTTTTAAATCCTTTTTAGGGCTTTGTTCAAATCTGTCAAAAAGTTTTAAAAAAATTAATTAAAATTATTTTTCCATTGTTTTTTTATAGTCTGGTACATTGCATTTGTATTTTAAATTAATTACAAATAATGTATAATAATAAACACACCACATTTAAAATTCATAAAATAACAGGTATTCTGCAGGCTTTTAATTAATGTCTGTTGATCTTAATTGTATTTTAAATTATTAACAAATAAATTAATGTACCACACCGACAATCAAACAGGGAATCAAACTTGCGACTCTATGCAAATCACAAACGACCACAAAAAGGCACATAGGACGGACCAAAAAAAAACAAAATATAATTTTCACTTACAAATATGACAGACAGTCCGACGCACACCATGTACCCCCAACCTCCCTCGGGGGGCACATATTCATATTTATCCACATCTCCATACTCAATTTTATTTTCCTTCACTTTCATTGTCACAGAAACCTTTTCTTTCTCCCCGTATTTCGCCTTAGCGGCGGTTTTATAAATCTTATGTTATCGTCAATTGCACGGAGGCTATTTACTTGAAGCTTAAAATGTAACACCTTTATTGAGGGTACATAATGTAAACAGATTGTTCGGATTTCCCACAAACACAGATTGACAAACAAGGTGATAATGTTATTACACGCCACTTTTCTTATTTAAATATTATCTTTTTCAAAAAAAAAAAACTTTTTTTTTTGAGACAACGTAATTGACCAACTGTTCATCAGCAGATGAGCCAAGTTGCCCTCTTACGTCGGTGAGTTTGGTCTCGTCGGCTTTACACACTGGCCACCACGTGCCACGCTCGCGGTCTCAATGAGCATTCGTTATTCAAATTCAACTTTACACTACAACACATTCCATTTAAATAGCCCAATGACACAAACACTGATTGTTTTTATTTTTTATCGCGCGTCTCGTTGAACCCATTAATGTTCCGATGATGGTTACTGGCTGCTAGGTTTAATTCTGGGTTGCTAAACACGAACCATTTGTTTTTTTTTTGGTTGTTGCCGTGGTGAAGTATTGAATAAAACTAAACGATTTTGAGTGTTACAAATTGGTGATTATTAGAACCCGTTTTGTTCATAACATTTCTTTTTTCATTGAAATATAAGTAAACTACAGTTAACAATGTAAACGCTTAGATGTTAAATACGTGCAAACTAAATATCTTCGTAGCTGAATACCTACGTTTTAATTATCAATATTCTGCTAATAAGAAATTATGAAATCCAAACAGAAACTAGGCTGTATTTGATATCAGCATAATTATATTTATGAGTGACGTCGAAACGCACGTAGTGCGAGTAAATTATTTGCTGGCGAAGCATAAATATGATTTGATTTTATTTTCTATCCGTATGTAACATATAGTCATGTATCATTTATTTGTCGACTGCGAACCCTTCCTGAAGATTAATAGAAATATTCAAAAAATAATAATTAAATCCTTTGTTTTTTTTTTCATTAGCCATTTATGCCTTTGATGTTATAACCCTTCTATTGCGCTTCTCAGTTATACATAAAATAAATACTATACAAACCCTTTCATGCCCATTTTACAGGAAAAGATGAACTCGGGCTCAAAATTACTAAAAAAACTATGCAACGAAAAAACGCAACAAAATTCAGGGTAAACTCCATTGTTAATTTTTCCTATGAAAACGAAAAACCGGCTTACAAAAAAAGTTTAATGCACTCGGCCAATTAACACGCTATGAACACATTGGAAACAGTGCGAAAGGTAGTAAAATTCAGAATAAATATTATTTCTTTAATATCTTGAGCAGGATTCCAGACTAAAAAACTAGATCCTTATTAAAATAATATTCAAAATACTTCGCCATTTATATTTGGAGTAAATTATTTCATATTTACATAAAATGACCCGCAATTTCAAAAACTGAATTAAAATAACGACCTCCTTCGATTTTCAAATTCTAAATATCTCAGTAATGAAGTTCATTCACGAAAATTACAAGCTTTCATCAATCAGTCTGACTTTGTGGAATCTATTTGAATAAGGAATGGTTGATTTCGAGATAATTCCTTCGTGTACACAATACACCCAGTGTTGACGTATCGACTCCTAAAGTTTGACACAGCGGTAGGGGGTTAAAAATTGGTTTAAGTTAAATGATTTAGTTAAGTCTGCCTCCTTTGTCTAATGCTAGTCAATTCCCAGGTCAGTCAAATTAATATTTTTGGACTTCTCACTAGGATTTACTAAGACAATATTCTTTTTCGATTTGAGCCCATTTGGTATAGCGATAAGTTCGCAATCTATTATATATAAAAATAAAAAAGGTTAAATTTCAATAACCTAATAATCAATTAATAAATAATTCTGATAATGACGTAATTTCGACTAAATTGCCATTACCTTTTAAAATGACGTCATTAAACAATGAATCATGGAATAATTGTAATAGGGTTTTAATTAGTTAACCAAGTTATGAATTAAATAATTGTTTATATTGGGTGGATTAACGTTAGGCAATGGGTTGCAATCTTGCAATCACCAATAGCCTGTTTTATTAGATCTTAGCTTGCAAATCTAATTTTTTTTTGCCGGTGTTTGTAAATATATCGGTATTTTTTTTATTATACATCAATAAGAACCGGTTATAAATCAATAAGAACCATTTTTAAATTCAGTCATTTCATTTTTGTTATCCTAGCCCTTATCGGCTCATCAGTATGCCGCGTATTTCACACGCGTGTTTTTTTTTCTTGTCTAGCTCATGGTCCAAGCTTTTTTAACCCGTGGAGTACTAGGTATTGTGTATATAATCAAATATCAAGTTTTAAAACTAAATTATGATAGTTAATTAAGGATTTCCGCTGCGATAAAAGGAAGACGGTGATAAGTATAAAATAAATAATATAATCGTATACTCGAGTTTAGAAATCCTTTTATTATAATTGTAGTGGAAATTCTCAGTAGCGCGAAAGTATAAATAGAAATAGATGTTGTCTGAAAAAAAATGAAAAAAAGAAAAGTTTTTCTAGATTCCGCATACAAGACCGACTTATGTGGACCACGCGTCAGTGTATGTGCCAACACTTTCTTGGGCTGTCTACTTAGGAAATCTATCAAATGATTTTTTAATGAAGTTGATTTCAAGACTAAAGTAGATTTATGTCTAGAACCGATTAGCGTCACCACAGCTTTAGTGTCTGGGTTACAAATGAACGTCAACTTTAGTACCTAACGACAAATGCACTGACGATGACGTAGGGCTGCATAGGTTGCCGCATATTATGCGGGATCTAGAGGAGGTTATCCGGGGGCAGCACCATTACTTGCGTGAAGTTCAAAAATTGTCCCACGGGATTTTTATACCGAAATAAACATATCCTTTGAGTTAACTATCTTTAAGCCAAACAAAATCCTTTCAGTAGTTTTGCGTAAAATCGTGACAAACAATCCATCCATCTATCTACAAACTTTCGCATTCATTTAAGTAAATAAGACGTGCTAACTGCCATTTTTATTCATACTAATTACTATTAAAACAACGCTATCTAAATCCTATTTAAATAATAACAGAGGTGTTGACAAAATAATGTAATTTACTTGAGAAACTATTATTTGCGTTTGCGCCTGTGGCGGTTGGGAATTCCCTAGGTTAAAATTTACAACTCCACCGATAAGGTGATTAGACAAATGTTATGTTCACTTCATTCGCATTTCTGTAGAATATATACATACACGTTAAAATAATCTATGGTAATTTGGAATATGACGTGGCCTCTTTAGAGGGCAAATGTCTGCCGGGGTCGCGGGACTCGCGAATTACCGTGATCCCGGACCGTAAAGGGCTATGGAAGGACACCGTGGATTTTAGTCAGTACAAGTCTGACAGCGGGAGGGCCCGCTCTGCGCTAGGCGGGAGGACTCATTAGATGATTTTAGCTCGCTAAAAAAACCAGAAATGGTAATTAGGAATCATGTAGCTTTTTGTTATTCCAAGAATTTTTAGGATCAGATCATTCCGATTACCTATCTTTTTTTTTCGCGTTTTGATGTTCAATATTTCCTTTATTAACCGACTTTAAAAAAAAGAGGTTATTTGAACACTAAGTTTTGCCTTTATCACTCATGAACAAAGCAGCTTTCAGCTGGTGAAAGATTTTTTAAAGTCGGCCCAGTTGTTTCTTCTATACAAAGAAACAATCAAATCTTTCCTCTTTAAAATATTAGATATTTATTGTGTATTTTCTTCAGCAAAAAGTTTGTGTTTTCCCATAATGGGACTTTAAATGTGAAAGTTATTAAAAATGGCTATACAATTGTAACAACTCAGCAATTTTAGAATAAGTAAGGCAGTTGGCAAAACCTGGGTTAGGTATAAATACACCCACTTGTGCTAAATAAACGTAAATGAAATCCAAATCCATTCAGCCTTTGAACGATTTTTTTTAAATGATTTTTACGGTTTCACAAAACAAAAGTTCCACTTCTCTTTGTATTTCACAACAATAGATGGACCAAAATCTACAATTTTTGTTAAAACAATTGTTTTGTTAACAGTTTTTAATTGAATTTTTCTTTTATACGTTTTTATTGTAGAAAGGAAAATAAAATTAGAAGACTTCGGAAATGTTTTCCTAAATGTTAATTCATTAAAAATTGACGTTTTTGTACGCTTTTATTTTACTTTTCCTTTCGTTTTTGTATGAGAAAGTGAGCATTAAAACATAAGTTTACAAGACAGTAAATAATAGTTGTCTACATATTGTCGTTATCAATAATCATCTACACTAATATAATAAAGAGGAAATATCTTTATTTTTGTGTGCATTGTATGTTTGTAGTGAATAAACTCAAAAACTACTGTGCCGATTTCAAAAAATGTTTTCACCTTTAAAATCTATTCGTACATTCACCCTGAGTAACATAAGCTCCATAGGACATAGGTCCTTGACTGCTGGCCTTTTAGAAAGACTAAAAGTCACTCAACGAGCAATAGAAAGAGCTGTGCTCGAAGTTTCTTTGCGGGATAAAATCCGGAACATGGATATTCGGCGAAGAACCAGAGTCACTGACATAGCTCATAAAATTTGCAGGTTGAAGTGGCAATGGGCAGGCCACATCGCTCGTAGAACTGACAACCGATGGGGAAGAAAAGTTCTCGAATGGCGACTATGGACCGGAAGACGCATCGTAGGCAGGCCTCCCACTAGGTGGACCGACGACATCGTGAGGGTCGAGGGCAGCCGATGGATGCAAGTGGCGACTTGTCGTTCGGTGTGGCGGCCTAAGGGGGAGGCCTATGTTCAGCAGTGGAAGTCTTCCAGCTGATGATGATGATGATGATGAACATAGGCTATATAATATCAAGTCCACCCGTGCGAAGCCGGAACGGGCCGCTTTTTTATCGTCCTACATAATATTAGCTCCGTGTACTAACAATATATTTTCTTTGTTACAGGTAATTGATGCCTCCATTAAAATACATTGAAAAAAAGCTGCATACCTTACTGAACTAATGTGAGCATTGGCGGAAATATCAATCCGAAACATGACCGGAATTTAGTACATAATTGCACCGGCAAGATAATTGTCGTGTTGAAAATAATCACATGTACATATCTGTTTTTTTAAATTTTAGTTGCGTACATTTTGATGCAAATAAGGGACTAGGTACGATTCATCATCATCATCATCATCAGCCGGAAGACGTCCACTGCTGAACATGGCCTACCTTAGACCGCCACGCCAAACGACATTTTGCCACTTGCATCCATCGTTACAATTCTTCAGTAAAACATTCTGGGGAAACGAAATTCTTTCTTTAAAACAGGATGTGCCTTTTGTTCCTACCAAATTGAAAGATAAAGGAAATTATCTTCTCTACTTTTTCAAATTGCGCAAGAGTTGATTTCTGATCAACTATAATTTTTATGGTCGCAATTGCAGGAAAGTTAATGAACGAAAAACCCTATCAATATTCGTGTTTCGTATTTTCCATAACGTTTAAAACATGACAACCTTTTCCTCCATTATTCTGCTGGTATTATTATGATTGACAAGTAAATGCTTTTTGAAGTGAAAACTTCTTTAGCGGCGTTGTACACTTTTTCTGTAATGGGTAAAAAATTTAAAACTCGCGTCAGGGTCACGTGACCCTGATCGAAAATGAGTAAGACGTCATTCAAATTAAAAATAAAACATAGTAACAAAAAAGTTTTCACTTCTACCGGCACTCCTGGAGTGCAACCTTTTTTTTTTTTTACAGAGGATTCAATTTTGTAGTTATTTTAAGATGACACTCACGACGAGCCCGTATAATGATTACGAGTATTCTTTTCCCATAAATCTATAGTTACTTTGCTTATACATAATTATATTAAATCTGGAAATTGTTTTACCCGCCTTAAAAGTCTTTTAACTAGGGTCGCGGGACTTATAGCATTACCCTAGAACTTAAAGGGCTAGAACCCAAAAAAAAACAGACTAAAAGGTTGAATGAACTCGCTAGGCACTGGCAGTTTTCTGAAATATTGATTTAAATGTATTTTTCTTTCTGGGCCCGGGGTTTATCGTATTCCTTTCTTGCTTTATTTCCTTTATGTAAATGGGTAATGCCTAAAGGAAAATTACGGTAAAAAAACGTATTACCCTAAATCAGCAATTACTAATGTGGAAGTACCAATCTGGTTTACAGGAGGTAAATGTAATACGGGATGCAAAGGTTTTCAAAGAATAAATTGATACAACGAAATCATCAGTGTATAATTTCAGACCCGCATGGGTGCATGGCTTTGCATATTTTTACGCTTAGAGGCGACAGCACGGTTGCACGAGGCAAACGTCAAATTACAATTTTATTTTAATTTATTATCAATAATAAAGTCGAAGCAATCGACTAATAAATAATTGCATGTGTGGCTTACATAATTCGAATCGTTTATTCTCGTTGCATCGAAAGAAAAAGAAATCGTGAAAAATAACGAAGACTTCTTAAATCTCGTATTCATTTAGAAATTACGTTCCTCATAAAACTTCGAGATTTGCACAGGTAAATGCACCTGTCATGTCTCATCGTTTATTAAAACAAATCTTCATAGACCTGCACCGTGTGAATAAGCCCTATTTGGTACTATAACCTGTACCGATAAACGTTAGTTAACGATATAAAAATAGATTACGAACATCTAAATTATACCGGAACCATCAAACGTTTAAAAAACGCCCGTTGACAGGCCCTGAGGCCAAAGCACTCAACATTTGGATTCCAATGTTGGAATGTTAGATAGTAGGTACTGATGGACATAATTGGTTAATATGCATTTTTTCACGCTATAAACTGTACTAACGATTTTAAAAGCCATGTTACTTTAATCTTAACCCGGCGTGAGTGAGGTCGGGTATGTCATACCCGAGAAGTTTTTAAACGCAGATTATTTAATGTTACTGTTGCCGTGCGAGTCCTGTCGTTTCAGTAGCTGGAGGCAAGGGTGCGAGGGGCCAGGTACAGTATCGAGTTTAATGTTGCGCCAGCGACGACGGTAGATACACGTGCGTACATGTGGCTAGGGTACGTTATACCCGACCTCGTAGGCGGTGTTACATTTTTGTGTTGACATATTTTTTTTGGTTTATAGTATTTTATGATTTATTTTTAAATTTTTCAAGATGTCTTATGAATAAAATGAACCTTGGCTACGAGAATTATTAGAAAACTGTTCAAGTGCTAGCTCCTGTGATTCCGTGAGCGAAGTTCGTCTTTGCTTTCGGAATCTCAGGAGCTAGCTAGATATTGATAAGGTTTCTCATGGAAGTGAAGAAAGTGATTCTGAACAAGAGGGTATTTTGGATGATTTGGAAGAGCCGGAATCTGTGCCAAAATGTGAAAAGCTAATATGTATGGAACATGCGATTTTTATGTGCGAAGATTGTGCTGATTTGTAGGTGTAACTTTGGCGCCCCGTAACATGATCTCATAAAACTTTTTAGTTCAATTTTTATTTATAATAATTAGAAGACATTATTGTTATGTTAATTTACCAAAGAAGTTGTGTTTTTTGTTAGTGTTTATGGGTAAAAAAGCTACCTACCTAAACTTCTATTTTTTCTCAAAGAAAATTTAGATACTTTGTTATTCCAATAAAAAATAACGCTTTTTATATTTAATGCTCGTATTTTATTTACAAATCTTGTTTGGATGGATACTATTATTTATATATCTCAAGCATAAATGCTTATTACACAATCATAATATAAAAAATTGAACACCAAAATTTTGGGTATCTCCTACCCACCTCATAGCTGGTGTAGCAATTTCCCACCTCATTCACGCCGGGTTAAATTAGGCATGAGAAGAAGATGTAGCTATGTAGGTCGTGTAGCGCCATCTCTTTTTAACATTAAAGTAAGATCTAAAGTCAAAGTCACATTTTGTTTTAATTAGGACCTTAAATGGTACTTTCGAAGGTAAAACTTTAAAACAAAATCATCCTAATGTTATTTAAAAATTGTATGAATGTTTGTTCGTTAGTTACTCTTTTACTTAAAAACTACTGAACGGATTTGGACAAAAGTTTTGAACAAAGGTAGTTTACTCTATGATTTTTATTACTATCCCAATATCGGTGGACTAATTTTTGAGTCGTAGTGGGCGAAGGTGCTGGCAGTATCCTACTAATGTTATAAATTCGAAAGTTTGTGAGAATGTATAATGTGTTTATTGTGTATGTAGGTATGTTTGTCACTCTTTCACGCAAAAACCACTGAACGGATTTGGCTAAAATTTGTTAGGTGCACAGATAGTTTATAACCTGGATTAACACATAGTTTTTATCCCGATTTTATGTTCCCGTGGGATATTTTCGAGTAGCCAGTGCCCGCCCGCTAGGTGAAGCCGCTGGCAACACCTTGTTTAGAATAAAACAGAGTTAGGATTACATTCCAAAGAGATTAATTTTGGTCGACGGAACTAGAGACGGCCAATGAGTCGTAAAGATTAACCAAAGATTTGTTTAACGTGTTTTCTATGACATAAATCGATTCACCTTTTAACTATGCCAGACGAAACCAAGCCAAATTAAATTTTATGAGTAGACATTGATTCTCACGAAATCAATTCACACACAATCAATCCACATATAGGTTATTATGTATACACCGTGACTTTTTAGTCGTCTTACAACTGCAGCCCAGTTCATGTATCCAATGACTAGTGTGTGCTAGTCATTGGATACATGAACTGGGCTGCGGTTATAATAAAAAATAGGCATTAAAGAGATTTGAAAAAAAAATTATGACGCAAGGCGTAGATAGAAACACACTTGTCTCATAGGAAATGGAGATGGAATGATCTGCCCGACTATTGCGCTGGGTAAGTATACTCTACAGCTTTACGTATCAATCATTAGCACATTTTAACAGGATGTTTCATATTTGTAATGTACCTAGATATTTATGAATATTAATAAAAGCTTTTTAAAAAAAAATCAAACCGACGAAACATCGAACTGAAAAGCAAAAAATAAATTTTGAGGCGGCGCCAAACAAACAAACTTATAAATTAACTATTTGAAGAACAGAATAGCTCGTTGTATAGCTTGTCGTAGTTGAATAGCTCGACGTAGCTATTCGTTGATTGTTTCTTTGGCGCCGCCTCAAAATTTATTTTTTGCTTTTCAGTTCGATGTTTCGTCGGTTTGATTTTTTTTTAAAAAGCTTTTATTTTTCACTTTTGAGTTTCCCATCTCGTGTCAATTTCTGTAACTAAAAAAATATAAGATTTTTTTTTAAATATAAGTAAATATTTTTTTTGTTAACTATTGACGACCTCCTACACCTGCTTTTTGTCGTTTTTCTCAGACTCTCAACGACTGTCATACCCCAGCTACGTCTAAAGTTCTCATCAAGATGAGTGAAATGAGCCCAAATATGATATAGTTGCCGTTAACTATTAAGGATCTCTTGCTGCTGCCCTCTGTCACCATCCTCAGACCCTCGATGACAATTATACCCCAGCTAGGCATAAAGTTTTCATCAAGACTTGTGAAATGAGCCCAAACACGGTAAAAGTGCTGTTAACTGTTGAGGACCTCTTGCGCCTGCTATCCGTCACCATCTTCAGAACCTCGTTGGCAATGATACCTCAGCTAGGTCTAAAGTTCTCATCAAGCTGATTGAAATGAGCCCAAACACGATATAGCTGTTGTTAACTGTTAAGGAACTTTTGAGACTGATTTCACAAAATAACAGAGATCTGGAGTTGATCTGATGATGGTGACGCCATCATGTTATGTCCTCCACATCTCTGCTATATAATAATGACCTCAGAACTAAAATTGTTAACTTTATTTCAACAGAATCGGTTCATAATTGAAAATTCTGTAGGAAGATTGACAATTAATTCCTTTTTTTCTACCCTTAGAGGCCGATTTTAGTTTTGAAATTTAAATGGGACCAACTTTGAGATATACTATTTCCAACAAAAAAAGAATTTTTGAAATCGGACCACGTCAGGAAAAGTTATGCGTAGTCATACATAAAAAAAATATATATATATATATACATGTCGAATTGAGAACCTCCTCCTTTTTTTTCGTCGGTTAAAGATTAGTATTTACGATTAAAAAAAAAACTCGCATAGAGGTATTTTATGTCGAATACATTTAGAGCACCACTTTTGTAAGACGACTAAAAAGTCACGGTGTATGTTTACTTGTGTGGAACTTGTAAATACAGGATACCCTAGCTATTCCATGGTTTATCAATGATTAAGAAACCCCCCAAGGAGACATTGTCATCAATATTTTGTACGCTTCAAAACTCTGTTATATTTTGCCAGTTCGTTCACTGACCTAGGCAATTTGACCAGAATTAAGCAATAATAACAACAAAGGTAACCCTTTAAAATCCAATTAGCGTTATCTTCGACGTAGAAATTAAAACACAATTAAGTTGATTTTTGATTACGCAATATTTTTTTATTAACTGTTCATATTAAAATATTAGGTAATAGGTTAATGCTGTTTTTATATCATAAAAGTACATTTCGAAACAAAGAAGATATTTTGTCTTATGTTCAACATTTAAAATGCCTGTCTCTTCAATTAAAAGGAACTTATTCATTTGAATACCCTCTTTGAGTACCATGAACACTTTCGAAACATGACGCAACCTTATCTCGTTTTAATTAGGTCTATAATCAAATAAAATGTTGCCCAATTCATAGACCTGTTACTTTGGGCCTATTAGGAACCGGTATGTGTCAACAAACTTATGCGAATATTGAATCTTTGAAGCAATCAATCTTGTTCTTTATTTTAAGACTTTTTTTTGTCTGTTTGGTACTTGTAAACTGGCCTAAATCTGTAAAGTGAAAATTGTCTCGGCTTAACCTCAGCTCAGTTGTGTTTCATCCGATAATGATCTTTACTTGCCTATGATTTATGTACTTATTCGTATGACAAGCTTGGTCACAGTCGTATACAGGAATATGCAGCTCAACTTTACACATAAAAGGTTTATTTTTGAATGAAGCTTAACTCGACTCAGCTTGAGCTAAGACTAAGATCAATGTATATGTAGACAGTCGTAATAGATGAACCGAAAATCTAACAGCTAGTCGTACCAATGGGTATCTTATTTTCCAGTATTCATAATTCTCCATTCAAAATGTTGGCCATTTTGTGAATGAGGCTTTTCGAGAATTTGCAATTTTGAGAATCAGGTGTTTTCATTTTTTTTTCCTGTATACTTAGTGAGTGAGTATACAAACATTTAAAACTCAAGTACTCTAACGTCCAGACCCGAAACTATTTTTAAGTTTTTATTTTGTTAAAGTTAAGATAGTTTCATCATCACCATCATCATCAGCCGGAAGACGTCCATTGCTGAAATAGGCCTCCCCCTTAGACCGCCACGCCGAACCATCAAACAATCCAACAGTATAAATTTTTGCTTATAATATAGGGTGACTGGTAATAAGTGCACGATACTTAAACACGTGATTGTACTCATGATCGTGAAAAAAATATCAGCTGTTCAGTACATTAAACAAACATAAATGTACTGAACAGCTGATTTTTTTTCCGCGTTTTCAGGTATGTTCCCATAGTAAAAGTTGTTTGTTATCATGAGCAAAATCACGTGTTTAAGTATCGTGCACTAATTACCAGTCACCCTATATTTATAAAGTGTACCTCCGCGTCGCATAATTTAAGACTTGGATAGTTTAACGGACCCTAAAGATTAATGAGCTACTTGAAAATTTAAATAAATCTACAGCGATTTCCTGCCACATACTTTTCAAACTGAATAATTTATTCTTGTGAAATACAAAAATACAAACAACTTTGATAATTAGTCATAAATATTCAATAACTGGCTCGAATCGGTACTAATATAAAATTGTCTTTTTGAGTTGTTTAAATTGATTACATAAATATTAGGTTAAATTATGTTTATATTGTACTCTGTTGCTATGTAAATAAAAGTCAAAGACCGGTCTACTTGAACCGGTCAGTAATACCGGTTTTTATCGTTAGGAAGGACTTTTTTTATTTATTTCATCACTACTGCTCTCAAAATGGTAAACGAAAACATCGTGAGGAAACTGGCATCCCCAAAACCAAAAATTCGAAAACATGAGGCAACAACAGAACCGCTCTGGGCCCACGTGGTGGATCTATCAACCTCTCATCGAGAGGAGGCCTGTGCCCCAGCATTGGAAACATTATTGGCAGATTATAAAGAGAAATATAATTCTAATCACTGTATTTTGAAACTAAACACATCCATAATGTTTTGATGGAGAAAATGTGAGTGATTATATTAAGATATAAAATAAATACAGATGTTAACACGACTTTTTTATAAAACCTTATCTTTCAAACATCTTTTTATCACCTAACAAAAGCTCGAACTAATTCAATCATATTAGCCAAACAGAAAAAAAAATCGTAAAGCTATGTACTAAATTACTTCACTCAGCCTATAAATAGTTTAACTTAAAGATAAGCATCATGTTTTAATTTCAATAGTAGACTACTTTAGTGTCTAATTTTTGCATAAGGAGATTCCCACACGAGTCCGTACGTCCGCGCGATCCCGAGATGAAGAAGTTCTCTTGTCGCATTGGCTGGTAGGTTTGTTGAAGCCTTAGCTCACTTTGGTAGACATCGCAATACAAATCCATAGAGGGTCGTACACAGGCATTCGTCAATGGATGGTAAAGTCGTAAGGTATCGGAGACTTGCGTCGCTTTGTATACGATGGGACTAACACAACAATAATACAGCTAAACCATATGCTAGCCTTTTAAACGCGCGATCTAGGAGTATCGTATGGGAACGCCTAAAATAATACTTCACAGAATTCAAATGCGGCATAATCATAAAAACAATCTGCATAACGACAAAGTTATAAAAAACAAATTCGTAATAGATGAATGATAACAAGGCAAGATAAGAAAAACATGTGTAGGTATTCTTAAAAATAACTTGAGAATTTAGAAAGAGTAAACAGACAAATTACAACAGAGTAAATAATGTGATCTATGTAATAAACTACTACACGTGTTTATACTAAACTTTTTCCAACGAATATACTAACTTCTGCCCGCGTAAATACTCGTAGGTTTTTTTACAAGTCAAGTCTATTTGCTCTTAATCTGCTCAACTCATCCATTATTATTCTGGTTGTGCGTATCGTTAGGGTGCTCCCACATCTACCGACGCGGAATCGGCTTTTTCCGTCGCCCTTTCTCTTTCTGTCGCTAGAACTGCCATTTGCTAGACCGAGACAGAAAGCATAATGCGATAGCACGCGGCGGAATCCTCGACGCGGCCGCGTGCTATCACATTGTCTCGATCTAGCAAATGGCAGTTCTAAGCGACAGAAAGGGCGACGGAAAAATCCGATTCCGCGTCGATAGATGTGGGAGCACCCTTAGACCAATCAACAACTTAAACAATAATATTTTAGTTGATATCGGTTGAGTAGTTTCAGAGACTGTCGGTAAACAACCTTATAGCCTTCCACGATAGGTGGGCTATCCAACATAAAAATATTTTTTGAATTCGATCCTGTTCCTGAGATTAGCGCGTTCAAACAATCAAATAAATTAACTCTTTAGATTTATAAACTAATATAAATATACAGTTTTACCCATTTCTTTGTTTGCAATGTTTGGATATTTTCTTAAGGCGGCGCTAGTCGCGAGCTCGAACTCACTGGCATGGTCAAAAACCATGATATTTCACCGGAAATCGAGCCATATTGTTCAGAGGAAAACTTATTCAGTGAGATGCACGATCATTCAGAGTAAAAGGCGCGCGTAAAAAAATACGAAAAAGCCTTTGGCTGTTGGGGTTTTATGAAAAAACCAACCAATTCAAATTGAAATAAAATTTATTAAATTCTTCGATAAATTTGCTGTGTCGGTACGGACTTCGTTTTGGAAATTTGATGCTTCTTTAGCTTCTAATTTACACCCAAAGTTGTGTTAAAATTAGCAAAAAAACGAATCTTTAGAAGCTAGTAACTTTTTAATACCTTCACGTTTTACAATTCTGCTTCCGTACCGACAAAATTAATAATGAGACAAAACGATACCATGTTTAATTTTGGATGTACTTTGCCAAATAGTGGAGTAAAACCCCAACGAAGTTTGTATGGAAAAAATTTTGACTTGTTTGACCTTCTTTTTTTCGGAACAAAATTGTTTTTTTTTAACTGTCTTATTTAACCAGAGACAGTATTCTAGTGCGTACATGTCGAAAAAAAATTAGGTGACTGATATTTCAGAGAAATCAACAAATTCAACAAGTAGCTTGGGCAGGATAAAAACTATCTCAATTGGATAGCGACCAACTCATCATCATTATAAATACCAATCTCCAACCGAAAAGTCATAAAATCAATTTCTAGATCAATATCATCACAAGTTTAAAATACGAAATATTTATAACTCCACACATACTTATTACATTGGATAACTTTATGTTAATGGTTAATTTTAAAAAACCGGCCAAGTGCGTGTCGGGCCACGCACAGTGTAGGGTTCCGTAGTTGCCCATCAAAATACTTATGCGAACTAACTAACTAACCTGATTCGCTGAGTTTAATTTTAAAAAGAAGAATTTTCAAAATCGGTCCAGGAGTCTTTGAGAAATCAGGGAAAATACATAAGAAAAAAGATTACGACGAATTTAAAACCTCTTCCTTTTTTTGAAGTTAGTTAAAAATAGTTGAGGATAAAAATCTACCTATCCCCAAAAAGCATACCGTAACACTCGAATCGAGCAAAATTTAGCACTTTAAAGCTTAATATTTCACAAACGATTTTTTTTTATCAAAAAGCTGTTAATGGAAACTATCATTATATTTTAAAGGCCTATTTAATGATACCCCACACTAAGGGGTACGCGAGAAAAAAAAAACCTCACTTTACTTGTAAGTACAGGAGGTAAACCTAAAAAAAAAATTTTTTCAACACATTTGCTCGAAAAATGCATTTACGAAGCCTGTATACATTGTTCGAAAGTTAAAAATTACGCACCATACAACGGAGCGTGCGGTAAAATAGGTACTCTCACCTAAGTACCTACTTTACCGCACGCTCCGTTGTATAGCACCGTGCGTTTTCTTTACGGTTTTTTTTTAATTTCCATTAAAAATAAAAAGAATTCCACCAAAGAGTTTCACGTTCTGAGAATAAACAGCCTGACTGATCGAACCTCCTTGGAAGCGCTTTTGCTCAATACGTTGTCTCACTTTAATACCTACGAGTAAATGAGACGAAAGATGTAGTTCTAATTTCCACCACGTGCATGTGGCGCCATTTGCGAATTCGCGCCGTTTTCATATTTTAGGAACTTCAAAAATTGTTGCGACTTTTCTACTGTTAAATGTTTTTTTAATTACATACTGTACTGTTTTCTCGCAAATGTGTTGAAAAACATTGTATGACACACGTGCAGAAATTGGTATTTACAAACTCGTGACTATGGTAAGCCCTCGGCTACGCCTCGGGTTTACATTCGTCTACTCGTTTGTAAATACCAACTTACCGCACTAGTATCATAAATAACTATTACGAGATTTTATTTTACCACTATTTCGGCACAACAAATCCGTATATTTACACCAAATTACAGCTCTCTAGTACTGTGCGTCTCTGAGCTAAACTGCGGACAGACGGACGGACGGACGGACGGACATGGCGAAATTTAGTTTTAGTTTAGTTATTTCTGTAAATATTTTACTCTTAATTTTAGTTTTTATATATAGTATGTCCTTATATTTTAATTAGAAAAGTAGAGTTTTTCAATAACTGTACTGCAAAAAAAGTAAACTCGATAGTACCTTCCTACGCTTCCGTTCAGTTAAGTACCTAGGTACGTCATAGATGAAGGAAAAACGCTTCGTACAGATGCGACACTTCCTTCATCATAATTAATCAGCCTTTATTGTACCATCTGCTGAGACACAGGCCTCTCCTCTGAGAGAAGGAGTGAGCTGTAACCCACCATGTAGGCCCAGAGTGAGTTGGCAAATATAACATCAACTAGGCCTATCGCAGTCTACTACTTAATTGTTCTATTCTTTTCAGGCGTTTTTGTTGGTTTCCTCACGATGTTTTCTTTCACCGTTGTGAGAGCAGAAGAGAAGAATTAAGGTACATAAAATAATGTACCTAGCTTGGGTCATACACACGACGACTTGTGAGTCTGGGACATTATCACTGGATCACAAAAGCGGATGCGACTGAAAAACGTTTTTTTTTATAATTTGCGACTGACCTTCACAATGCAGGTCCTGGGCATGACGTTATATCTTGGAAAGACTGGTTGTCAGTTTGTCTGTCGGTTTTAGTAAAAGTCTAACGGTATTCAAATAAACCCGTTTTTCGTTTCGAATTACTCGTAAATTGGTCTTTGTGCACACTGTACCATCTTATTTACCCTTAGAACACATGGTGCCCGGGGTCGGGATCGAAAAAAGGGTGCAAAATTGAATTACCTCAATTTTTTATAAAAAATTTCATTCAAAAATGTACCTATTTATAACACTGTTGTTTAGAGCACACTGGCCTCATCAGTAATAAATGACGCTATTTTTGATGTGTTGTGCACTGCATGCACGCATGCGTTATGCATGCTTATAAATTATTACTGTTTTTTTTTTGCACAACGTATCAAGTTTGATGCGTGCTTTTTTACTCATCATAAGTAGGTAAATCAAGTTAATGGCATGACTTTCGCCTCTACAGGATGTTTTTATTCTATGTTTCTACCACCGATCTAGTTAACAGCCCACGCGGTAACATCGTTAACTTGAACAACTTTCATCACAGTGAATACAGCTTATTTTGTTTTTGTGGAAAAATCCGTCGTATGTAGGTTAGAAGACGGATTTTACGATCGTCGGAATATTTCATAATATTTTTACGTCGATTTCTAGATTGACTACATTTTGGTTGCTTTATCCCCAGGGAAACTGTGATGTTTCAGGAGAAAATAAGAGCAGAGTTTTGAGTTGGTTGTAGTTGAAATTGGAGAGTAGTGGTGACCCAGAGGAGGTCCCGACTTACGAATTCTAGGTCGTGGGTTGGAACCCCGCCAGGCGCATTACTTTGCGTAATTTATTTCATCACCACTGCTTTCAAAACGGTGAAGGAAACCGGCATATCCTAGAACCAAAAATTCGAAGACATGTGACATCTACCAACCCGCACTGGGCCCGCGTTGTGGATTATGGCCCACTCCCTTTCACAGAGAAGAGGCCTGTGTCCCAGCAGTGGGAACATTATAGGCTGATGATGATGATGTAGTTGAAGTATGATGCGTTACGTTTTTTATTACAAAGTTGAGGTTTGCGGAGCCATTTTTTGAGTAGGTCCTACATTATAGAGCATTGAAGTACTTCCAAACTAAAGTAACTTAATAGTACATTACTGCCGCGGCCTATAATGGCTACTTTGCTGGTCGCGCTGATGATGGCCGACAGCGCAGCCTAGCGCAGCTCCAGGCCGACACAGCGCGGTCAGCATGCACCACTTGATGGACGAGCTGAGATAAAGGCCGAGGCCGGAGGCCGAGGCCTTTACAGTGAGGACAGCAAGGGCTGCATGATGGCCAAGCTGGAAGGCCTAGAGCGTAGCTAGGCTAGCTCGAGGCAATCATAGCGTGACCAGCGAAGAGTCATAATGGGCCAAGGCTTGTATAGTGCTTTACTCAAAAATGCAAGTACCTAACCTAAATAAAACCAGCAAGTGATTTAAATAAAATACATATAGGTATTAACTAGAAAATTAATTAAAATAACAATATGAAAAGTACAGTTACTAAAATTCAACACCGGGTTTCCGGGTTTCATATTACTTACTAATAGTTTGCGATAATTTTAATGCGGTGTTTGACTGTTAGGTATATTTTCTTAAAGCAAAAAAAAAGTCACTTAATAAAAATTAAAATTTCGCTGAACCGCGCTTTTGTTACTTCTTTGTATTTTTTTTTTTTTAATATGGAATACAATCTTTTTGTGCCTACCTCTTTATATACAAACAGCTGTGTTTTAAATAAAATCTTTTTGCATTTGTCTTTTTAAAACGTTGAAACGTCAAAATAGCGGCCGGCAATGTATTACCGACCTGTAGAGCGGCCAGCAAAAACATTACTGGCCGCTCCTTGAAACACTCCGGCAAAGGCGACTTTGCTCAAACAAGGTTGTCAAAATAATGACCACATTACATGCATTTTTGAGTAAAAATCATTACAATATTAGGTTAAAGTATTTACAACTAGCATACCAGGCTATAGTCATCCCAAATATATAGAAAACAACCTAGTAACAACATATTTATGCAATGAACAGCTAAAATTCTTAAAGGTGCGTCTAAACGGGCAATAGTTTTGTTGCAATGTATGACTGCAATACAATTGCTAGCAATTACAGCTACACCATTTAATAAAGCTGCGTTTCCATTAGACAAGTTACTTGTATAAGTACAACTTTCATATTGTATGCAACTTGAACAAACCTGCATAAATTAAGTTACAAGTAGTTCCAGTCACATCGGGAGGACTCATTTGATGATTCTGCCATGGTAAAAAAAGCCAAAATAAATATATTGCAGGAAATATATTGCCCGTTTAGACGTACCTTTAGATTACGCAAACATAAAAATCTGCCGCTGTTTTCATCTTACAGCAAGGTCGGTAAGGAAACCCATTACAATTTCAAAACATTAATATGGATTATTTTATATCTTTAGCAACCGTGAATCAACATTTAGTTAAAGTCGCGCTAACAAACATGTAATCTTTATCAGGGGGGTAATTTAAAACTTCTTACGTACATAAAACAACACGGAATAGGTGTATGTTATATCATTGAAGGGAAAGTTTTTGTAATTATATCGTTGTAATAATTTTTCTGAGAGTAGTGAGTCATTTTTGCAACGTCAGTATGCGTCTCAATTCGGTTATCTTTAATGTCTTGTATGTCATCATCATCATCATCAGCTTATAATGTTCCCACTGCTGGGACACAGACCTCCTCTCTGTGAGATGGATTGGGTTATATAATCCGCCACGCGCGCGGGCCCAGTGCGTGTTGGTAGATGTCACATGCCTTCGAATTTTTGCTTCTAGGATATGCCGGTCTCCCCACGATGTTTTCATTCACCGTTTTGAGAGCAGTGGTGATGAAATAAATTACACAAAGTAATGCGCCTGGCGGGGTTCGAACCCGCGACCTACACCGATTCAATTGCTCTCACCACTGCTCTTTTAATGTGCCGTAATTCAAATCCCACTTCTTTTTCAAAGAAGTTACATACATACTCGTATTATAAACTTTTTAGGCAAGTTACCATAGACAGAGGCTTTGTTAAGCAGTACCCTTATCACGAATTTTCAGTATTTGAGACGTAAAGTAAACTGGAACCTTGACAATTTTTGAGGAAAAAATTAGTTCCTGCTTCGCACGCGCTGCTTCTCTTCTGCTTCTGCTTCGCAAGAAACGCTGTAAATACTGTAAATTAAAAGAGTGAAAATTCGTGATAAGGGTACAGTTATCTAATAAAATCATAAACAGTTACAATAACCGTAACTTTATGATTATCAGTAGACCGTATTGATTTTACATACATTTTTTTTAGGTAGGTAATTAAAATTGTACTGTTATTTGCTTTTGTAGTGCGATTAAGTTATGGGTATAAGTACAAACATGGGCACTTGGACAGTTGCGGTCAATGACCCGAAGGTCGAAAATCGCTTGTACCTAGAGTTTTTGCGCAGAGTAACTAGCGGGTAGACGAACGAGAGGTATGCATAGAATTTTATTTTGAAAACGTTTTTACAAGAAATTGCCGTCACTGGACCCACTATTTATTACTGCAATGTAAATTGATTTCTGAAGATTTTACATAATGCTGGCTTGATATACCGAAGGAGTTCAGTCGCACTTCATGCGCGCTGTGTGAAACGATCATTTAGGGTTGAACCACATCTGGCAGCACGGAATCGCCTTTTTCCGTCGCTCTTTCTCTTTCTGTCGCTTAGAACTGCCATTTGCTAGATCGAGATAATGCGATAGCACGCGGCCGCCTCGAGGATTCCGTCGCGTGCTATCGCATTATGCTTTCTGTCTCGGTCTAGCAAATGGCAGTTCTAAGCGACAGAAAGAGAAAGGGCGACGGAAAAAGGCGATTCCGTGCTGCCAGACTGATGTGGTTCAACCCTTAATTGGCACACAATATTTCAGACATCACTTCGTAGCAGTACTTTTTTCTTAGTTTAGATTCTCTTTTCTCATCTTATTAGAGAGCCTGCTCTATACATCTCTTTCCCACAATGCAGGAAGACTAAAATAATACCTACATAAGTTGGGTCCTCCCCAGTTTTAATATACATAGCTGGTACTTGAGTTCAATCACCTAATAATTATGTTGATGAATGGAGAGGAAGAGGAAGGTCAAAGAAAAGATGGATGGATTGTACAAGGAATGATATGAAAGAAAAAGGAGTAAAGATACCGTGACGTATGATAGGGGAGAATGGAAGAAAAACAACGTGTTGCGCCCGCCGACCCCCAGTAAAATGGGATAAGGACAGGAAGATGATGATGATGATGATGATGAGTACAATCACCTAACCATAGATAATGATCGATCAACGCCGATAAAACGTAGCCATGTGCTTCGACACCATTCATGTAGGAACTCTTAAAACAATTAATAAATCATAGTAATTAACAAAAGGTTAAACTAACCCGTTGGTACTTTGACGTCAACAACCAAAACCACGTTTAGAAGCACGTGGTACGTTTTAAAATTTTTTAGGCTCATAAAAGGCTCAAGGTACACCAGTGGTAGTATTTCGTGAAGGTTCCACATTTCAAATTTAATGTAAACAGACGTGGTCCAAATAAACAGCGGTAGATTCCATTGGTTCTTCTAGACGGGGTTTAGAAAAATATCGAAAATGTCAACTGATTAGCATTGAAAGCGTACAGAAGAGGGTCGTGAGTTGCGAAACGGAATGCAAATTTAATGTTTGTTTTTGTAAAAAAAATTGCTTATGTAACATTTATGTTTGAAGGTAGCTAAAGCCGAAAAAATGTCTATTTTTAGCAGCTGGTATAAGCAACGCGATAACTAAAATTGTTGCGCCATTTTAGTTCATGAGACCCTGAACATTTCTGACAGCCATAAACATTACTACCACTAGAAAACAAAATTACCAAGAGGGTGACCAACATTCAAGTTTGAAACTCATAAAAAAAAATCATTAACCCTTTTTATTTTACCTTAAAGCTGCATTCTGCTTATGCACACATAGATGGTAAACATTTCACCATTCTCCACTGATCTCGCTGGTAACTAAATAATTACCGTAAAATGTAGCCCCATTTTACGGTTTTGGATTAGGACACATTTGATATAATTTAGCAAATATCTTGTTTATATTAATTAAATAAAGTGTCCATAATAGCCCCAAATATGCGATTTATTCCCCAACATTTGGGGCTATTATGGACAGCAATAGAAAATGGCTGAAAATGCAAAAAAAAAAGATTTTTTTTACGAATACGTTTATTTATTGTAGGCGTAAACTATCAGTGTTCCTAGAGTTTGTAAAATAAATACGACCTTACACCAATCGACAATTATTATCGGTGATTTTGTTAGAAATTCTGGGTCGTTCCAAATATCCCCAAAAATCCAAATAGCCCCGTTTTACTTTATGTAATTTGTTTAATATTTAATACGTACTATAAATTCGAAAGTAAGTTTAATTGTTTGTTAGCTTTTCACGCCCGAACCACTGAACCAATAAATAAGTAACTTATGGGACTCTTCCTGAGAAAAGCACCATAATTTATATAATATACTGTGCTTTTGCTTACAATCAAATAACAATCCAAATTAATTGTCTTTTAATTAACGCCAGCAACGCCACGTACAAAAGCTAGTTTGAAATAAAAGGCCTACTTAGGTATAGAAAATTTAAAAAAAACTAAATAGAATTCTATTCTTCAAAATCCAGTTTTGTATCCTTGAACTTAGCATAGCCTAGTTTAGAAATAAATAAAAAACTCAAAATAGAGATCATTGATAACATTTACGTTTGTGTCTTAATTGTCTTTAATGTAACGCGAGCAACGCCACGTACAAAAGCTTGTACGAAATAAAAGGCCTACATAATTATAGAATATGTAACATAATCTAAAATATCTGGTTGACCGACCTTCGCTCGGTTTTTAAAATGTTGGGAACCGAGCTTTTCTCGTACCTGGGACCTTGATAAATCGATTCCTTGAGTCGAAAAACCCCTAATCTGTAACTTTCATGAAAATCCTTGGAGCCGTTTCCGAGATCCTGATTATATAATATAAATATACAAGAATTGCTCGTTTAAAGATATTAGATAGATAGAATCCTATTCTTCAAAATCCAGTTTTGTATCCTTGAACTTAGCATTGCTTAGTTAAAAAAAAAAACTCAAAATAGAGATCATTGATAACATTTACGTTTGTGTCGTCAACGAATGATCAGATTGTAATCTTAATCTTGATAAAAATTCAAATAGGGTAAGCAGCCGCCACGTTTGTCCGGTAATATCCAGTTTTAAACATGACCTTTGTTCTTACGGTTTTTTTTTAAACATTGAACATTCTTCGAGTTCTTCTTTTAAAATTCCTATGTTTTTGAGTCAAATTGACTTTGTACAAAGCTCTATCACATCAATGCATGGTGAGGGAGTACTTTTAGAAACTGCGTTTACGTGCAAGTTGAATTCTTATACAGTTAGATAGTGGGACATGATTCATGATGAAGCACTTTTGAAAAGTAACAAAAGAAAAAAAAAACCTGGTTACACATTTTTTTTTTAAACTTGTTACACAGGTACATACCTAATACAGGTTTTTCTTTCAAGTAATTGGTTTGGGATTTTTTAAATTCCAAAATGGTGACCCTAATTATAAAATGAAACCAAATCTCTTATCATTTTGATCTGCATCCAAAATACTGATAATTTATTGTTATGTTTTGATTTAGATATACTTATCGTGATACTGTCTTTGACACTATACCTATGCATGGTCAGCTACTATCATTTTGATATTTCAAAAAAGTTCTCTTATCTATAAAGTGGTGTTAATAATCTAAGTAATAAAGAACTTGGCTTAGATGTGATGTCTGCAGACCGCTTCCGAACCGGTAATTTAGTTGTTTCATTAATACCTAGTCAATGCCTGAACAGATCGCAACAGGTTAAGCAAATTCTAATAATAAAATAAACACAAATTTTACATAAATAAAGTATAAATTAGAACTAATTTGCTCAACTATCTTGACAATGGCCATTCTTATAACCATTAAAGACGATGCCTACCACTTAGCAACCTCTGCAAAAATCAATTCCTAATCAGAAAATTTTAATCCTGCTCCGACAGCAGTAAAACATAGTTAAGTGAAGTTGACTAGACAAAAACGTCCGCGCGCCCAACTAGCAAAAAGTGGTTTTAATTCTATCCTAGAACCACATTTATCGAGGACTATATGAGACTTATATCCACATATAAGTCGCTAAAAGGGCCCACTTTATAAGTCTACTTTTACTTATAACGTATTTATACTAGTCCGCTGAAATGCCATCTACTCCCATATTGCTCCTTAAATAGAATTACGTCAGTACAATTACTCCTGTTAATCTCAATATAAGTAAGTTATAGTCAAAATTTTGATTAATACGCTCCTAGAAATGCTGCTGTAAGCTTATAATGAGAACAGTCGAAGAGACTATCTGAAGTTGTTGTGCTCTGTGAAAATATTTTTAACTTCTTGTGTTTTAAGTAGGTATTTATATGAATCAGAATTTATTAATATCAACCACAATAGAAAAAGTTATTGTTAGTCTTATAGTAGCTTATTCATAGGGGAATGTGAATTTTCTGTGAAATCTGTGGTGGTTTGGGTTACAATTTTAAAGCGCCTCTTGAAATTTGCTTATTTACATTTTAGTATTAATTAATATTAAATTAATATTATGAAGGCAGCCGACATTTTCTTAGTAAGCATTTCCAAAGTGTAACATAGTGCTAAAATAAGTATTTTTAGCATGTCCAAGTGTAATATAGGACCAATATAAGTATGTTGGTTCTATATTAGGATATCTCAAAACCGAAGCATATTCGCCATTTTTACCGATTAGGGTTCCGCAAAGCCCAGATGAAATCGATTGATATTATATTGATATAAGTTAAAAACATATTATAAGATTTGTTCTACGTGCTAGGTTAAACATTGTTTAACTTTATTATATAATAGGTTGCTGACGATTTAAACAAGACTATGCCGATGTTCCTGGATAAAGAAGATTTCAGATCTTTAAAGAACTTAAAATCGCCATGGAATGTTACACATTTCTTGTTATCTGATATATGTCCCGGTTGTCAAAGCCAAAACTGGTATCTTGAAATGTTGAAAACTGGTAATCCATCAACATTAAATGTTTGGAAAAATTTCATTTAATAAAGAAGAAACATTGTCACATTTTTTTTCAAACATTTGCCCAAACCGTTGTGCCAATAGTGCACTGGGGCTGAAACACTAATGTTTAGATTTTCTTTTTTGGTATCCAGTAACGTTCGTGATTCTTTAGGCAAAACATTGTTTAATCTCATATTTAAAATTTTAAGTAAAGCCCAGTTTTTGATAGAATGACACAGTTCTAAATTTTTGTTAATATCCGAAAGTCCTTCTTCACTTTCAATATCGCTCATAGACTTGGTACTTTCGTAGTTCGAACTTCTTCTAAATGTGCCATGTCCGGAACCCTCGCGAAAATTCGCAAAACGATCGTCACACTGTTGTAATCAAAATGGCTGATGTCAAGTCCTACAATAGAATTTCTCAAAACTATATAAAGCGTGTTTTGGCCTGTAATGGTCGTTACAAGCAAAAGTGGCCTCATAAGAGTTTTAACCAGGATTGTTTGAGATTACTTAGACTATAACACTACTGTGGAATGCCTATATAAGTATGTCTGGGTTTAAAACGGCATAAGATAAAACTAAAAAAAATTAACAGAAAATATTTTGTCCTACCGAGTGCTGTTATAATCTTGGTGTTTTATTATTCATAAAACGTGGATATGAAATTCATTTAACAGTTACTTCTAAGCATATGTTAAACCATACCGGATACATAAATGACTTGCAGCAATATAACTTTTTTTTTACTTATATTGGCCACAAAATATTGGCTTATATGAGGCTACAAGCAAAAATAATAAGAGTAATTGCTCCTCAGTTCATATCTTCCTGGTACATGCTCGTATAGGAGTTAGAGGATTTAAATAGCCCGCAAATGTTATCTTATAGGCGCATATAAGTCTAACTTACCGGAGTAATTGCTCTTGAGTGTAACTACTCTTATTTCATGCTTTTATAGGAGTCCTGATCCTAAATTTGTCAGGAAGTATGGTTTTATATACGGATATAAGTACAAATTATAGGATACAACGTACTTGAGTAAAAACAGCACGTATTTATGCTGTTAAAAGCGTAGTAGCACCTACCAAAACCTTCATAGGAGCTATATAAGTCCAGGTAGCATTCTATAATCGCATGCCAGGATTATTTTGCTAGTTGGGCGGTCCGTCTTATATGCAAAAAGTTAGTAGATGCGGTTACAAACCGTTTCATCAATTAAAAAGTCATGCAAAACAAGTCCCATTTGCGGACTTTCTAGGTACAACGAATTCAGTTGATCAAACAAATTCCGCAATGTAGTGAAACTCGCATGCGAGTTCTTGCTCCGTCTAAATGAGGCTTTACTCAATGCGACCTGTGTCCGCTTCATCGTCTTTTCAAAATATCCTAAAAAGTGTTTCTAAAAGTTTCAAGATATTACTTTCTTATGCTAGATTTATCAACGAAGAAGTAAGCGGTTACATACTGTAACGTCGAGTCCATCCTGCAAGCGTAGGATGGCGCCGTAGAAAGGGGTTTTGTCGACGGAAGAATGGACAAAATGACAGAACGTAGAAATATTTTTAGCATGTTAATGTAAAACATATGTAAAATAGACGTTCATTTTTTCAGTAGTGTATGAATGGTGTCATGTTTTTGCGCAAAATACATTCGATTTGTGTAGAAATAAGGATGAAATAACTTTGTCTTTTCTTGGTAGAATAGAGATAGAATCGCCATGCTACGCGTGCAGTAAAGCGAAGAAGCTCAGTACTTTGTGACTGCACAGTAAATAGCCTCGCCACATCAAATAAATAAACTGACTCCACACCGGTTTACTCTGTGTGCTCTCGTACTATTTGGTCGACTACTTTGTGGACTCGTTCTGTGCAGTTCCAGATGAATGCTGTACTTTGGAACATGAAAGAAACGTCGTTCAGTTGTTTGTTGAAGTGTATAAACTTGTGTGATGAGGATTGGAGCTTATTGGTTGGTACAGCATAGCTTAATGAAAAGTCTGTATATTCCAAGACATTATAAATTGTAGCAACCCATAAAAGCAATTGAAATAAATATTGTGCATCACAATCCCATGGGCCCAGTACGGGTTGATGGATGTCACATGTCTTCGAATTTTTTGGTTCTTGGACATGCCGGTTTCCTCACGATGTTTGCCTTCACCGTTTTGAGGGCAGTGGTGATGAAATGCGCTAGGCTGGGTTCGAACCCACTACCTACAACTCTTAGTCGGGGCCGATACCATTGAGCCACCACTGCCACTGTCACAATATGACCTATTACTGTTAAATGCGGTTTCGCTGAAAAATATCTCTCAAGGGAACATAAAATCGGGTTTATAGACCATCTGTGTACCCATTAAAATCCATCCAATTAGTTTTTGCGTGAAAGGGTAACAAACATCCATACATCCACACAAACTTGAACATTTAATTTATAATGTTAATATTTGTAAGAGTAAGATATAGTCGTTTAAATGTAGCTTTCATCATCATCTGCCTAGCTTTTTTCAAACTATAAAACATTTTGGGGTTGGCCTCCAGTCACACCTCACGCAGATAAACCAGTACTTTACCTAAAGCTGACTACCTACCTGAATAAATAGTGTCTGAATAAATCGTGTGACTTTACGTGCTTTCCGAGGCACGGAGGACACTCGCTATGACAGATGGTCGAACCCGATGGACACAGACCAACCTCGGCAAGCGCGTATTAACCCGGAAGATCGGCCTATGCGGCTGTAATTATTTAGCCACGAGGTCCTCCTGAATCATCATCATCATCATCAGCCTATTAATGTTCCCACTGCTGGGACACAGGCCTCCTCTCTGTGAGAGGGGGTGGGCCATAATCCACCACGCGGGCCCAGTGCGGATTGGTGGATGTCACATGTCTTCGAATTTTTGGTTCTAGGACATGCCGGTTTCCTTACGATGTTTTCCTTCACCGTTTTGAGAGCAGCGGTGATGAAATAAATTACACAAAGTAATGCGCCTGCCGGGATTTGAACCCACGACCTACAACTCGTAAGTCGGGGTAAGTCCTCCTGAATAAATAGTGTAAAAATAAAAAAAATAAATAAAAACACACAAAATATAATAAATTACTTAGATTTATAATTATTTTCAATTGACTAGATTTATGTAGACCTATTTGAGACTTTTCTTTCCTTTATTCTTCCTTATGATGAGTTCTATCGGCCACACCACAGCTACGAATGCGTAAAATGATATTAGAGTGTAGAAAGCGTTTGAGTAGCTGTTCGTGAAATCTCTGACAGCGCCTGAAAAATAAATAAAGCAATAAGTCACACGTCCTATACTATACACCGTGACTTTTTAGTCGTCTTACAAAAGCAGCCCAGATCATGTATCCAATGTCTAGAACACGTTTATAATAAAAAAATAGGTATTTAAAAGATTTGAAAATTTTAAAAATAAAATTTAAATTCGTTATTATGACGTCAGGCGTAGTTCGAAACACCCTTGTTTCATAGAAAATGGAGATGGAAAGATCTGCCCGACTATTGCACTAGGTAGGTATACTCTACAGCTTGATACGTAAACATTTTAACAGGGTGTTTCATATTTCTAATGTATTAAAAAATATATTATTAACGATTAAAAAAGAAAAAAAACTTGCCTAGAGGTATTTTAGGTCGGATACATTAAGTGGACCCTTTTTGTAAGACGACTAAAAAGTCACGGTGTATACGTATATTTTTTTTTTCAAAGTTAACGAGGAAACGCAAATTAAGATTTTGTTGAAAATGTTTTCAAATTGTTATTTAAAAAAAAGATAAATAATTGGAAATTCCTGTTTGAACTATTTTTTTTGTAAAACCATTTTTAGCCAAAACTAAGTATTTAGAGCTCTGTGAGTTTATCCTGCTAAAAGGCGTCACACACGGTTAAGATATTTTAATATTTTGAATTTACGAAAAATGTATGTGATTGTCTGTTTAATTGTATGGCGAGGGATAATTATGGTCATCATCATCATCAGCCGGAAGACGTCCACTGCTGAACATAGGCCTCCTCCTTAGACCGCCAAAAGAACGACAATTCGCCACTTGCATCCATCGGCTGCTAATTATGTTAATAAAATTATGGTATTTTAAGATAAAATATTATAGTACCTTAGCCGCTTTTTGCGCGCTCTATACTTGATGTAGGAAGTGTCGTTGCTCGTACACTTTAGTTTAAAAAAAGCTTTCTGCACTTCCTCTTCTTATAGATTTTAACTGAGCCAAAAATTATCCCCAGCCGTGTAATTTTCTTGAAAAATGTACGAAATAAAATATACATACCAACAAGAGGGCCAATTATAATGCTTATAATCCCAGTGAGTAAGAGAGAGATGCCCATAGCCGAAGTGAATTTCGCTGGAGCCACAGTCTCAGAAACAACGACTGGCATAAGGACCGCTATGGAACAGTGAGCCGCGCCCATCAATGTGAAGTACACCATAGTCGCTATGACGCCACTCGACCACAACATTCCTGGAATTAGTTAAAAGATTTTATTAGTCATCATCATCATTATCTCAGCCATAGGACGTCCACTGCTGAACATAGGTCTCCCCTTTTGATCTCCACGTAAACCGCTTGAAGGCAACCTGCATCCAGCGTCTTCCGGCGACTTTTATGAGGTCGTCTGTCTACCTTGCTGGTGGACGTCCTACGCTGCGCTTGCTAGTCCGTGGTCTCCACTCTAATACTTTTCGACCACATCGGCCATCTGTTCTGCGAGCAATATGGCCTGCCCATTGCCACTTTAGCTTGCTTATCCGGTGGACTATATCGGTGCTTTCCTCGATAAGTGGACTGTTGAACATATACTGTATCTCCTGAGATGAGCACGTTCAACCAAATAAACAAACTCTCCAGCTTCATAATATGAGTTTAGAAGTATAGTACGTGGCGTGCCTTTTAAGTTTTGTCGTTTGAAGAGAAAAAAACAAATAGGCCCTTATTATACCTATCATTGCTTTTCAAAGTATTCACCACGTCGTTTTAAACACTTTTCCATTCGCTCGAACCAGTTATTATAACATTTATTCCACTCCAAAGTAGGGGTGTTCACTACAGCTGATTTGAAAGCGTCGACTGCTTCTTCATCGGACTTTAACCTTTGACCACGAAGAGATTTTTTAAATGTAGGAAATGTAAAGGAATCGTTAGGGCTTTGGTCAGGACTGTACGGAGGATGATCAAGAATTTCTACGTTTTCCTGCTTCAAATACTCAATTGTTTGACGAGCGCTGTGTGAGCTTGCGTTGTCGTAGTTTAGGATGATGGGACGCTTGGGGTTGGACTTTCGAAGTTCGGCGATGACTTGGGGTAAGCAAACTGTGGTGTACCACTCTGCATTAACTGTTCTATGATCTTCAAATGCAATCGTCGCAACATGACCGGTTTTTGCTACGAAAGTAGCCAACATCTTCTTTTAAGTGCTTTGAGAGTTAACAATTTTCGTCGGCTTAGGCTCACCTTGAACGACCCGGATTGTGGAATTTTGTTTGGAATCAGGATCGTAGGCTTATATCCAAGATTCATCACCACTGATAATGTCGTAGACGTGATTTGACTTTCCTCGGTTGAACCTTTGAAGAGTTTTCTTTCACCAACTAACGCGGGTCGCCTTATGATCATCAGATAGCAAATGCGGAATCCAACGGGAAACTAGCTTTCTCACACCAAGAGCGTCATGCAAGATCTTTTGTTTTGTTGTCCCTGAAATGCTTAATACCTCCTCTGTCTACCGATATGCCACATGACGATCTTCAAGTATTCGTTTTCTCACAGTAACGATGTTATTTTCAGTGAATGTGGATTTTGGACGTCCTTTACGAGATTCGTCATTAAAACTGGTATGTCTCACGCTAAAATTCCAAATATCAGCATTCGACCATCCGCAGGCATGGGGCTTCGTCATAGAATCCAGATTTTATCTCTTCGAAACATTGAAACCGCGTTAGGCCTCTTCGGAAGTTGTAGAAAATTATTGCGCGGACGTTTTCCTTAATCAAATTCATTTTTATAGGTGACCTAACAGGTTCAAAACAACGCTGTGACTAAGCAATTGAATTTATTTTAAAAATTTCAATTGATTAGATATTCTAAATTCCAATAATGTTGAATATTGAACAGTTCCTATTCGAAATTCGCGGCAAGCATTTAAACGACAGAACTTAAAAGGCAAGCTATCGTATCTCTTTTGCCCATACCTTCACCCCTGCGAGACGTGTGTTGCAAATGGCTCACCATTATATGCCACGTGCTGTCTGGACGTGTGTACTCACCTCGAGCATTAACGTCATAAATTCGTGGTCTATTGTCGTTTACATCAGGTATAAAGAACCAGTCATCATTTTGTTGACCACTTAATTATGTTCAAGGATCCTCATAAAGAATACTGGCTACATAAACCACATGAATGACATCTACAGCGCCTACATGGCCGAAATCGGTTGCATCACATCATGAGCAATAATAATGTCCGCTTTACCAGCACTTGTTTGACAGTCGCTAGTTGTTTTCATATTCTTACCAAGTCTTGAGAGCACTGCAACAATTATTCCACCGATGTAGATGTTCTGGACTCCAAGCTTGCTCATCCACTTGGAGACGATCGTGAAAATGACCCTCATAGACAAGTCCCCGAACCCGTACAAAGTTATGCCCATCGCCACGTTTTCCTGAAAAATAAGTCAAACAGTTTTGAACTAAAAAAATTTAAATTTCGAGTTTATGTAAAAGGACATTTTGTTTTTAATAGAATGCAGTAAAGACCTGTTTCCAGCAAAGTGAGAGAGGAGATATGGATTTCAGTCAACATGGCTGGACGATTACTGCATATAACCCGCATTGATGAAATTCATTACGCTAGTCCTTCCGCCCTTTGTAGAACGGAATTACTAAAAATACCCTACTAATACCCACCCTTTTCCTTAAACTTATCATCATCATCAGCCAGAAGACATCCACTGCTAAACATAAGCCACGCCGGACGACAATTCGCCACTTTCACCCATCAATTGCCCGCGACACTCACGATGTTGTCGGTCCACCTAGATAGTGCGAGGCCTTACTACGCTGCATCTTCCGATCCGTGGATAACCACTGAGCTTAACATCTGCTATCTCGTATAAACGAGCGATGTAGTTTGTCCATTGCCAGATGCTAAGTATGAGCTTTTGAATAGATAGTCTCCATAAATAAAATGTACTTAAACAAACTAGTACCTATTGAAACTGACCTGACTCCATCCCGCAGAGTATAAGTACTGTGGTAACATGACCACGTATAAGCCATCAGCTATGTTGCATATTGCAGGTCCAATAGACACACAGGACAGCAGATATGTCTTGATCAGTGACAAGTCTATGAATGACTCCACGATTTTCCTGCAAAGAATACAGCAGTTATAACTTTAGTCTCGCGAAAACTAAATTTTTCGGCAGAGTACCTATATTTAGGGTGACATTGGTGACTTAAATCAAAAAGTTAGGAAGGTCCTTCATTTGAAAAATAATATTGTCTTGTTTTGTTTTTAGTTCTGTCTAGAAAAACCGTATACAATCAGAAAAGCAACATAAAAAGAATGGAATAGGTGTAAGGATTTCATCAGACTATTACCTGAAACCGCTCTTTTTTTCAAAATTATCAGGAAAATCAAGGCCTTTCGCCAATTCTTCTTTTGTAGGATTTCCTTCCAAATCTGTTAGTTTGATAACTGGCGTATCCAATTTTTTAACTTCATTGTTTACTTCAAGGAGAAGTTCTGTAAAATAATTCATGGAATAAAACTCAAGCATCCCCGGTAGCATTTCAAAAGCTCCCGTATTCTGAAGTTTCGCCCGTGTTTAAACCGCAAATTTTAATCTCATAATAGGAACGATAGTGTTACAAACATCCAAAATTGCCGTTACGCTTCTGTCGTGATTCAAACTTCTGCGTGATAACTCCTCTTTGTAACACTGAGAGAAGGATCAGCATCATTATTATTTGAGCCTATAGATATACACACCTGGAAATGATTTGAACCCAAGAGTTGTCTCATTTTCAAGTTTCTGTATTCACAAACACTTCTATTCGTTTCGAAAAGTTTTTTTGCCTTTTTTTGAGATAAAAAAAGCGAGCGAGATAGAGTATACGACTTTCCGATTCGAAATCTGTCGAAAGCTTTTCTGAATAAAGGGACTGTGCTTTACGCGATCAGCGATGATACGAGTAATTGAGTTGAGCAATTCAACTTACTAAGTTCAGTGGTCTCCGGAATCTCAATTTTCTTCATATGCCATTCGACAGGTTGCATCAGCAACACAGCAACAAAGTTGTGCAGCGAAAGGCCCCGATGAGCAATAGGGTCCCTTTTGATCCGTATTGTTCTATTGACCATCTGACGAATATTGGAGCGACCATGGCGTTGACTCCTGTAAAATAAAATTTATTTTTAATTAATTAAGGTGATCTTCCAAAGTTAACCTAAGTAACACAACTGGTTTTGTATAAAATGTTTTTTCGTTTTGTTAATGGTGTGCACTGACGAACGTTATTAGTGGTTATTATCAGATCTATATAGGTATGTCTCATTTCCTCTGAAAGGAATTTGTTATGTATGTGTGTACCTAGTTGTAAGTACTAAGTAGATGTGGCTGTGCCACATACTAAGAGACGTCGTCGAATACACCAATGTGAATCTAACCGTCTTTGCATCAACACCTCCGTAGGCTTCCTATACAACATTGGCGACGATTACCCACGATAATAAAAAATAAAATGTTCGGTGCAAATTCAATATTGGGAGCTATATCCAATTTAGATCATCATTCTCAAGACTGGAAGCTTTACAAAGGGCGACTTCAGCAATGGTTCATTGCCAATAGCATTGGCGTGGATAATGATAAAGCTGGAGTGAAGAGGAAGGCGGTACTATTGTATACCTCATCTTGTCTATAAAATTATTCTACTTGTATTGTCAGAACCCAACTTTCCTCTGAATGGAAGCCATTTTATTTTAACTCACCTGTAGCCGTCTGAACGAAGCTCATGATAAGAACTCTTTTCTCGACGAAATATTCGTTCATTATTGAGCACGACAAGTTGTACATTACACCTAGGCCAACACCCTGAAACATAAAGACAATATCTTTAGCAATATTCCGTCTTTTACAATATCTTTGTCTTGTACCAAGTGTATTCAGAATTTGAAATAAATAAATGGAATTTTCATTTGATGAAATAAAAAATGTGTGTACTGTGTACTAAAAAAAGACGATTACGTTACTTTGACTACTGCAACGAAATACTAAATTAACTGTGAAATTAATAATCGATATCTAATATCAAAAGCTGATGCCGTTAAGTTTACGTTATAGAAATATAGAACGTATTTTGAATAAGTAATGCTTTAGAAAACTATGTCAAATCAATGCTAAAGTTGGGCAGGTCCGAAGTCTAACCTAATCTGCCGTACCCTGGGCATTCTCATTTACGAAAATCTTCCGGTATGTTTAATTTACCTGAAAAATTCCTGCAGTAAGGTAGAACACTAAAGGTGAGGTCATGACGACCGTGCCGAGCGTCCCAAACGCGAATATGACTGAAGCGGTGAAGGCGAGCCATCTCATAGACATCACATTCAGCAAGGCAGATGTGAAGAAACCTGAAATCAATACAATAGTCTTGGTGTAAAAGATATCGGTGAAACTGCTTTAGATTCTCGTATTAGATTATGATCTTTCCTACAACAGAGAGTAGACACATTTTAGGTTGATGATTATACCTAGTATTTTTAGTTGAAAGAAGTCGGAGGAGCTCGTGGCTTAATATTAACAGCTGTAAGGTCGATGTTTAATGTTAAGCTGATCTTGTCAAGGTTGGTATAGTCTCGTCCGTGTCTCAGAAATCACATTTTACTCTGTGGCTGTGTGAAAAAAGCGAGAGATGTGCGCTGTGGCATCCCTTAGAGGTTCAGCCGTGGATCGCCATTTCAGCCATATATAGGCTGAAATAATAGTCAAAAAGAGTCTGCTTCACCCAGAGCGGGAAGACTCGTTTGATCGTTTTGCCAACTCAAAAAAAAGTTCTTTGCTAGTCCTTCTTCAGAAGCTTGTTTCATCCCAAAGCAGAACAGTACCATAGTATACAGTACCCTTGGCAAGAATTTTCACTCTTTTACTTTACCAAAGTAAGGTGTAAGTACAAGTAAGGTGCCAAAATAATTATAGAAAATAATTACCAGCTAATGCAGTAGAAACGCAGAATATTCCGGTTAGCAGTGTGATACCGGCAGAACTCATGTTTACCTCGTTTATGAAGTCATCATACATCATACCGAAGGTTCCACTGAATGCCGTTGTGGTTGACTGAAAATGTAAATATAAGGTAGTTTTAATTTCTGCTGTCTTAGTACTTTTAGTATAAAACAAGATAGTAAAATGTTAACACACTATCTACTATTTTATCATCGATTTCTACTAATTGATATTTTAGTATACTTCCCTACATAGCTGTATAAAACAAAGTAGCGTATGTATGTATGTTTGCGCATAACTTAAATGGGCAGCAACAATTGGACATCCTTTTTTATTCATCATCATCATCATCAGCCTATAATGTTCCTACAGCTGGGACAAGGCCTCCTTTCTGTGAGAGGGAGTGGGCCATAATCCACCAAGCGGGCCCAGTGCGAGTTGGCTTTTTTATTATGTTGGTACAAATACAAAAACAAAAAAGGAGGACTGTTTAGATTACCTACGGGCAAATTTTGCGCAAATACTACAGCTGCACACTTACGTAAATTGATAACGAAATGTCAAAACTAATGCTAGAGGTAGCTAAATTATGACCATTCAACGCTTTATTTGATTATGTTTTATTGTTATCTTCACCCAGTAATACTTATCTATATAAATAAAAGGCAAACTGAATGATTACTAATCAAGCCACAGCCCAGACCGCTTGGCCTAGAGACTCCAAATTTAGAACATAGGTTCCTTATAAACTGTAGGGGAGCACTAAGAACGGATTTTTGGAAATTCGGCCTTTAAGGGGGTAAAAAAGGGGGGGGAAGTTTTATGAAACTCGGTCATTTCTGAAGCTATATCGATGAAAATTGGAATATAGCTATTTGGTAACAAATAAAGGATGACGTGTTTCAGGATTTTTTTAAAAATCGCCCTTTAAGGGGGTAAAAAAGGAGGGGAAAGATTGTATAAAATTCCGTACATTTTAGTATCTGGTTCCTGGTTATTCGGTTGAAAATTAGGCACGATTTGTTAATGGGGGTAAGGGGAGGGCGTGGGGGTGGGTAAAGTGGGGGATTAAAGGGGGGGGTGAAATCAGCTAATTTTATTATTTGGTTGGCTATTCGGTAGCACACTAAGCATGATTTGTTAAAGGTGGGTAATGGGAGGGCTAAGGGGGGGAGGTAAAGTGGAAGAGAGTAACAGGGGGGGGGGTAAAATCAGTTAATTTTAGTATTTCTTTAGAGCTATATCTATGAAAATTTGTCTCGGCGCTTTTCTGGTGGTTGCCACTGTTGATTCTGGATTTCAGGAGTTGCAGTGATTTGGGAATAGTGTGGTAGGTTTGTCCCAATTAAAAAAAAAAAAAAATCTATGAAAATTGGCATTTATCTATTTGACTTCAAATGAAGGCTGACGTGTTTTAGGATTTTTGGAAATCGCCCTGTAAGGGGTAAAAAAGGGGGCAAAGTTTGTATGAATTCCGTACATTTTAGTATTTGGTTGGTTATTCGGTTGCAAATTAAGCACGATTTGTTATAGGAAGGGGGTAAAAGGAGGGCGAGCGGGTGGGGGGTAAAAGTGGGGGGGCGGAGCAAGATCAGTTAATTTTAGTATTTGGTTGGCTATTAGGTTGCAAATTAATCACTATTTGTTAAAGGGTGGCACCGTAATACTTACGATTTTCTGCATTTTATGTAAGTCAACTTCTGTTCTGATGCAACTCGATCGAATATTCTTTAAGTAGTACACAACGACGATATAATACTAGACTCCGCATACACGATCTAAAGAACAAAAACTATTCTGCCAACTTGCTGAGGTACTACGTAAGCGAGGGGGACGGGGTACTGCGTTGTGATTGGCTAATTCAAGGTCTGTGCTGTCTCAACGTATGTTTACGGCTCACAGGATTGGTCGAAATGAGACGAATATAAGACTTTTTTGTCTAATGTGTTGGCAGACATCGGTCGCCTGTTATTACGAGTCTAGTACTATATCGTCGTTGGTAGTACACCTCCGTGCAGCACCTTCGAAGAACTAATCTACGGATGCATTCCAGAAAGTTTTCCGATGTCTACCTATTCCCCCCGCCCCGCCGCCGACCGTACGGCTCCCGTCTTCGCCGATTGATGATATAACATTAAGGCAGCAAATACAATTTTAAAAACCTAGAAATTACCCCACCTAAACAAACCTAAAATTTTAAAACTATTTTAACCGAATCCTTAACTTCCACCCCTTTCCACCCCCACGGCCCCCGTTACCACCCTTTAACAAATAGTGATTAATTTGCAACCTAATAGCCAACCAAATACTAAAATTAACTAATCTTGCTCCGACCCCCACTTTTACCCACCACCCGCACGCCCTCCTTTTACCCCCTTCCTATAACAAATCGTGCTGAATTTGCAACCGAATAGCCAACCAAATACATACTAAAATGTCCGGAATTCACACAAACTTTCCCCCCTTTTTTCCCCCTTAAAGGGCGAATTTCCAAAAATTTTAAAACACGTCAGCCTTCATTTGTAGTCAAATAGCTAAATGCCAATTTTCATAGATATAGCTCTAAAAATACTAAAATTAACTGATTTTACACTTTATACCTACACCACACTTACCTTAACCTTCCCTGAACTTCCACGATTTTTTAGATTAAAATCAGCCAAATCAGTTCAGCCTTTTGCAAGTTAAAGCGTGACTATCCGTAGTTATACATTTTTATACCTCACTTGCTGAGCCTGGGGAATACCCAAATACTCCGAAATATTTTATTCCGAATTTCGATATTCCGATTTTCAAAACTCCGAATATCATAATACCTAAAAATTACAATATCTATTATTAAGAATCTCGAAATTTATTTGATCGAAAGTCGTATGTCCGATTTCTTCTTTTTGCGATTTTCACATAATATTTGAAAAATGTAATGCTCGATGAGTTCTCATTCCGAAAAACGAAATTCCGATTTTCAATATTCCGAATAAACTGATTTTTTCGGAATATTAAAAATCGGAATTTCGTTTCTCATTCCACAAAGTCAGTGACAGAAACGAATTGGTGCAAAACCGGCTCCACGTAATTTTGTCTACCGTACTCCCAGAGTGTTATTTAAGCCTGTGTAGGCACGAAATGGCAGGGCGTATCCTCTTAACTTTCACCGTTCGCCTTCAGGATTTTTATTGTTATTAGAAGAACTTAGGATCCAAGAGCGAGCGAAGCGAGCTTGGGACTTAGGGCACCCCGACTCGGACAGGTTAGGTTCGAAGGGGGGTTCGTGTTAGGTTACTTTAAACCTTGCTCTCAGAAATAGGAGCCCCGCGAAGCGGGGCTCCGTCGACCTACCTTGGTAGGTGGTAGTCAACAAATTGACCAAGGATGCAAGAGCGAGCGAAGTGAGCTCGGGACTTGGGGCGCCCCGACTCGGACAGGTAAGACCCCGCCATCCCCTTCGTCTTAAGTCACTTTAAACCTTGCTCATAGAAATAGGAGCCCCGCGAAACGGGGCTCCGTTGAACCCCCTTGGTGGTGCTTTAACTCAGGATGCAATAGCGAGCAAAAATGTGTCTTGGGGCACCCTGACTCGGACTTTTCGACCCGACGGTCCCGAATCGGAATTCCAATAATCAGTATTCGTGTTTTTGATGTTTCGGAAAATATATTAAGTCGGAATTTTTAATATTCGGTCTACTGAAATTCGGTATTTTGAAAATAGTAATTATAAACGTTAGGAATTTCGAAATTTCGGAATGATTAAATTAGGAATTATGATCTATCGGAGTTGTTATATTAGGAATTTTGAACCATTCGGAATTATGAAAATCGGTATTTTGAAATTCGTATTTATGAATTTCGGAATAAAGTTTTTCGTATTATCGTAGTGTACCCGCTGAGCCTGCCCTACACCTACCTCCCTACCCCTACCCTACATCTACCTACCCTATGTGTTATTCTGGATCTTCAGCTACCTAAATACCAAATTTCATCGTAGTCTGTTCAGTAGTTTTTGGGTGAAAGAGTAAAAAACATCCATCCATTCACACTCATAAACTTTCGCCTTTATAATATTAGTAGGATATAGATTTAGTATGGAGATTCATTCATCTCCAAACTTAACGCGAGCAAAGCCGCGGGCTAAAGCTAGTTACATTATATTATGTAAAAAGTTTAGCTGTCTGTTTGTTTTACTTAGCAGAGCACGTGAATATGAACCGCGAAAAATGTTCACAAGGCAAAATTTTCAGTCATATCTGCCGCAATACCGACGAAATGTGGAATAGGATGGTTCTTGAAGGGTGGGACGCCCCCCGGCAGGATGGACCGATGACCACCGATGAGCATCCCACCCTTGGCCATCAGACCTGAACAAGGTAGGCAGCGGCGCTGTGGCGCTCTCTGCATAAGGTCTATACAGCAGCCCAAGAAGTGCAAGACTGAAACGATGATGATGATGAACATTATCCGCATTAAGTGCGAAAATAGCCCATTGGCCAAAAAATTGTAATAAAAATCGCCGAGAGCTTTGAACAACATTTGAGTAGGCTCTAGTTGGCAGCTGGATCAAGCGCTTTATTCAGAAGGCAGTAAGTACTTCTGGACGCAGTGTGTTTTGTTAGGAGATTCCTCCACTTAAGAACCGTGACCACCAGGAAACCGTAACTTGTTCCCGATTCACTAAAAAATTAAACTCGGAAAATAATAAAAGAATCGCCTGGCGATATCTTGGAAAACTAGCAATATATAGATTATTAACTTTGTTCAAGATAATATGGTTTAACAACCTATAGTTTTGTTGGTGGTATACATTTTGTTTACCGGAATATGTGTAAATGTATAATTAATGTTCTTTAAACAAATATCGTCCAACACGTGAGTTCGGTCCTATCTGCAGTTGCAAATAACATGCGGAGATTTTCTCACGTGTAGCAAATATTTAACTATTTATTGATCATAGTCTATGTCCTACCATTAAATACTGAATCTTTTTTTATCCTACTTTTATTAGGTCAAAGGTTTCTTTTCGGCTGACCACTACCCCCCCCCCCCCCCCCCCCCCCCGCCTTATTGCCTATGACACTCAGGTCCAAAGCAGTTTTCAACTGGTGAAAAAATTTTTGAAATCAGACCAGTAGTTTTTGAGCCTATTCATTACAAACAAACAAAGTTTTCCTCTTTATAATATTAGTTTATACGTATAGATAAACGAAAAACCCTATTATTTTTTTATGGAGAGGCGCAAAAAAAATACGGCCTCTCTTGGCTCGCTTTTGCATTCCTCTACTTCTCATAAGGTTTACTACATTACCTACTAAATGAGTTGCTAGCCTAAGTATACCTTTTTCATCATCAATGCAAACCTTGGACCGTACGGTTAGCCGAAAAAATATCTGAGCAGCACTAATGGCGAATGCTGAGAAGCATACACTGAGACAGCTGTCAAAATGCTTCACTCTCGTCTGAACTCAGCATAGGCTGAATGCTGTTCAGCACTTTCGATTTCTGTCCAGCCAGATTTTGTATCAGCTAACCGTACCCATTAAAAACTAGTAGCCCATACTAGTTTACCAGTGGATAGGGGGACACCATAAGCTTGGATTGTTCCGCATACAAGTTGAACAAGTAATCCAGCACTGCTTGAATACAGGAAACTTGATAATGAAAAATATCAGCACTTTACTTACAAAACTAATGATAGCCGAGATGGCTACTAAGTAGCCCCATCCTCCATCGGGAGCCACGAGTTCATACTTCTTATCCACCAACTTTAAATCCTCCTTTTTTTCTTCGGCCACCATTTTGATACCATTCACGAAACACAACAAAACTACCCACATTGTCTGCCACTGGTTTTATTAAGATTCATATATTTACATTCTTTATCTAATGCAAGCATTTTATTTGAACTTGTAATAAATGGTTTTGTTCTATGATGAGATAATTTTGCTATAGTTGTGCCAGTCACTGCTACAGTTGACATTTGGTGATTGAGCATGTTGTGAAAAGTAGATAGCCCGTTTTCTTGAGTAGTTTGCCTGGTCTTGCGTCTCGACTGAACCGTTGTAACTGACTGTCAAATATCTACCTACAAACAACAGTTAGGACCAACGAGCCATGGATGGACCTCGCTATGATAGATGATTCACTTCTTAGGGCCCTCGCCTACGGGCGACTTTTTGTAGCAATGCAGTCACGATGCTGTCGCGCGCAGTAGGTATCGATACAGACGCGACCAGATTCAGTCGCGATGCAAACGCGATTCGTTCGCGATCTGGACCTATCGCTACTGTAGCACTGATATTCGGTTCCCACCCTACCCCCTCTGTTCTCTTTCCGATGTCATCCGACTTGTATCGATACAATCGCGATGCTATGATCGATGAATCGCGATGATACAAAAGAGATGCTGCCGCGCGTTTGCTGAACGCGCGACTGCATCGCTACAAAAAGTCGCCGTGGGCGAGGGGCCTTACAGAAAAACTCGGTAAGCGTGGCTTAGGTATGAAGACCTGACGACCTGTATGGCTGTTATTACACAAAAAATTGCCGTCACAATAAATTTCATTGCCATCAGTCGCGGTTTTGGACCCGCGAGTGATTGCCATGAAACTTATTGTGTGGACAATTTTTTGTGCAACATCCTGTGTAAATACTACAGACAAATTGAAAGTGGGCGTGTAACGATGAGTAATACGGTTTTAAAGATTGTTTTTAGACTCAGTAATCTGTGGTAATGATGGTAGATTTACGAGCAATTTTATCATCATTGTCATCCTCAGCCCACCTTCACCCACGTAATATTGCGATGGCAACAATGTCGATTACCAATTGCCATTACTGTTGTGGCGAAGTAGATGTCTTTATATTATATAAAGCTCGATTACCACTCACTGACTGACAGAATTGTTCTCCCAGATGGTGAAGGGGGAGGTGGGTATATTTTGACAGATTCGTATACAAGTCACTCTCGTGAGTATGGGAAAAATCCCAAACCTCCCCTTTTCGCCCCCCCTCTCCCCCCTCCCAATCGTATCTCGGAAACTAAGAGACCCGTGTTTTGTTTTTTTACGGATTCGTATAGAGGAGGCTCGGAAACGTAAAAATCATTTTTTAGAGTCCCCCTCCCCTTTTCCCCTTCTCCCCCCTTTAGGAGGATCTCGGAAGTTAACAGACTTGCAACAGTTTTTTTTTCAGATTCATGTCAAGGCCCCATAGTTGGTCAAAATCATTTTTCAAAACTCTCCCCTCTCCCCTCCTTCACCCCTCCCCCCGTCGTATCTCGGAAACTAAGAGACCCGTGTTTTGTTTGTTTACGGATTCTGTATAGAGGAGGCTCGAAATAGTAAAAATCATTTTCAAAGTTCCCCCTTGCCCCCCTCCCCCCCCCCCTTTAGGTGGATCTCAAAAGAGACTTGGAATTTTTTTTTTCAGACTCGTGTCAAGAGGTCCAGAGTATGTCAAAATCATTTTTCGAAACTCAGCCCTCTCCCCCTCTTCACCCCTCACCCCATAGCGGTAAAGCGAAGCGTAGCGTAGCGTAGGGATGTGGTCACGATAGCTTTCCGGTGGTAGGTAGGTCCTGAGTGGAGCGAACCTGCGAGACCGAGTGGAGCGAAGGGGGGAGGTGGCGAGCGAAGCGAGCCGGCGACCTCCGTAGCGTAACGAAGGTTGAGTGGGTGAAGCGTAACTCGGCGGTGAAGACAAGCAAACTAACAAGTAACTCTCATGAGAAGGGCAAAAGTACCAAGCCTCCCCTTCTTGGCCTCCCCCCCTCCCAAACTAATCTCAGAAACTATGAGACCCGTGTTTTGTTTTTTTATGGATTCGTATAGAGGAGGCTCGGAAAAGTAAAAACCATTTTTAAAAGTTCCCTCCCCTTGCCCCCCTTATCCCCCCTTTAGGTGGATCTCAGAAGAGACTTGGAACATTTTTTTTTTCTGATTCGTATCAATTGGCCCAGAGTATGTCAAAATCATTTTGCAAAATTCACCCCATTCCCCCCTTCACCCCTCCCTCCATCGTATCTCAGAAATTAGGTAGCGTAGGAAAAAGGTCACGATACCTTTCCGGTGGTAGGTAGGTTCTGAGTGGAGCGAACCTGCGAGACCCAGTGGACCGGGGGAGGTGGCGAGCGAAGCGAGCCGGCGACCTCCGTAGCTTAATGAAGGTTGAGTGGGTGAAGCGTAACTCGGCGGTGAAGACAAGCAAACTTACAAGTAACATTCATGAGAAGGGCAAAAGTATCAAGCCTCCCGTTTTTGGCTTCCCCCCCCCCCTCGCAATCGTATCTCAGAAACTACGTGTGTGGTGTGTTCTGGTTCTTTACGGATTCGTATAGAGGTGGCTCGGAAAAGAAAAACCCATTCAGATTCACATAAAGTACCCGGAATTGGTCAAAATGATTTTTCTAAACTCCCCCATTTCCCCCTCTTCACCCATCCCCCCATCGTATATCGGAAAAACTATGTAGCGGTAAAGCGAAGCGTAGGAATGAGGTCACGATAGCTTTCCGGTGGTAGGTAGGTCCTGGGTGGAGCGAAGCGTAACTCGCGGGTGACGAGAAGCAAAATTACAAATAACTCTCATAAGTAGGGCAAAAGTACCAAGCCTCCGCTTTTTGGCCTACCCACCCCCCCCTCCCTATCGTATCTCAGAAATTAAGGCCTATTCAAACTTAAGCGATATTCGCTGCCGCTGTGGGTAGAGGTACATACCGCGCGGGTTTCGCTCAGGTATTTAGTATCAAGTGCCGCGGCTAGAGCGAACTGAGCGATATTCGCTGCCGTTATGGGTAGAGGTACATAACGCGCGGTTTTCGCTCAGGTATTTAGTATGAAGTACCGCGGCTAGAGCGACCTAATAGCGACTACCGCGCGTTATTCTACCCACAAGGATAGCGAAATCCGTTTAAAGGCCTATTCAGACCTAAGCGGTATTCGCTACCGTCTGCGGCAGAGAAAACCCAGTGGGTATGCGGTAATATTACTGTTCACACCAAAACGGATTTCGCTATCCTTGTGGGTAGAATAACGCGCTGTATGTAGTACCTCTACCCACAACGGCAGCGAATATCGCTCAGGTCGCTCTAGCCGCGATACTTGATACTAAATAACTGAGCGAAACCCGCGCGGTATGTTCTTCTACCCACAGCGGCAGCGAATATCGCTTAGGTCTGAATAGGCCTTTAGTGTGAACAGTAATATTACCGCATACCCACTGGGTTTTCTCTGCCGCAGACGGTAGCGAATACCGCTTAGGTCTGGAGGTGTGTTTGGTGTTTTTTTACGGATTCGTATAGAGGAGGATCGGAAAAGAAAAAATCGAATTTTTTCCTTGTTTGAAGAAAATGTCAAATAATTTTTTCAAAATCTCCCCTCTTCACCCCCTTCCTTTTAAGTGGATCTCAGAAGAAACTTGGAACATTTTTTCTTGGGGCCCAGAGTATAGTATAGTCAAAATCAAAATGAGAATCCAAGATGGCGGCTGCTACAATTTTCGAATTGTTCATCAATTTTATCATTGGAGTCGATTTCATGGTTTTCGAGGATGCTTAAGCCGAGAGTAAGGTCAAAATCCAAATTCAAGATGGCGGCTGCGACAATTTTCGAATTTTTCATCATGGATGTCGTTTTCATGGTTTTCGGGTATGCTAAAGCCGATGGTGGGGTCAAAATCAAAATCTAAGATGGCGGATGCGATCATTTTCAAAATGTTCATCATGGGAGTCGTTTCCATGGTTTTCGAGGATGCCTAAGCCGATAGTGAGGTCAAAACCAAAATCCAAGATGGCTACAGCAAAAAATTTAAAGATATCATCATGGATGTCGTTTTCATGGTTTTCGAGGGTAATAAGCCAAAATTATTACAGAACTTGTTTTAACTACATGACGTTCATTTTATGAATGAGATGATAGTGAAGTCAAAATCAAAATCCATGATGGCGGCTGCGATCATTTTCGAATTGTTCATCATGAGAGTCATTTTCATGGTTTTCGAGGATGCTAAAGCCGATGGTGAGTTCAAAATCAAAATCAAAGATGGCGACAGCAAAAAATTCAAACATATCATCATGGCTGTCGTTTTCATGGTTTTCGAGGGTAATAAAGCTGATAGTGAAGTCAAAATCAAAATCCAAGATGGCGGCTGCGATCATTTTCGAATTGTTCATCATGGGAGTCGTTTTCATGGTTTTCGAGGATGCTAAAGCCGATAGTGAGGTCAAAATCAAAATCCAAGATGGCGACAGCAAACAATTCAAAGATATCATCATGGCTGTCGTTTTCATGGTTTACGAGGGTAATAAAGCTGGTAGCGAAGTCAAAATCAAAATCCAAGTTGGCGGCTGCGATCATTTTCGAATTGTTTATCATGGCAGTCGTTTTCATGATTTTCGAGGATGCTAAAGCCGATAGTGTGGTCAATATTAAAATCCAAAATGGCGGCTGCGATAAATTTTGAAATGTTCATAATGGGAGTTGCTTTAATGATTTCAAGGATGCGAGAAACCGATAGTGAGGTCAAAATCAAAATCTAAGATGGCGGCTGTGATCATTTTCGAAGTGTTCATCATGGGAGTCGTTTTCATGGTTTTCGAGGATGCTTAAGCCGATAGTGAGTTCAAAATCAAAATCGAAGATGGCGGCTGCGATAAATTTTGAAATGTTCATCATGGGAGTTGCTTTAATGATTTCAAGGATGCTAAAAGCCGATAGTGGGGTCAAAATCAAAATCTTAGATGGCGGCTGTGATTATTTTCGAAGTGTTCATCATGGCATTCGTTTTCATAGTTTTCGAGGATGCTAAAGTTGATAGTGAAGTAAGAATCAAATTCCAAGATGGCGGCTGCGATAACTTTCGAAATGTTCATCATGGCAGTCGTTTTCATAGTTTTCGAGGATCCTAAAGCCGATAGTGAGGTGAAAATGATAATCCAAGATGGCGGCTGCTATAATTTTCGAATTGCTTATCATGGCACTCGTTTTCATGGTTTTCGAGGATGCTTAATTTGACAGTGAAGTAAGAATCAAAATCCAAGATATCGGCTGCGATCATTTTCAAAATGCTCATCATGGATGTCGATTTCAGGGTTTTCGAGGGTGCTAAAGCCGATAGTGAGGTCAAAATAAAAATCCAAGATGGTGGCTGCTATAATTTTCGAATTGTTCATCATGGGAATCGTTTTCATGGTTTTCGAGAATGCTCAAGCCGATAGTGAGGTTAAAATCCAAATCCTGTAATCGCATAGAGTGTTCGAGGGGCAGTAAGCTCGTACCTAACACAATAATATTTTGAAATATCATATTTTTATCTAAACGAAAAGTTTGTTTTGGAACTGAAAAATTCTCTTTGTCTTGGATAGTTTTTGTGTTTTCATCATGGGTGTCGTTTTCATGGTTTTCGAGGATGCTAAAGCCGATAGTGAGGTTTAAAATCCAGGAGGGCATAAACGACGTCACCGAAGGCCTGCTGCGTGTCGTCTGCGAGGTGGGCTGTAAACTTTATCGACCGATCAGGAATGGTTGTAAGTCGGAACTGAATTACCAGTGAGATTCTGGCACTGATGAGGAAACGACGAGAACTCATAAAGCCACACAGGCTGAGAGTCAGGTTCTTAACGGGGAGGTCAAAAAGCAGTTCATACGCGATACTCGGAGTGCAAATAACCGAATTATAGAACAAGCTTTAGCTCGGAATAAAGGCTTGAAGGTATTTGCCAAGCCCAATACCTCCCGCTGTTGCCTGACAAAGCTCAGAACGTCACAAGGCACCACCGTCACCTCAAAGCCAGAGATTCTAGCTGAAGTCGAAAAGTTCTACGGAGACTTATATGCTCAAAAACCTTGCCCACCTCAGGCCCACGGCGCGGATGACCAACGGGCCAAACTGACACGCCATCTCACAGACGAGCTTCCCGACATTGACATGGATGAGATTGGAATGGCACTCAGGCAGCTTCACCACAACAAAGCCCCAGGGGATGACAGAATAACCATTGAGCTGCTCAAGGCAAGAGGAATACCTATCTTGACAGAGCTTGTAAACTCTTCAATTCCGTCATCCACACTTGCATAACACCGGAGGCATGGCATGGGAGTGTGGTAGTATTATTCTTCAAAAAGGGCGATAAAGCGCTCCTTAAAAACTACCACCCCATCCCACTTCTGAGCCATATCTATAAGCTGTTCTCGAGGGTTATTCTAAATCATCTCGCCCAAAAGTTTGATGATTTTCGGCCACCGGAGCAGGCCGGGTTTCAAAAAGGTTACCGCACCATAGACCACATACACACCCTTAGGCAAGTGATTCAAAAGACCGAGGAGTATAACCAGCCTCTGTGCCTAGCGTATGTGGACTACGAGAAGGCTTTCGATACCGTCGAGACCTGGGCTGTTCTGGAGTCCATGCAGAGATGCCTGCCTCATCGACTGTCGCTACGTTGAGGTGATGAGATATCTGTATAAGGCCGCAACAGTGACCGTCTAAGTACAAGAACAGAGCACAAAACCAATCCAACTGTTTACAAACGCGTTGGAGGACGTTTTCAAGACGATTGATTCGAAAGGACGGAGTGTTAATATCAACGGTCAGTACATCTCACACCTCCGATTTGCGGATGACATTGTCATCATAGCAGAGTCTCTGCAGGAGCTGGAAAAAATGCTGAACAGCTTGAGCGATTCTTCAAGGCGTGTGGGTCTCGGAATGAATCTGGCTGAACAAAACCAAAGTCATGTTTAATGGTCACGTCACCCCGAGACCTGTAATCGTGAATGATGCTGCCCTCGAGGTTGTGCAAGAATACATTTATTTAAGCCAAAGTGTACAACTGGGCAGGCACGACTTTGAGAAGGAGGCAGCTAGAAGAATACGCTTGGGCTGGGCAGTATTCGGTTAGCTGCGTCATATCTTTGAATCATCGATCCCACAATCCCTTACAACCAGAGTTTACAACCAGCGTGTCCTACCCGTAATGACTTACGGAGCCGAAACGTGAACACTTACCATCGGCCTGGTCCACAAATTTAAGGTTGCTCAGCGTGCAATGGAGAGAGCAATGCTCGGGGTTTCTCTGATGGATAGAATACGTAATGAAGTCATTCGCCAGAGAACCAAATGTAGAACCAAATGGCACGTCTGTAGACGGACAAACGGCAGATGGAGCAAATGTGCTTGAGTGGAGACCGCGAATGGGCAAACGTAGTGTAGGACGCCCTGCTGCAAGATGGGTCGATGATTTAAGGAAGGTGGCTGGCAGTGGATGGATGCGGCCTGCCCAAAACCGGGATGGTTGGCGCTCTTTGGGGGAGGCTTACGTCCAGTAGTGGACGGCAATAGGCTGATGATGATATAAAGCTGATAGCGAGGTCAAAATCAAAATCCAAGATGGTGGCTGCGATATTTTCGAAATAATCATCCTGGGAGTCGTTTTCATGGTTTTCGAGGATGCATAAGCCGGTTAAAATCAAAATCCAAGATGGCGGCTGCGATAATTTTTGAATTGTTCATCATGGGAGTCATTTTCATGGTTTTCGAAGATGCTAAAGCCGATGGTAAGGTTAAAATCAAAATCCAAGATTGCGGCTGCGATAATTTTCGAAATGTTCATCATGGATGTCGTTTTCAGAGTTTTCGAGGGTGCTAAAGCCGATAGTGAAGTCCAAATCAAAATCCAAGATGGCGGCTGCAATAATTTTTGAATTGTTCATCATCGGAGTCATTTTCATGGTTTTCGAGGATGCTAAAGCCGATGGTAAGGTTAAAATCAAAATCCAAGGTTGCGGCTGCGATAATTTTCGAATTGTTCATCATGGGAGTCGTTTTCAGGGTTTTCGAGAATGCTAAAGCCGATAGTGAAGTCTAAATCAAAATCCAAGATGGCGGCTGCAATAATTTTTGAATTGTTCATCATCGGAGTCATTTTCATGGTTTTCGAGGATGCTAAAGCCGATGGTAAGGTTAAAATCAAAATCCAAGGTTGCGGCTGCGATAATTTTTGAATTGTTCATCATGAAAGTCGTTTTCATGGTTTTCGAGGATGCTAAAGCCGGTAGTGAGGTCAAAATCAAAATCCAAGAAGCAACTGAAAAAAAACAGTTTTTTTATATTGGATGCCGTTTTCATGGTTTTCGAGGGTGCTTAAGCCGATAGTGAAGTCTAAATCAGAATCTAAGATGGCGGCTTTTTTTTTTTTTTTTTTTTAATTGGGACAAACCCACCACACTATTCCCAAACCACTGCAACTCCTGAAAGCCAGAATCAACAGTGGCAACCACCAGAAAAGCGCCGAGACAATGAAGTCTCGACGTGTCCCGGAGAATGAATTTACCTGTCTTGGATCCTGCACGAAATTAATCAGAAAAGAATAGTGGAGGAGTAGGAAAAAATATGTTTCCACTTCCCTCCATGCAAGCAGGAGACAGAACAGAACAAGGCCAATAGGCACAAAGGGACATTACAACTGGGAGAAGCCCAGTTGCCTAGCACCACGGGTAAAAATGATTACTATTATTAATGGGTCCTAAATTGTGAGCTGCTATATTTGATTCCAATAATAGGTATGGCAAAAACGCTTGAACGCACGGAAGTTTGTTCGAGTTTCGACAAGGTCCGTATAATAAATGACTCCAGATGTAGTCTGAACAGCATCCAACATAATATTGCGTTCGTTTTGCCAAAGAATACACTCCCAAAGAATATGATGTGCTGATTGTTCATATTCACAGTCAGGTGTTGAACATTGACAAAAAGGCGAGGGAACAAGCTTGAAGGAAAACAATTTACTTTTAAAGTTACCATGTCCGGTGAGAAATTGGGCAACACAGTGATCCACCTCCAGCCACGTCCTAGCCAGCCGCTCACGAACGGATGGAAAGAACTGGTAGAGGTGCCGTCCCTTGATAGAATTATCCCACCTATTTTGCCATTCGGTTATAAGATCCTCCTTAAGATGGCGGCTGCGATCATTTTTGAATTGTTCATCATGGGAGTCGTTTTAATAGTTTTCGAGGATGCTAAAGCCGATAGTAAGGTCAAAATCAAAATCTAAAATGGCGAATGCAAAAAATTCTAAGTAAGAAATACTTTTCAAAACACGACCCCGCGAGCTGCTTGCAGCTCGCGCAACGCGCAAATACTAGTTTCTAATATAATTTTAGTTCCAGAAAGGGATTTCCAATATCGGAGATCATCATAAATCTTAGGATTAAAACGTTTGGAACTGAGTCTATAAGTTTCCAAAATTAATTTAAATATGATTTGCTCAAATACAGCTACGGTAAAGTAGTAATCAATTCCGCAAGGACGGGACGTAAGGGCAAATAACAATTTAAAGTTTCCAAGTCACACAACGATGGGCATGCGGACAGCGAGTAAAGGGCAACTCGCTGTCCGACCATGGACCGTGCCCGGGTCGACGGTGCGTCGTGTTCCACGTGCGCCTCACAGAGCGTCAGCAAAATGACGGGGGGGCCCCTCAGAGGGCCAAAGCCTGCCGGGATCGCGGGACTTATTTCCTTACCGTGACCCCAGAACGTAGTGGGGATTGGCGGGTTCTGGCGTAAGCACCAGCAGGCTTACTCTTGAAATCAATCCCAATCTCGATCGTATTCCAATTCGATCCAGTTTCAATTCCAATGTTCAGAAAATTGGCACTCTTGAACGAAGTCGAGATTGAGATTGGAATCGACTGCATGTTCGACTAAACTGATCGTCATGGGGTGGCGATACAAATGAAAACGTTAATTACCAAATTTAAAAATATTGATTTACTCATTAAATCAATAAATTAATTTGTGCTGATATTTATTTTAACATAAATTATCATTTATGTGTTCTTTGATTGGATTTATATGTATTTTAACAATAAAAAAATTTTAAAACAAAATCGCTTGCACATGATGACCACATTTTATGAACCGCTCCTTTGTAGGGTTCCGTCCCCAAAGGTAAAAACGGGACCCTATTACTGAGACTTCGTTGTCCGTCCGTCTGTCATCAGGCTGTATCTCATGAACCGTGATAGATAGCTGAAATTCGATGTATTTCTGTTGCCGCTATAACAACAATCCTAAAAAAGTTAAAGCGCTGCAATCAGGAATAGTCTTTAGGTACTTTGGGCGATAGTACGTTTTTAAGCTCAAGTTAGTTGTAGGTACTTTAAGTATTCCACCGCGGAAGACGAAAATATCAAGGTATGGTCACATTTCTTTTAAATATTATGTAATTACTTTTTTTAAGAATTTCAGTCATTTCATTTCTCCCTATCTACTCGATAATTTTTCCGAAATTCATCTTCAGTCATGGCAAACGCATTGTCTGCATAACGCGCCATTCGTCTCAAATTCCGCGTTTGTCTCATATCTAACTTATGAGCACTGTCCAAAATATCATACATAAGTGCTAAACGTGCCATTATTCACAAATAAAACATTACAAATCGGTCACAGTATCAAACTCGATCCCGAAAAAGTATCCTTTTTGATATCGTTAAACTTTGACAATAAACACGAATTCTAACTCGATACGTCAACGTCAAAATCGCGTCAAGAGTACCAAAAAGTGCATGCGTTCGAGTAAAATCGATTTCATTTAGTTCCAAAAAAATCCGCAAAATACTATTCCAATCGTGAGCTAGTGTAACATTCAAGAGTGCCAAATGACAAGATCTCGATCCCAATTTCCAATTCCAATTGAGATCGAGTGTCGAGAGTAAGGCTGCAGAACCCCGCGAATCTGATAAAGGGCTATTGAAGGACACCGTGGATTTTAGTGAGTGCGAGTCTGACAGTTCCTCCCGCTCTGCCCTGAGTGAGAGGACTCATTTGATGACTTCATCAAAATAAAAAAAGTCACACGACGATATTATGTAAAGTACAATCTTAGTATTTCTATTTCAATCGACCTTGAGGACCTTGAACGCATATCGGATCCTGACCTCAAAAATAGTCAACAACAGTAAATTATGTCGCAGATACGCTACCTATAATAACTTTACTAGTTGCAAGGTCATCAAACATTATACATAGACGCACAGCGGTAATTTTTAGGGTACGGCAGTCAAGGTCGAACAACCATCTGTATTTCCCGACAGCTGACGTCAAGAGTGAACAAGTTATTTCTAGGCAAGCGTGCTTCACCGTAGACCACATCTTCGTTTACCATCAGGCGAGATAGTGGTGAAACGCGAACCTATCTATACATATAAATAAAATTGGAGTGTCTGTTTGTTATATTGAAATAAACATTTTTTATTACATGCATCTCAGATCAAAGGAAATAGGCAGATAGAACGCTCAGAACACGCGAGTGGGTCCACCAAAGTTAATACATAAGTCAATACATATGTCAGTAAATGGACGATTTAAAAAAAAGAGATAGAGGTGGAGACAGATGATGCTGCCTGACCTGTATTTGATTGTACTCCTAACATTAACGTGGATGGTAAAGGCTTTGCAGATGATGTTAATTAAAAAGTCTAATCTGTTTATCATCTCAAGTCATTGTTACGTTCATTTTGTCTTGCCTATCATTTGTGAACGCTATACGTAAATGGACTTAATGAAGTATTACGCAATATTTTGTAATTTAAACTGCAGTGTTTAACCAGGGATTTTAAATATTATAAAGATTAATTTTGTAAGCCTGAAAGAATATTAAATAATGTCTACTAAAAACATCTTTAACGCAGTGTGAACTTGCAAAAATATTTGAAATTATTACGTCATTTAACAACTTGTTTTTTTTTTTATACTATTACATAGGCTTAGCTTCAGCTTAGCAAGTCATAATTTCACAAACAAAAATGTGGCTTAAGGGTCCAAATAAAATGGACGAAAACAGAGGTGATCTAATCCAGTTTAGGTTATGGGAAAGAGTTCGCGCTAGACAACTTGTATAGCTCTGTCGTTTTCCCACAGCCTAAACTGGATCGCGTTCAGAGCTTGTGGTAAGGCTTCTGAGCATTAATTTATCTCCCAAATTAAACTTATTTCTTTTCTATTTTTCAAATTCTTTGAAAATGAAACTACAATTCTGAAACATACACATAATATATTATGTCTTTTTATATAGATTACAGGAAAACTTATAAAAAGTATAATAAATTATTATTATAGTTGGTAGCAGTGGTGGCCCAGTGGTATCGGCCCCGACTTACGAATTGTAGGTCGTGGGTTTGTATCCCGGCAGGCGCATTACTTTGTGTAATTTATTTCATCACCACAGCTCTCAAAACGGTGAAGGAAAACATCGTTAGGAATCCGGCATGTCCTAGAACCAAAAATTCGAAGACAAGTGACATTCACCAATCCGCACTGGGCCCGCGTGGTGGATTATGGCTCACCCCCTCTCACAGAGAGGAGGCCTGTGTCCCAGTAGTGGGAACATTAATAGGCTTATGATGATGATGATGATGATAGTTGGTATATTTTACCTATCAATCACTCATTATGAGCGTGAAAGATCTATCAAACTGATATGTCAAAAAGATGGATTAATTATGAACTCTTCACCTCATACTTTAAATTATTACTGATTTGTCAGTGTCTTTAGTTCGGAGCTGCTTCATGGTAATTGGTAAGCCTGTCGCGGTTTGATCCCAAGCTTTTTTTTTTGTTAAAATTAATTCCCTAGGATTTTTTTTTCTTCTATAATGTGGGCTAAATGTTTTCGAGAGTGTGCCAAATGCATGCAGGTTTACTTGCATAGTTCCCAGGTTCGAGAAAAGCTCAACCAGATATTTTATTTAATCCCTCCATTTCACTTTAGATCTCTCGGTAGTTGAGTGAAATACCCTGAGTAGCATATTCAACGATATTTGATAAATATTTACTAATGATATTTCAGTTTTGATAATTAGGTATCTTTTTAGTTTCAACGTTTTGAACAAGAAAAATTGAATGAAAATTGGCATAATTAAAAAATGAAATGGCTGAATGGGCTAAATGTTTTCGATCAGTGTGCCAATTGCATGCAGATTTTACTTGCATAGTTCCAAATTGAGAAGGTTGACAGTTACTTTTAAACAAAATGTAGGTACAAGTTCAAACTACATACTTGCAACTTATAGCTTGTGCAGGTTTGTTCAAGTTGCATAAAGCAACTTTTAGACAAGTAACTTGTTTAATGTACTCTGGCAATAAAAACAAACAAATATTTATTTAAAATCATTTATTTAACTTCTTTTGTCGTAAATATTCCCTTCGTTGTAATCTCTTGTGTTTGTTCCTCTTGTAACAAAGTTCTATTGACCAGAAAAGTAAGATGATGGCGAAGCAGGACGCGATGAGATAGAACACTGGACCATAACTTTCTGATAACTCTCGCACCGCACCTGGAAAAGATTACAGAGTGAACTTTTTGGTTTAGGACAGCACATTTGACAGGCTTTATATTTGGTTGAACTACAATGCTGACCCGAAACATTATTTGACTGTCTTCACTTTAAGTTGCCATTACAAGACTCTAAAATTATCATTTTTTAGAGCCATCTCATGGCAACCCTGAAAACCTTTTTGGAGTATAGCAACATTTTGTTGAGACTTCTCTTCCCATTTTCCTCGGTGCAGCGCATGTGCGCAAAAGACCTTTTCTTATGT